>CM040189.1:15488365-15508365 GCA_022606455.1 Callitettix versicolor
TTTAATCAAAATAGTTGTAGCTGATTTTGAGAAAAACCTATATCTGACAGTTTTTTTAATCAATTAATTGCTTTGAAGATAGTTAGACACACATACAGAAATTTATCAAAATCAGCCGTCAATTAGTTTAGTCTCCAGTGATGCGAAAACACGTACAGGGTGACTCATGGGTAGATTAAAGATACTGAAATAAAACTATTCGTTTAACTTTCATAATTTCCATTCACCTCAACAGACCTGTTGTATCCTAAATGAGACTTTGGATACTAACACCCCTGACTGTATTTTTCATTATCATCTTTATCAGTACATTAGCAGGGAGTATGAGTACTTGCTACATAATTATTTACGAAAAACTTATACATTTTCAGTTTGGCTGTTACGAACTTGCAGGGCTTCTGCCAGAATTGTATTTGATGTGGTTCATGTGTGGTACTTGACTCACACATGGGGAGTAGTAATAAAGGTACTACTTCCGAAATGCAAAGGTACTGCTTCCAAAATGCAAAGGAACTACTTCCGAAATGCAAAAGCACTACTTCCGAAATGCAAAGGTACTACTTCCGAAATGCAAAGGTACTACTTCCGAAATGCAAAGGTACTACTTCCGAAATGCAAAGATACTACTTCCGAAATGCAAAGGTACTACTTCCAAAATGCAATGGTACTACTGCCGAAATGCAAAGGTACTACTTCCGAAATGCAAAGGTACTACTTCCGAAATGCAAAGGATGATTCAAAATAAAGTATCATGGTCTTCAGGTACATTAATAACATTAAAGAAATTGATAATAAGATAATGGTAAAGTTAAACGAAAAATAAATATTTTTTTGTGAAACATAATGGTCCAAGTTGTTATAATTGAAGATATGTTGAATGCACAAACTAAAAGTATAATATTAATGAAAGTGGTCATAAATGTAATTTAATAACTTTCTTTGTATATTATTTTTGCTTAGAATCGTTAATTCAATTAAAATGTTAATAATATTTAGTTTTTTGAACAAATTTTGAGTATTAAGATAATTGGTGAATATTACATTTTTAAATATTGTATGTAGACAATACTTGGGTATCGTGCAAATATGCTTTAAGTACATTAGGAACGTTTTGTTAGATTGTGTATAACTTATATGAAAGGTGTATGAATGGTGTGTACATAGCAAAGAACATAAATACAAATTCATTCGTAGAGATCTCTATTATAGACTCAACGGTACAGCCTCATAGTACTAGTCGCCTCGGTGGCCTAGTCGATAGCGTACTAGGCTTTCACCCCGAGGACCCGGGTTCGATTCCCGGCCAGGGCTTGGCATTTCATACGCTATAAATCATCCCATAATCTGCATTAGCCCAGGTGTGCACAATAGTCGGACGTTAAACACCACAAAAAAAAATCATTATAGTACAATAATACTACAATTTATTTTACATTTAACTGAATTATTAAAAAAAAGTTTAAATTAAACATCCAGTTAAAATTATCAGTTGCTATTTCTAATAAACTCTTGGTTCATAAGGTGTCGACAAAAACTGGAATATCAATAAAATTTCTTAAAATTGGTAATTTTATATTTTTTCCTAATCTACTAAATAGATTTTATTAAAAATTATTCTAATTTTATTTTCAAGTAGGTGCTCGAACAAAATTTATTTTGCATTCCATCGCAAAAATATTTTTGAATTTTATCGACAAAAAAGTGTTGATATATCTAGTTTCTTAAAATCGGTAATCAAATTCGCTTAAATTTCGTTGATATACGGTAGTGTTTTGAATTTGAATAAAAAGAAATATACAGTTTGGGAAAAAATAAAACGAAATTAAACCTAAACCATTATTGAAGTCTGTAGATCTTGCTGTTTTTACAATTTCCTTTTGAACTGTGAATTTCTTTTATTCAGTTTGGCACAATGATCTGGAGGTATGAACTTTCAAGGATGTTGGAGGGACAGCCGCCTCGGTGGCCTAGTTGATAGCGTACTGGGCTTTCATCCCGAGGACCCGGGTTCGATTCCCGGCCAGGGCTTGGCATTTTCATACAATATAAATCATCCCATCGTCTGCATTAGCCCAAGTGTGCACTTGGATGTAAAAAAAAAAAAATATTGGCGGGAGCTCTCTCACGACTTGTGTGTGTGTGTGTGTGTGTGTGTGTGTGTGTGTGTGTGTGTGTGTGTGTGTGTGTGTGTGTGTGTGTGTGTGTGTGTATATATATATATATATATATATATATATATATATATATATATATATTAGCACTTTCACGTTTGCAAACTTAGTCTGATTCGATTCAAACTTGGCAAAAACCTACCAGAGGCACAATTTGGGAGGCTGGAGAGTGTAACAACTATAGTTTAAAGCCGGCAAACAGCTGCTTATAACAAGAACAATTTCAGCTTTAGGTATGTTGTGCAATATATGCATTAAGAGCAGCAGTCCGTCGTGTAATAAACGATCGTGCGGAAAAAAGTGAAAATTAGTCGTTATCGAAAGAAGTATAATAGCGTCATTGTGTAACATCAGTCTGAAAAAATGTGAAGTTGACTGGAAAGACGACATTGTAGGTTAATTAAATTCCAGACTAGTGTTAACTGGCCAATGATAGGCACGATGTAACATTGAACATCTTATTTCTTTGTCTGATACCAGGAATCACTTGCTGGGACATGTCTTAGGAGCGGAGTCTGAACATCTGAGAAATTCTTGATTTGTGCTTTAATTTTGAACGCGTATCGAATGTCTAAGTGACCAGATAGCTGGTGAAGTTTAATTGTGGTAGTAAGCAATTGAAATTAAGGAAGGAATAGCTTGCTGTTTATTGGTTGTCTGTCCGCCTGGGACACTTGTTCTATATCCTTAAGCAAAAATAAAAGAACCAAAAAAACTAAGAGGGAAGAAGAGACCATAACTTATTGGCCAACCTATAGGGGTTTATTCTTAAGGATTTTATTGTATTTTTTGTTGCATTTTTTTTGTGTTTAACGTCCGACTATTGTGCACACTTGGGCTAATGCAGACGATGGGATGATTTATAGCGTATGAAAATGCCAAGCCCTCGCCGGGAATCAAACCCGGGTCCTCGGGGTGAAAGCCTAGTACGCTATCCACTAGGCCACCGAGGCAGCTTTTTTTTTTGTTGCAAACAATATTCTAAATATTCATAACCTCTGTATTTCATAGACCTCTGTAATTCATAGACCTCTGTAATTCATATACAGCTGGAATTCATATACCTCTGTAATCCATAGACCTCTGTAATTCATATACCTCTGTAATTCATAGACCTCTGTAATTCAAATAAAATCACATGCATTGTTTAACAGATTATAATCAACATTCATTGTAATTACAATTTTCAGGATGCGTTGATTTATGTTTTCAATAACCATATATAATCAGGTGAATCGACTGCTCACACAGAGCAGTCCCGTAATAAACTTGTTAATTTCTTTGCAGCTGTTCAGCTGGCGCCATCTGTTATAACTGAGGGCCCGCAGTTTCGAGACGTCAACAAGGGGTTTTTGTGGGTTGATTTCTCCAGCGAGAGTGAATCAGCAAATTCATTCAAAATCAAGTAGAATATTCGAAATCATCTGGTATCTTTCTTTTTGGCAAAGTGATAAGTTGTATCTTAACATGGGAGCTTAGGGAGATTGGTATACGTGCTCGCTTTTATAAATAACAGTCCCGGTTTGAGTCAGTCCCAACAAGACAGCGTGTGTAGCAAGAGGAGGCCGTCGCGCACCTAAGAGTTAGGAAAAAATTCAATATCTTCACTTGAGACGTTAAACATAAGTTACTGTATTGAACAATTTTCAGCGTACCATCTATAAATCTAATGCTTGAAACTTTTAAAATTAAATAACCTGTAAAAAATATTTCACTCTAAACAATATAAAAAAAAAATTACTCGTAGACAATTTATTTTTATTTTCGATGAAGTTGACCTTATAAAAGTAAAATTATTTGTACATTTAGAAGTTAACCCCATTATTTTAGTTGTATCTTTACAATTTTTCTGAGCGAACCTCCTTTACCACCTAAGGTATCCCACTGCCTGGCATTTAACTCCCATTCCAATCCAATACAGAATTCTTGGTGCGCTTGCTCCCCCCCCCAAATCAGGTGAATTGGCACGCCTGTGGCCTACATTCTGTACAAGCGATATCAGATAGTTCATTCATTGTCTAAATTACATTTTTGATATACATGAAGAATATAAATACTTCAGACATTACGGAGATAGTGATGGTGTTTCAATTTAATTGGTAACCGTAATACCCCAGTGCACACATTGTTGGTCCAATGTTGGGATTTTGTCGGCAAAGTTGGGCAATGGTTAGTTAATACGCCAACGAATTATCTTCAAGAGGCCGACGAGCTGTTTGTGCTAGGCCAACTGTTACATTCATGAAAACCTATACTGTTGGCCCAACATTAATTCTTAGTTGGCAGAAAATATAAAAAATATTTTGTTAAAATAAATATCTCGTAAATTAAATAGGGTATAATTATTCCAAAAGTTTAAAAATAGTGTCTTATTTGTTAGTATAATAGTATTTTATCGATGTTGTAAAATTTACTGCAAAGTGCAAGCGCATGTGATGACTTACACAGAATTGCCAACAACAGAACAATTCATTTTTTAACATAATTGTGAACAGAATAATATTATATCTTTAATTACTATACTAACAATAGTGTTACAATTATTAAACATTTTAAAAAAATCTTATTTTATTTCTACTTAACTATAATCATTTACTATGGATGATTTTATGATGTACTTATTTGAAATATTGCCAGCACTGTGGAAAAGTGAAAGTATGTCTGTTACTCCTTTAGTTCTTTGTTGTCACATCATCAGGTGTAGTTGCATGGTCCTATGTGTACAGTACAGTTATAGCACAGTAATCTGGTACTATAGTGCTTTTTTTGACTTGGCTTTTCACAAGTGTTACTTAAATAAATTTTGTTTGTGTGAATTTTGTCTCCTTTTATAAAATAACCTTGTTTCAGTAACGAAATATGCCATGTTGGTTACTCAACTAACTTTCAATAGTAGGCCAACCCTACTAATTACCAATATGTTTAAAGTGTTATATTTTATTTAATTGATTGGTGAACTTAATAGTAATAATAACTTCTCTACATTCGCGAACACATTTGAATACTTTTTCTTATCAAATTCAATATGTATTCTTACTCGAAATAATATGTACATTATAATATACAATTAAAAAGCTAAAGTAGGTTACTTATTAATATATTACTTTGAGTAAGAATATTATACATTTGATAATAAAAGGTATTCAAATGTGTTCACGAATGTAAAGTAGTTATGATTACTATTAAGTTTACAAATCAATTGAATAGAAATATAATACTTTAAACATGTTGGTAATTAGTAGGGTTACCATTGAAAGTTAGTAGGGTAACTGTTGGGACCAAGAATTTCTTTGTTGGTTTTTGGTGATGTTTAATTGTTGGCCCTATGTTGGGATTTGGTTCGTTATTAATTGGTAGGCATTTGTGCCAATTTTAACCGTTGCCCAACCGTGTGTGAAAATAAAATACCAACAATGGGCCAACAGAAAATGCTACGGGGGTATTTACGGAAAATGTCATAGAAACAACTTTTTTGTAAATTTTATGCTCTTTATCCACAAAACGATCAAAATTACGTTAGGTTTTGCCGTTCAGCCAGTATTACAGACAACACTTTCAACGTTGAATCAGAACCGCCATCTTGTAACAGAAGTGAATGGGAAAAAAATCTCACGCATACATCTTTCGGACTTTATATAAGGTACATTCGTACCAAATTTCAAAACAATTGGCCAATGCGTTTCATTAAAATTGCGTACCTTGTCATCAGAGGCCGCCATATTTAAACAGAAGTAAATGCGGAAAAATCTTACACAAGTCTGAAGTCAAATTCAAACCTCAGAAGTCAGATACGATTTTGGCAAAATGTCGGAACAATGTTTCTTCTAGAAACAATTGTTTCAGGGTTCCAGGACTGCGTTTAAAAAAATTTGCTATCTTCTTTTTTTTCTATTTTTGCAACATAGGCACATATTTAAATGATTAGGATTATGACCTATTCTTCTTGTCAGTGGTCTATCAACTCACCTCTAAAGGCTACCGCGGTTTCGAAACTATAGTGTCATCTTCAGGCCGTTATACAAAATGTTAAATTCCTTTGTCGTGGTCATCACAAAGTCAAACAAAACATTAAAACATACATCACAAACACTGATGTACTTTAAATATGTAATATTTAATGTATGTAATATGCAATATTTTAAACGTGTAATTGTGCTCAGTGTTTGTGATGTTTTAATGTTTTGTTTGACTTTGTGATGACCTCGACAGAGGAATTTAACATATTGTATAACGGCCTGAAGATGAAACTATAGTTTCGAAACCTCGGTAGCCTTTATGAGGTGAGTTGATAGACCACTGACGGGAAGAATAGGTCATAATTCTCTTTTTTCTGTTAGTGTATTGGCTATAGCTCTTATCAGATAAGTACGAAGCTTTAAGCCTAAAGATGTGTTGTAGACTTAAAGGTACGAAGAAATCGAGTCTTGTGGGAGCCTGTAGTGAAGTAATTGACGGGAAACAGCTGTTATATTCTTGATTACAGAATTAAACAGGTACATTGTTAGACCACTGTTGTTGTGGTTTGGCGAGTTTTATGATGAATAAAGTTTGCTATGTTCGCGCTTTTATTTGCCCTATTTTTGATTATTTACGGCAGTAATTACAGTGCTATTTCTCATTTTAGAAAAACCGTAAACCTGAACAAAATCATAAAACGAGAATGAAATATTATTTCTTTAAAATTCAGTTGTCACAATACACACACACACACACACACACACACACACACACACACACACACACACACACACACACACACACACACACACACACACACACACACACACACACACACACACACACACACACACACACACACACACACACACACACACACACACACACACACATCTGCCAGCAGTGGAGGAAGATGCGGAGCATGTTTTTCCGGTGTCGGAGATTCGACAATGAAAGGATGAGGCTGCAAACATATCTGCGAGGCAGCATTGCACCGGAAAGTCTGGTTGCGACTATGATGGCTTCAGAGGCCAACCGGAGGGCTATTGCGGGATTCGCTGCAGTGGTCATGAAGAAGTTGAGGGCTGAGGATCGAGAAAGGAGAGCCAACGCTGTAGAAGAGTAAGCGGCCAGCCAGTCCACCTTCCCACGAAGTAATGCCTGGCGGCGGTTCCGTGGGGGGGGGGTTTACAGAAGAGGAGTGTTTTTGGTGGTTTTTGTAGTGGGTAACAATATATCTTAATTTGAGTTTGAACTTAATTTGAGTCCCATACTCTGGGGTAGTACGTACCCTACCCCAGGTAGCTATAAAAGATTTTTTCCACCTTTTTTTGGCATCGCAAAACACACACACACACACACTAATAATAATAATAAAAATATAACGACTCCTTCAAAAAGTAAGTTAGAGAACAGGATTGGTGCTCATTTCAATATCGCTGGCCTGTTTTATTAGCCAGATGATTTTCTAAAGTAGCTCATTCCCAAGCGAAATCGCTAATATTTCTCAAATAACACTAAATACGGGGTTTTTTTTACTATCAAGAAAATTGCACATAACTTTTACATTAATCGCACAACATTTTGAAAGCGTTCCTAACAAGTAAGAATTTGGCAGCGGTTTAAGTTAACTATCAAATCCCGTTCAATTGCAAACAAGTTTATTAGATTTTTTTTAATCCTGTCTTCAAAAACTAATCGTGGTTTTAAACGTGCTGAATGCTTAACGTTTTGCGAAACGTCATGATTTATCTGACATCCTGTATAGTACAAACACACAAGCTAGCGAGCAAGTCCATCACACCGCTATTTGTATGTTAATGGCTAGCGCCTAATCTAAGTGTATGTGCACACGTTCTGTTATAGCCATCAATACGTTAGACGTGGTTAGACTGGTGAGCCCATTACAGTGTTCATACAGTGCCTATAAATCTGTAACCAAATGTGACCAGCATTTCCTCCAGATACGGCCATTTTGTTTTCTCGTTTGTACAAAGTGTGTTGATTGTTGTAGATCGATATGTTCGTGGGTTCATTAACAACTGAACAAAAGGTTTGTGTTTACTTGGTTGTTTGTCTGTGTACATCGCCGGCGGACACACTACGAATTTGATGAAGTTTGACATTTTAAACTGGTTTTCTCTTATACTTGAAACATTTTTTAACTGAAAAAAAGGTCTGGTGCCCCTGTTTGGTAAAGAAACTGTTGAAAATCAAAATTTGCAAAGAAACTGAAAATATTTGAATAGTCTATACCAGCGGTTCCCAAACTCTAGGTCGCGACCAACTAGTGGAGCAATTCAGGTTGGTGGAGAGAGAACGGCCTGCTTAAAACTTTTTAAGAGTTCTCTCAACTGCAAAAAAATATATAATTGAATTATCTCAAGAAATATGTTCTATAATTTCACAAAAACTGCTTCACTGATAACTATAAATTTACACACGAAATAGATATTTTGGAAATAAAGTGAGTAGGACAATAGGACAATGCAGCCGTAGAGTTTATATCTGTGAGCAGAGTGACCACGCCGTTCCGTGCGTCACTCAACTTTCGTATGCCCGTCTGTATCGTGGGCAACCTGGTGAAGGAGGGGAAATTACTCGCTACTACTGGGGTGGGTTCGCGCTACTACTGGAACTACGACATGGTCAGCCAGTCCACCTTCCCATGAAGTAATGCCTGGCGGCTGCTCCGTGGGGAGGTTTACAGAAGAGGAATGCTTTTGGTGGTTTTTTTAGTGGGTAACAATATATCTTCACTTGAGTTTAAACTCAATTTGAGTCCCACACTCTGAGGTAGTGCGTACCCTACTCCAGGTAGTCTATAAAAGATTTTTTCCACTTTTTTGGCATCGCAAAAAAAACATACACACACATACACACACACACACACACACACACACACACATACACACACACACACACACACACACACACACACACACACACACACATACATAAACGCGCGCGCGCGCGCACACACACACACACACAAATTTTTAATGACCCATAAAAAATATACTAGATGTAATGATCTGCCATGATTTTAAGAATAGACTAGGAAAGAGATTCTGTATCAAAACACCAAGACCGATTTGGTTGAGTACGTACATCTGCTTTTCCTAGCTTCACATACTTTACATTTGGTGACACGTTTCAGAATACTTCCGTTATCAAAACCTTTTGCTGTACTCCAAAAAAATTAGAGCGCAAAAAACATTTTGATATGGAAGTATTCCGAAACGCGTCGACAAATATAAAATGTTTGTAGCTAGGAAAGGCAGACGTACGTACTGAACAAAATATCAACATTTACTAGGTGAAAAAAAAATGATTACATTAAAAATATCAAGATAGATTTTTTTTGACGAACGCCATACTTTCTCTACATAATACTTCGAATGATTATGTAGAGTCAGTTCGAGACATTTCTTTGTGAAATAAAAATACTTTATATCCTTGCATGCACCTGATCCGATACGAAGCGCAAAATATTTACATTACCGAAATGAAATGCAGGATGGGACTGCCTGTATACCCAGAGTCAAAGGACTCGTCTTGCTGCCGCGTAGTATGCAAAGTCAATATCATTTACTTCGCGATAGTTCTGGAAGGAAGGAAATACGGAGTGGGGATGAGTTTTAACAATTTTGAATGTCTCAAAAATAACTTCATAACCACACTAAGCAAATTTCCATGCGGGGCAATCATGGTAAGACCCAGACCGGGACTTTGAAATGAGCGCGATCCTGACTTCTCGATAAATTTTTCAGGGGTCGATAAAAATTATTATATATTTAACCGCGACACAAAAATTGATTTTATTGTACAAAGCTTGTACAAGTTCGTTATCCAGCAAAATTCCTCCAATAGTTGCCTCAAAATTACATCCATTTCAGATTTTTAACTTTTTGTTTACATATTTAAAAATATGATTTCGCCATCGTGACCAGCTTTAAAAACTGCGCAAATTAACAATTTGAATTTTCAAAACACGTTGGCATTTAGAAATTGAATGACAGCGTTCAGGGTTCATTTTCAATATAATTTAAAGTTAAAAATGTTAATGCAGATTACAATGCTGATTATGACGGTGAAATTGAATTTTAAAGAATAAGATACAATTTTTTTTGCGATATTAGTTTCCATGACGTCAGCGAGACAGCTGCGTGTCATGATTTACGTCTTAAGTCATGTGAGACGCTGTATAAATTATTAAATAAAGTGGGTTCGAAAGCTACAAAAAAAAGAATGATTTTTTTTAAATCGTTTTTTTCGCTCACATTTTGATCGTATTAAGAATCGAAATTCCAGTATTTTTTTCCAAATTTGAATTAAAATCAATTTACGTTTCCAACGATAAATCGAAAAAACAAAAACTCCGACTGAGATCCTAACGAACCGTAATCTTATTTATTTCAAATTTCCAACACCCACTTGCGTTACTCAATTGTACAACATTACCTTCTTGTGTGAACAAAATTTGAGCACAATCCGTTGAATCGATTTTGATAAATCAGCCGGTATACCTACAAAACGTGATGCAAGCCAGTGCTTTGAACACAATTTATATTTTAGTTAACAAATGGCATTTCAGTATTTTTAAATACTTCCCAAGACGCTAAACGCTGTTACGCGGGATGCGGTGACCTTGGCTTGCAGCTTGGTTCCCCCTCTCCCAATTCCCACTCTGTGAGCTGTCTGCGACGCTCGGTTTTGGCTTGGCAACCGTTAGTAATGGAGTTACCACTTATGTCTTCCGCCAGGTGCGAATTACGCTCTGTGATTCGTTTTTTGTGTGCAAAAACACTGCGCCGGTGGACATTCATTCCCACTGTGTGAAGTCTACGGAGAGAAATGTATGAGCATACAACACGTGCGCAAATGGTGCAGAGAATTCAAAGACGGACTTACAGACGGAACATCGTTCCGGACGTCCATCTGTTTCGGACGAAATGATTGCGAAAGTGGAAGAAGCAAGGGTGACCTCCGAGATGATCGATGATGTCAGAAAGACTTGCACTAATAAAATTTTGACAGACCATTTAGGGTATTGCAAAATTTGTGTGCAAAGTGGGTCCCAAGACAGCTTACAGCAGACCACAAACGGCAACGGATTGATGCGGCCCGCGAATTTCTTCAGGCCTATGAAACCGATGGCGAGAAATTCTTGGACCCCATTATCACTGGGAACAAGACCTGGGTATACTATACGACACCAGAAAAGAAAGAACAATCACGTCAGTGGAAACATCCAGAATCGCCGACGCCGCGGAAGTTCAAACAAACTCTGTCTGCCGGCAAAGTCATGGCGAGCGTGTTTTGGGACAGGAAGTGGTTATTATTGTGCGAATTTATGGATACCGGCCAACAGTCAATGCTGATCGTTACTGTAAAACGTTAAAGAACCTTCGCCGCGCGATTCAAAAGAAGAGGAGTTTGCTCACGAAGGGAGTTTGTTTCCATCAAGACAAAGCTCGTCCAAACACCGCCCGTATAACAACCGATCTCATCAACCAATTCGGATGGGATACTGTCACACATCCGCCCTACAGCCCGAACTTAGCCCCAATTGACTACCATCTCTTCCCTAATTTGAAGAAACACGTAGGTGGGACGCATTTCAGTACCGGAGAGGAGCTGAAAGAAAAAGTTTTAAGCTACCTTCGCGGCGCGGCGGGAGAGTTTTTCGACTCAGGCATACAAAAAATGGTTCACCATTTGCAAAAATGCATCGATCTTAACGGCGATTATGTCGAAAAATAGAATAAAGTGTAAGCTTTCCAAAAATGTATTATTCAATCCAAATAAACATGTTTTTCAGTGTGAAACATTATTTTCAACCTTATTGTACGGATAACCCTAGTAGCTTATACATGGAAAATAAATTACGATTATATCTGAAGTGATAGTGTTGAAATATTATAAACAACAGATGAAGTGTTGCGTATTATTATTCAGAGTGTAATTCAACATGTCAGCTGTGTGTCGAGTTCAAGTGCCGTGTTGGTTTATTGTGGTGTTTTATGTTGTTTATTACGCGACCAATTCAGATGACCTGAAAGAAAGGTGATCAGTTCTACCTTCCTTTGGAAAGGAAGTACGTTTTTTTTTCGATTTTTCTTTATTTTTAACTAGCTGAACTACCCGGCGTTGCACGGGAAAGAAATGTTTTTATAAAGTGAGGTTATATTAGAAAAACAATAATGTATTAAAATATTTATGCATTTAAAAAGGATTAAGGATATCTACAATGTTTAAATGTGATACTTTTTTGTCCAGGTAAGAGCCTAAGTACTGTTTGATGTTTCAGTTTAATGCACATCGATAAAAAATATTCTTAGTTTCAAATCTTTAGCTATTATAGTCTCAATTATATGTTTATTACTAAAGTAGGACTGGGTAAGTAGTTTAATTGCGTTAAAATCAAACTTTTGCAAAATCCTCTCTTAGTGCACCTCAACATTTTTGTAAGAAGGCACCCTGAACATTTTAAGTCTTTAGCTATAATAGTATTGGTTATACATTGATTATTAAAGTTGGACTGGTTAATTAGTTTAATGGCGTTAAAATCAAACTTTTGCATAATCCTTTCTTAGCGCATCTCGACATTGTTTTAAGAACGTACCATGAAAATTTCAAGTATCTAGTTATTTCAAGTATTGGCTGTACGTTGTTTATTAAATTTGGACTGGGTAAGTAGTTTAATGGCGTTAAAATCAAACTTTTGAAAAATCCTTTCTTAGTGCATATCGACATTGTTGAAAGAAGGTGAAAATTTCAAGTCTCTAGTTATAATAGTCTCGGCTGTACGTTGATTATTAAAGTTGGACTGGGTAAGTAGTTTAATGGCGTTAAAAATCAAATTAAAAACCTCACAGTGCTCTTTCTAGGGAAATTTCTGGTACGTGTGCCAAATTTCGTTGTGATCGGTTGAGAAATGTAGGCGCCTATAAAGAAACCACATATATACATACTTTCATTTTTATATATGAGGTATGTTCAGAAAGTAACGAGAATTTTTTAATTTCGCGGGCTTGGAGAGTCCGATTGTCATTGTTTAAATTATATTGGTATACATGCCCTTGAAGTATGATAAAACTGAAGTATTAAGCTGTTTTCATTGTTGACTTTATCTGTGACAGCCACTAAGGTCAGACGGTTTTTATGATCTCGGCGATTTTCGTTTGTTATAAGAAATGGATCAAAGAATTTGTATCAAATTTTGCTTAAAAAATGGAATAAAGTGTAACAAAATGTGTGAAATGTTAACAAAGGCCTATGGTGAGTCTGCTATGAGTAAATCAAGAGTTTACGAGTGGTATAAGAGTTTCCAAGAAGGCCGTGAAGACGTTGAAGATGACGAACGCCCTGGACGCCCCAGCACATCAACAACCGATGAAAACATGGAAAAAGTAAAAGAAATGGTTATGAACAATCGCCGAATAACAATTACAGAGGTCGCTGATGATGTTGGCATATCGACTGGATCATGTCATGACATTGTTTCCACTGCTTTGTGTATGAAACGCGTGGCAGCAAAATTCGTTCAAAAATTGTTGAATTTTGAACAAAAACAGCGGCGAATGGGCTGCTCAGGAGTTGTATGTAGAGGTTAGCTATATAATTTTTAAAACTTTATACTTGAGATTTGTAAATTTTATTTGTTTTGCAGAAAATTTTTAATATTAAGTGATAATGGAAAAGGTCCCCGCAGGGGGGGTGCAGACTAGCTGCACCTATTGAGAGGATTTAGACGTCCCTCGCGGTACCCGAGTCTAACACACACTTACACTTGCAACACTACACTTACGACTTTAACACTTTACACTCACACTTACATTTAGGGAGGCGATAATAGCCTCAATGTGCTTTTCGCCTAAAAATGACAGGTTTATTGCAAAAAAATGTAGTAATTGTTAATTACAACGCTTAAAAAAGTATTAGTGCTGTTGAATTGTTTCACGTTTTAGTAACAATGAAAGCATTTAGACGAAAAATTATAATGGGACAAAACTGTTAAATGTTTAGTAGTAAGAAGTATAATGCAAACAGTTTTATTAAAAATTAAAGAATTAAAATTTCAATTTATGCATTTTATAAAACCAAATGGAAATCAAAAGAAAACATTATTTTTTTTAACGTAAACCACGACGTAACTTCATTTATTACAATATGTACACTAGCTAGTTCAGCAGATAAAACGCCTTCTATTGTTAGGATACTGCGCGCAACACACGGCCGTATGAGGTAGCAAATTCACGTTCATTCTCGTGGCTCGTGGACTATATATAGGGGGTTCACTTTGAAGATCCGGCTCTGTCATATCAGATTATTGTAATGATTCGGCTCAATACGTGGATTTATATCTCGTGGCTCGTAGACTATATATAGTGGGTTCACTTTGAAGATCCGGCTTTGTCATATCAGATTATTGTAATGATTCGGCTCAATACGTGGATTTATATATCGTGGCTCGTGGACTGTATATAGTGGGTTCACTTTGAAGATCCGGCTTTGTCATATCAGATTATTGTAATGATTCGGCTCAATACGTGGATTTATATCTCGTGGCTCGTAGACTATATATAGTGGGTTCACTTTGAAGATCCGGCTCTGTCATATCAGATTATTGTAATGATTCGGCTCAATACGTGGATTTATATCTCGTGGCTCGTGGACTATATATAGTGGGTTCACTTTGAAGATCCGGCTTTGTCATATCAGATTATTGTAATGATTCGGCTCAATACGTGGATTTATATATCGTGGCTCGTGGACTGTATATAGTGGGTTCACTTTGAAGATCCGGCTCTGTCATATCAGATTATTGTAATGATTCGGCTCAATACGTGGATTTATATCTCGTGGCTCGTGGACTATATATAGTGGGTTCACTTTGAAGATCCGGCTTTGTCATATCAGATTATTGTAATGATTCGGCTCAATACGTGGATTTATATATCGTGGCTCGTGGACTGTATATAGTGGGTTCACTTTGAAGATCCGGCTCTGTCATATCAGATTATTGTAATGATTCGGCTCAATACGTGGATTTATATCTCGTGGCTCGTAGACTATATATAGTGGGTTCACTTTGAAGATCCGGCTCTGTCATATCAGATTATTGTAATGATTCGGCTCAATACGTGGATTTATATCTCGTGGCTCGTGGACTATATATAGTGGGTTCACTTTGAAGATCCGGCTCTGTCATATCAGATTATTGTAATGATTCGGCTCAATACGTGGATTTATATCTATCGATTTGGCTCAGTGATAAAGCAAGTCAGGGGCTGGGTTGTGAGTACCAAAGAGTCAGAAACTTTGCAGGTGAATGACAAAAGTTGTCTGCTTGCAGGCCGCCTCGGTGGCCTAGTTGATAGCGTACTGGGTTTTCACCCCGAGGACCCGGGTTCGATTCCCGGCCAGGGCTTGGTATTTTCATACGCTAAAAATCATCCCATCGTCTGCATTAGCCCAAGTGTGCACAATAGTCGGACGTTAAACACAAAAAAAGATCCTAGCATCGGTCAGATTACCTTCTGGAGGAATCAAAGGGGCAGCAGATGTCCTGGGCAGAGCACTACTCAGGAGGATCATGGGGTTCATAACAGGGCACTGTGGTCTGAGGGTGCACAACCATGAACAAGATAGGTGTATACCACGGAGAAACCGTGTGTAGATTGTGCAAGAAGGTGGAGGAAACTGCAGGTCACATAATTTATGATTGTGAGGCTCTTGCTAGTAAGAGGCTAGGGGTTTATGGTTTTCAAGACCCTAGGGATCTTCAGCAGAGTGAGCTAGTCAGTGGGTTGCTGGAACTTATTAGGGGCACCAACCTGCTGAACTAGGTATTTTAAGAGGTAAGTTGCACAATAGGTCAATCGATCGCAGTGCCTGGGGTTGAATTATCCCTTCCTCTAGTATATAATCTTAATCTTAATCGGTCAGAGTAAGTTTGTTTCCTCTTGTACGCTCCTTATGCTATCTTTAGAGTGTTTAGGATATCTGGTGGAAGTGGTGTTTAAACTGTAAAGATACAGTTGGTTATAAGATAGATTTATTGACTGTTCAGTACAGCAATCTCCATTGATAAGACAGGAGAACAGATACTGGCAGTGAAATACAAGTGACCTAAGCTGTCTGCGTGCCTGATTTGTTCTTTCCAGATCTGCACCAAGAGAGAGAATAAAAAGACAATGGGAATTGCCTTGTATATATTTCGTGTGTTAATATGTGTTTATGTCTAAATAGTATTGTAGTATTTTATATATACTTTCTCTCTCCTTCCCTTCTTCCTCTATGCCTCTCATTCTTAGAATCCTTTCTTTCTTCAGTCCATTAGGTGCCAGAATACTTTTACCTTCCACAAGAAGAAAAGTAGGGACGAAGGGACTTTCCTTTATCTTTGTTGAGAGTCAAAATCCATGAATTGTGAGCCAATTCTACACGAACCTTTATTTTGTTAATGAGTTTTCAAAATTCATGTCTATCCACTCTGTTCCTTTATCACTTTTAAGTTTTTTGAGTTCTTTTTTGACATGTATAGTTCCCACACTTTTCATGTAGTATAGTTTGTAAAAAGTTTGTTTGGTGAGTCTTCAATGGGTCAAAGATTCTTTATTTTATATAAATGAAATACAATTTTAAAGTTCTTAAACATAACAACCGAATTAAAACAAGTGCCATAAACAATGAACTGTGATCAGCTGAATCATATTTACTGTAGATAAAATTGTAAACAATATCAGTGTTTTGAGTTGTTATATATATAAACAATGTTTTATGATGTTGAAATATGTGCATATTGCAATGTTCTGTGACAGATTCTATGAATAGCACATGCAATAACTTGTCTGCTTGCAAGTTTGTGATTACAGTATGCGTTTACAATATTATCTCAATTATTAAATGTATTGTCGTGAACTGATTGAGTGCTTCCCCCTTTTTATAATTTTAACTAATGACAAATAAATATATTTTGCTTTATTATTTGTATTAGGCGCGTATTTCACTGGAATGGCAAAGGTTGTCTTTTTACTCAAATTTTTCTTACGCGTTACGAGTGTGCCTACGTTAATAATTTTTAAAACAGACGTGTTTATGAGTGTGCCTACGTTATTAATTTTGAAAACCGACGCGTTTACGAGTGTGCCTACGTTATTAATTTTGAAAACCGACGCGTTTACGAGTGTGCCTACGTTATTAAATTGAAAACCGACGCGTTTACGAGTGTGCCTACGTTATTAATTTTGAAAACCGACGCGTTTACGAGTGTGCCTACGTTATTAATTTTTAAAACCGACGCGTTTACGAGTGTGCCTACGTTATTAATTTTGAAAACCGACGCGTTTACTAGTGTGCCTACGTTATTAATTTTGAAAACCGATGAGTTTACTAGTGTGCATACGTTATTAATTTTTAAAACCGACGAGTTTACGAGTGTGCCTACGTTATTAATTTTTAAAACCGACGCGTTTATGAGTGTGCCTACGTTATTAATATTTAAAACCGACGCGTTTACGTGTGTGCCTACGTTATTAATTTTTAAAACTGACGCGTTTACGTGTGTGCCTACGTTATTAATTTTGAAAACCGACGCGTTTACGAGTGTGCCTACGTTATTAATTTTGAAAACCGACGCGTTTACGAGTGTGCCTACGTTATTAATTTTGAAAACCGACGCGTTTACGAGTGTGCCTACGTTATTAATTTTGAAAACCGACGCGTTTACGAATGTGCCTACGTTATTAATTTTGAAAACCTACGCGTTTACGAGTGTGCCTACGTTATTAATTTTTAAAACCGACGCTTTTACTAGTGTGCCAACGTTATTAATTTTGAATACCGACGCGTTTACGAGTGTGCCTACGTTATTAATTTTTAAAACCGACGCATTTACGAGTGTGCCTACATTATTAATTTTGAAAACCGATGCGTTTACGAGTGTGCCTACGTTATGAATTTTTAAAACCGACGCGTTTACGAGTGTGCCTACTTTATTAATTTTTAAAACTGACGCATTTACGAATGTGCCTACGTTATTAATTTTGAAAACCGACGCTTTTACGAGTGTGCCTACGTTATTAGTTTGTAAAACCGATGCGTTTACGAGTGTGCCTACGTTATTAATTTTTAAAACCGATGCGTTTACGAGTGTGCCTACGTTATTAATTTTTAAAAGCGACGCGTTTACGTGTGTGCCTACGTTATTAATTTTTAAAACCTAGTAATTCCAAAACGAGTAAAAAAATATTAAATGATAAATAATAACAATTAAACTTGAAAAACGTGTGTAATGATTTTTTGAAATTTCGCGTACAGAATTAAGGATGTACACGTGAATATTTTATGTATAAATCATAAACATACATAAACACGTACACGCTGTATAATATAACGCTACGCAACAAAAACATTTTCTGAAAGTTGAAGAAGTTAAATAATTCACAAAGCACAGAGGATAATGACGGAAGAGCTCAAGTTTATGTACTTGCAGGCCTCATGGGACTCATGACTGATGGGTATTGTCAACTGCACAGAGGAGCACCTCAGAGACCAGAGAGTAAGTATTTTAGTTTACAATTTTGGAAAAGTCGAAGTTTTGAAAGACATGCATACGTACGAGATGTGTTCAGAAAGTAACGAGAATTTTAATTTTTTGAACAAAATATTTATTTAATCTTCTACATTGATGTTGTCGTCTTCAAAATAGTCCTCATTGTAGATTATGCACTTGTGCCAGCGCTTCTTCCAATCCTCGAAACACTTCTCAAACCGATCTTGAGATAGCTTTTAGTTCTTTCAGCGATGCGCTTTTAATGTCATCTACGGCTGTAAAACGACGGCCCTTTAAGGTTCAGTTTATTTTTGGAAATAGGAAACAGTCACTGGGAGCCATGTCTGGCGAATAAGGAGGCTGGGGCATCGTTACAGTACTGTTTTTTGGCAAAAATTCACGAACAAGCAATGAAGTGTGAGCTGGTGCATTATCATGGTGCAAAAACCATGAATTGTTTTTTCACAGTTCCGGGCGTTTTTTTTTCGGATTGCTTCACGCAAACGGCGTTGAACTTGTAGGTAGTACTCCTTATTGATCGTTTCAACTGGTGTGGCAGGAATTCATGATGCACTATGCCATTAATATTGAAGAACACAGTGAGCGTAACCTTCACGTTCGACCGCACTTGTTGAGCCTTTTTCGGTCTGGGCGATCCAGAATGCCTCTACTGGGATGATTGAGCCTTAGTTTCGACGTCATATCCGTAAACCCATGTTTCGTCACCTGTTATAACACGTTTCAGTAATTCTGCATCATCGTTGACTTCATTTAGTGACTCCTGAGCAACTTCCATTCGCCGCAGTTCTTGTTCAAAATTCAACAATTTTGGAACGAATTTTGCTGCCACGCGTTTCATACACAAAACATAGGAAACAATATCATGACTTGATCCAATCGATAAGCCAACATCATCATCAACCTTTCTAATTGTGATTCGGCGATTGTTCATAATCACACTTTTTCCACGTTTTCATCGGTTGTTGATGTGCTGGGGCGTCCAGGGCGTTCGTAATTTTCAACGTCTTCACGGTCTACTTGGAAATGCTTATACCACTCGTAAACTCTTGCTTTACTCATAGCAGACACACCATAGGCCTTTGTTAATATTTCACACACTTTGTTACACTTTATTCCATTTTTTACGCAAAATTTTAGACAAATTCTTTGATCCATTTCTTTTATGAAAATCGCCGAGCTCATAAAAACACGTCTAACCTTAGTGGCTGTCACAGACAAAGTCAACAATGAAAACAGTTGAAAATTTTGTCATACTTCAAGGGCATGTATACATAAAAGAAAAAATGTTT
>CM040189.1:15515865-15525865 GCA_022606455.1 Callitettix versicolor
TTCAGTATTGTAACAACCGTATAATCAGTGTAACGTTTGTTAACTAAATTTCAGACACGGCCACGTAGAGTCTAGAGTGTAGTGTCTCTTCCACATACACATAGTTGTTTGTTATAGGCCTACAAAATATAGCAAACACTGTATTCAGTATTGTAACAAGAGTATAATCAGTATAACGTTTGTTAACGAAATTTCAGACACGGCCACCTAAGGTCTAGAGTCTAATGTTCCTCCCGCATCCACATCGCTGTTTGTTATAGGCCTACAAAATATAGTAAACATTGTATTCAGTATTGTAACAACAGTATAAACACTGTAACGTTTGTTAACGAAATTTCAGACACGGCCACCTAGAGTCTAGAGTCTAGTGTTCCTCCCGCATACACATCGCTGTTTGTTATAGGCCTACAAAATGTAGTAAACATTGTATTCAATATTGTAACAACAGTATAATCAGTGTAACGTTTGTTAACGAAATTTCAGACACGGCTACCTAGAGAAGTCTAGGTTTTTAGACTCTAGAGAGTCTAGTGTTCCTTTCACATACATATCGCTGTTTGTTGTAGGCCTACAAAATGTAGTAAACACTGTATTCAGTATTGTAATAACAGTATAATCAGTGTAACGTTTGTTAAAGAAATTTCAGACACGGCCACCTAGAGTCTAGTGTCCCTTCTCTATACACATCGCTGTTTGTTATAGGCCTACAAAATATAGTAAACACTGTATTCTGTATTTTAACAACAGTATAATCAGTGTAACGTTTGTTAACGAAATTTCAGACACGGCCACCTAGAGTGTAGTGTCCTTTCCGCACATCATTGTTTGTTATAGGCCTACAAAATATAGTAAACACTGCATTCAGTATTGTACATCAGCATAATCATTGTAGCGTTTGTTAACGAAATTTCAGACACAGCCACCTAGAGTGTAGAGTCTAGTGTCCCTTCCCCATACACATCGTTGTTTGTTATAGGTTTACAAAATATAGTAATCACTGCATTCAGTATTGTAACAACAGTATAATCAGTATAACGTTTGTTAACGAAATTTCAGACACGGCCACATAGAGTCTAGAGTCTAGTGTTCCTTCCGCATACACATCGCTGTTTGTTATAGGCCTACAAAATATAGTGAACACTATATTCAGTATTCTAACAACAGTATAACCAATGTAACGTTTGTTAACGAAATTTCAGACACGGCCACCTAGAGTCTAGTGTCCCTTCCCCATACGCATCGTTGTTTGTTATAGGTTTACAAAATATAGTAAACACTGCATTCAGTATTGCAACAAAAGTATAATCAGTATAACGTTTGTTAACGAAATTTCAGACACGGCCACCTAGAGTCTATAGTCTAGTGTTCCTTCCGCATACACATCGCTGTTTGTTATTGGCCTAAAAAATATATTAATCACTATATTTAGTATTGTAACAACCGTATAATCAGTGTAAAGTTTGTTAACGAAATTTCATTGATAAATTAAGTATTTTCCACAGCCATCATGATAATAACCAG
This sequence comes from Callitettix versicolor, assembly GCA_022606455.1. Classification (NCBI taxonomy): domain Eukaryota; kingdom Metazoa; phylum Arthropoda; class Insecta; order Hemiptera; family Cercopidae; genus Callitettix; species Callitettix versicolor. The sequence continues at coordinate 15,517,387 of CM040189.1, forward strand.
ATCAGAAGCCATGAATTTAGTATAGATCTATGACCTACAGCTAGAATATTTTTGACCTTAAAAAATATGTATTGATACTGTAGTTCAAAATTTTGGCACGTTGGTTTTGATCAACGTTTGAAGAAAACGGCGGCCATTATCTTAAATAGCCAAATTTTTAGCGTTTTTGTCTGATTTTACTATGAACGGTTGTTTAATTTTTCTTTAAAGCTACATAATGTTTAGTCTTAACAAATATCTATTTGTTTAGCAGTTTAAATACATATTATTTGGATTTAATTATTGCGTGAAAAGAATTTTCGAAAAGTTCAAAAACATAAATATTATTAAACCGCCACAAAAAGGAATCTAACTTGAAAAAACGAGTTTGAAATAAATAAAATTAATATCAAACTAGTCCAACCACTTTAACCGATGTACATTTCGGTATGAATGAGTTTTTAGGGTTACTATTGCACCCTACGCAGTTACAGCGTCTTCTTAAACGTCTAGGATTTGGAGGCGATTCAACATGGACACTTCCAAGTTCATTATTTAGGTGCTTGCAGGTGTTCCACTGAGTAACTTTCGATTTTTCTTTCTCGTGACCCTTATCTCGGAGGCTGTGCTCCATTCGGCCAGTTTTTTGTTGTGCGTTGAGTTGTCCTCATTTTATTTTACACTTTTATTCACGTTGATCCCGCGAGTGGTTAGGGAAATGAGGTCCGCCCATACAGAACCCCGCCTGAATGCATGGGTAAGCCTAAAGTACACTGGGAGGTGGTCAGGTATCCCAAGGGCTCAGTTTGATACATCATTAGGACGGTGTCATTCACTCTATCAGTACGGGTCGCTTTATACGTTTTGCGTTAGACAAGCTGCGTAGGGTAGTGTGTGTGTGTGTGTGTGTGTGTGTGTGTGTGTGTGTGTGTGTGTGTGTGTGTGTGTGTGTGTGTGTGTGTGTGTGTGTGTGTGTGTGTGTGTGTGTGTGTGTGTGTGTGTGTGTGTGTGTGTGTGTGTGTGTGTGTGTGTGTGTGTGTGTGTGTTTTAGATATTAGAAATTAAACGAAAGATTGGCAGATTACAATAACATGCAAGATAAAAAAACTTTTACACTATAAATAATAGGAATTCTTCAAAGTCTCCAAATAAGAAATCAATACTTGTTAACAGTTTTCTGTTCCTGTTGACAAAAGGCGACAAAAAACCTGGTCCAGCCTCTATAAACAGACTCGAAATTCGTCCGAATATAACAGAAATTAATGAAGTTTGGTCGTTTATAAAGATCCATAAATAAAAACAGTGTAGAAAATTTCAAATAAAAGAATTTATTTCTTTGGAGAAATCCAATTTCTAAAATTTATCCTCTTTGGAAATGAAACCGGATTACCAAAAAGTAATAAGAAATTAATAACATACAAACGAAAACTTTAATAAGCAAAAGTTTAGTGTTCAAAAATAACAATACGAAAATTAATTATAACGGGGAGCATCCGTTTGATAGCGGGGTTTACTACAACTCGGACCTCTAACGAGGTTCGAATTTAATTATTACGGTTGACTTACGTGTGTTTTCCGTGCTCCTCATTAGTCAAGGCATAAAGCAAATCCATCTACATTTCTTTTTCAAAATCTGATTTTCCTAAGTGAAAACCGGCATAAATTAACATCTTCAATGCAATTAAAAAATATAATTTATGCAGATTTTAAAGCTAGTAGAAAAATAATTGTTTTGATAAAGACGTTCGATTTGTTTTGTTTTTGTGTTTAACGTCCGACTATTGTGCAGACGATGGGATGATTTATAGCGTATGAAAATGCCAAGCCCTAGCCGGGAATCGAACCCGGGTCCTCGGGGTGAAAGCCCAGTACGCTATCAACTAGGCCACCGAGGCGACTACGAAATAGTTTTACCTAGTATATATGACTTTTTAAAGATTCTGAATATCTGCCATTTTGAAATTTTGATGATTAACGAAATCCTTCAAGCTGTTAACAAAAATCAGTGCGCTGAATTTGAATGAAATCGAATAAAATACAGTACAAATACAAATAAATTTTTAACAAAATTTTCAAAATACGTTCTACAGATTATCGTATGCGCATATTTCATGATCTCTGGACGGCCGTTTCAATAGCAATCAATTGAGATTATCCAACAAATTAACACTAATTGTACGAGCGAAGCGAGGTCTCTGTTTCAACTCGACCGTTCATTCGATTTGTTTGCTACGCAGTACTGACCAAACCGATTGTTTTGAAATTTAGTACGAAGGTAATTCGCATATAACATAGAGGACTTACGTGTAACACTTTTTCCCATTCGATTACGTTTCAAAATGGCTGATTTAACGAGTGGGTAACCAAACTCATCGATCTATTTTGAAATTTTGTGCGAAAGTATATTGTGTAACGCCCGCGCGAGATAAGTGTAAGATTTTTCCCCGTTCACTTACGTTTCAAGATGGCGAAGTTTGATTTAACCCAGGACGAGTGTAGTGATGGTTATTTTTGGTAATAGTGGCTGAACGGCAAGACCTATTATAATTTCTTCTGGCCGCCTCGGTGGCCTAGTTGATAGCGTACTGGGCTTTCACCCCGAGGATCCGGGTTCGATTCCCGGCCAGGGCTTGGCATTTTCATACGCTATAAATCATCCCATCTTCTGCATTAGCCCAAGTGTGCACAATAGTCAGACGTTAACAAAAAAAATTATAATTTCTACTGTTTTTTGGAATAAGGGCATACAGTTTTAAATAAAGACGATCTAGTAATATTTTTGTTAAATTGACGGAAAATGACGAACGCGTCAGAGCGTGATGGAGCGGTGATCAGTGAATTAATCGAAGTATAGTGCGAGATCGACTCACCTTTTAACTACTAGAATTACCGCTGTTAAAATACTAAAGTTCATTTAGGAAATCCGCGAACCGAAGCTGGTATAAATGTAAATGTGAAATTTGATTGAGCGGGCGCAGGAATGATCGATGTAGAAGCGGGGTGGGGGCGGGGGCGGGCGGGAGGACGCGGCGTGGTAGCGTCTCGACACAACGCGGCGTTCAGTGTCGGACAGAGTTGCCGTACGATCAGTCAGCTGTGCATTCCCGCCAAAACTGGAATAACTCGTAGTGAGTGTGAGTGCAGTGACAGTTGAGTGACGCTCCCGCATAGACATATAAACACGATGAAGACGTCGAGACAGATGAGCACGGTGAGTGGAAAACAGGTTTGGTGAAGTTTATTTTGATGAAACTTTTGCGAATGTTACACAGGTTGGAGACAGCGTCAATGATTTTGTTTTTCACAAACAAATAGTACAGCTGAGTTATTTCAACAGAGTCGAAGAAAACATGAAAGCTTTTCTGGAAACTTAGATTTGTCGTTGTCAACTTAAAAAAAAAATCCACGGGGGTTTTTGGGTTTATTTCAAAACTGAATTTTTGTATTTAAAATCCATCTGTTAATTTTTATAACATTTTACGAATATTTTAGTAAAATCTAATTCTTGTTTTTGATAGTTTTCTAACAGTATTTTTAAGATTATCCTATCAAAAGAGGGTAGAAAATTAAGTGTTTTTGATGGACGAAGTGTAAAAAGAACTTATCGAAATCGGAAACTGGTTTAGTTGCCTAAAAAGTAAAAACACACTGTTTCAAACTTCGAAAACCTTAAAACTGATAAATCCAATGATGTCAATTTCATTTACGTTGTAGGCAGTAAAAAAAGATCTTTTGCATTACATTTTACTTTAAAAATATTGTTTGTAATGATTTATCTTTCCATCAGTTTTATCGCGTAGAAAACGGGTGTTATAAAAACGGGAGACGAATTAAAGAGTTTAACTTTACAATATATTTTACTTTAAAAAATATTGTTTGTAATGATTTAACTTTTCACCAGTTTTATCGTGTAGAAAACGGATGTTATAAAAACGGGAGACGAATTAAAGAGTTTAACTTTACAATATATTTTACTTTAAAAAATATTGTTTGTAATGATTTAACTTTTCACCAGTTTTATCGTGTAGAAAACGGATGTTATAAAAACGGGAGACGAATTAAAGAGTTTAACTTTACAATATATTTTACTTTAGAAAAATATTGTTTGTAAAGATTTAACTTTTCACCAGTTTTATCGCGTAGAAAACGGGTGTTATAATAACGGGAGACGAATTAAAGAGTTTAACTTTACAATATATTTTACTTTAAAAAATATTGTTTGTAATGATTTAACTTTTCACCAGTTTTATGTGTAGAAAAGGTGTTATAAAAACGGGAGACGAATTAAAGAGTTTAACTTTACAATATATTTTACTTTAAAAAATATTGTTTGTAATGATTTAACTTTCCGTCAGTTTTATCGTGTAGAAAACGGTTGTTATAAAAACGGGAGACGAATTAAAGAGTTTAACTTTACAATATATTTTACTTTAAAAAATATTGTTTGTAATGATTTAACTTTCCGTCAGTTTTATCGTGTAGAAAACGAGTGTTATAAAAACGGGAGACGAATTAAAGAGTTTAACTTTACAATAGATTTTACTTTAAAAAATATTGTTTGTAATGATTTAACTTTCCGTCAGTTTTATCGTGTAGAAAACGGTTGTTATAAAAACGGGAGACGAATTAAAGAGTTTAACTTTACAATAGATTTTACTTTAAAAAATATTGTTTGTAATGATTTAACTTTCCGTCAGTTTTATCGTGTAGAAAACGCTTGTTATAAAAAACGGGAGACGAATTAAAAAGTTTAACTTTACAATATATTTTACTTTAAAAAATATTGTTTGTAATGATTTAACTTTCCATCAGTTTTATCGTGTAGAAAACGAGTGTTATAAAAACGGGAGACGAATTAAAGAGTTTAACTTTACAATAGATTTTACTTTAAAAAATATTGTTTGTAATGATTTAACTTTCCGTCAGTTTTATCGTGTAGAAAACGCTTGTTATAAAAACGGGAGACGAATTAAAGAGTTTAACTTTACAATAGATTTTACTTTAAAAAATATTGTTTGTAATGATTTAACTTTCCATCAGTTTTATCGCGTAGAAAACGGGTGTTATAAAAACGGGAGACGAATTAAAGAGTTTAACTTCACAAAGTAAAACGCAGAATAATTGCGACTTCATTTTCTAATGAAACTAAGGTTTATACAATTATTTCTTAATTTGTATATAAAAAATATTATTAACACTTCTTTAAATAAATTAAATACAAAATATATATTTTACGTGCACACAGGCCAAAGAGGTGAAGAATTTTACTATAGTCTGTCTGTCAATAACTGCAGGTGTTGCAAGGAAGGAAGTCTTTACTTTCCGCTGGATATATATTCACATCACGCAGCAGTGCCGCTGGCGTGATGGAAGCGAATTTCAAAAAGTATTTCTTATCTGATTTAACCTTTTCTTGAACTTTCGATTTCGACGTCAGCATTAAAAATCGGCTTGTGTTAGTATTTTAAAGTTACCCGTAATACCAAAAGGCTAACGAAAATTCAAAATGCAAATTTATGCAGCTTTTAACGATGGTGAAATAAGACAAAAATATTTTTGTAGACGTAAAAGTTATGAATTTTGTGGGATTTTAAATGGTCGCCATTTTAAAACTGTTTAACGAAATTTGCTGATCAGCGAATTTGTCCAAGCTATTTTCGGCAAAATCGATTTTCGTGTCACGTTTTGAACCGAATCGGACTAAAATTGCCAATAATTTTTGAAAATTTCTACATGAAAATTGTAATTCAGTTAGGAAAACATGTTTAATTATAACGCCGTTGAAAATTTAATTTCTGATTTACGATTTTTTTTATCGAAACTTGATTCGAAGCAACTGTTTAGCAATTCAGATGCGATTTATTCAGTCTCAATAATATAATTTCTAATGTTTTATATATGCATATATATTTATTTATAAATTATATATAACGTAATGTAATAATATAATTTACATATAAGCCACGTACTTAGAAAAACCTATTCAATAATAATTGCAGTACATATTAATTATGAGGTATTTGAGATATACGAGGTGTGTTCAGAAAGTAACGAGAATTTTAATTTGAACAAAATATTTATTTATTCTTCTACATTGATGTTGTCGCCTTCAAAATAGTCCTCATTGGAGATTATGCACTTGTGCCAGCGCTTCTTCCAATCCTCGAAACACTTTTCAAACTCGATCTTTGAGATAGCCTTTAGTTCTTTCAGCGATGCGCTTTTAATGTCATCTACGGCTGTAAAACGACGGCACTTTAAGGTTCTCTTTATTTTTGGAAATAGGAAAAAGTCACACGGAGTCATGTCTGGCGAATATGGAGGCTGGGGCATCGTTACAGTACTGTTTTTGGCCAAAAATTCATGAACAAGCAATGAAGTGTGAGCTGGTGCATTATCGTGGTGCAAAAGCCATAAATTATTTTTCCACAGATCCGGGCGTTTTTTTTTGTGGTTGCTTCACGCAAACGGCATTGAACTTGTAGGTAATACTCCTTATTGACCGTTTCACCTGGTGGCAGGAATTCATGATACTCTATGCCATTAATATCGAAGAACACAGTGAGCATAACCTTCACGTTCGACCGCACTCGTCGAGCTTTTTCGGTCTTGGCAAGCCAGAATGCCTCAACTGGGATGATTGAGTCTTAGTTTCGACGTCATATCCATAAACCCATGTTTAGTCACCTGTTATAATACGTTTCAGTAATTCTGCATCGTCGTTGACTTCATTTAGTGACTCCTAAGCAACTTCCATTTGCCGCTGTTTTTGTTCAAAATTCAACAATTTTTTAACGAATTTTGCTGCCACGCGTTTCATACACAAAACATTTGAAAAAATCTCATGAAATGATCCAATCGATATGCCAATATTACCAGCGATCTCTCTAATTGTGATTCGGCGATTGTTCATAACTACTTCTTTCACTTTTCCACGTTTTCATCGCTTGTTGATGTGCTGGGGCGTCCAGGGCGTTCGTAATCTTCAACGTCTTCACGGTCTACTTGGAAATGCTTATACCACTCGTAAACTCTTGCTTTACTCATAGCAGACTCACCATAGGCCTTTGTTAACATTTCACACACTTTGTTACATTTTATTCCATTTTTTACGCAAAATTTGTTACAAATTCTTTGATCCATTTCTTTTAACAAACGAAAATCGCCGAGCTCATAAAAACACGTCTAACCTTAGTGGCTGTCACAGACAAAGTCAACAATGAAAACAGCTGGAAGTTTTATCATACTTCAAGGGCATGTACACCAACATAATACAAAAAAATGTTTGACAATCGGACTCTCCAAGCCCGCGAAACTTAAAAATTCTCGTTACTTTCTGAATACACCTCGTAAGTAAAAATCTTTTTAAAGCGTTATTTTTAAGGTACAAATTAAAGTATGAAATACAATAGTGAACAATAATTATCAAGTTGATAAATCAAGGTCAAAGTATCTTAACACTTTACTTTTTAAGTTTCAAGTCATTTCATTACCGGTACTTATAACTGTCACGTATAAAGAAATCAATACTTTCTAAATTGTATTCTAAATATGCAGCAAAAAAATCTCAACAAAGTCCAGTCTATCAATTTTTTTTGTAATTGCTTTTGTCTCTTTATCTATTCCGTACGATGGCCGGCGGAGGCAGCTGAAATGAGCTGATGGGTTTAGCTATCCCACTACTCTAGCTCACACTACTCTCATTCATCTACTCAAGACACACAGAAAACACATTCACTACTCTACATAACCTGGCCAATTAAATTGTAAAGCGCCCCCTGCTGTAGTAGTGTATGACACCGGCCTAATGGTGTATCAAACTGAGCCTTGGGATACCTAACCACCTCCCTGACCAAATAAGGCACAACGTCAGTGATAAGTCAAAAGTAAAGGGGGAGAAATTCAATAATGAATTAGGAAGTCACCGATTAGAAGTGGAAGAATTATCCGCCTAAATCCTCCCTAAAGCCCAAATTTTATGAAGAGCCTAGGACCGGAGAAGGCGCTGTAACTGAGCGTCTCAGGAATATAGAAAGGAAGCACAATAGATTTACAAGGTCACAGTGCAATAGTACTGCATTCATTCCATACGAAAACATAAACAAATAGTTTCAATGCCAAGAATAAGTTCTATTTACAGTAATACTGCAATAGTTCCCACTAAAAATATAAATCCTATTTTTTTTTGTGTTTAACGTCCGACTATTGTGCACACTTGGGCTAATGCAGACGATGGGATGATTTATAGCGTATGAAAATGCCAAGCCCTGGCCGGGAATGAACTCGGGTCCTCGGGGTGAAAGTCCATTACGCTATCAACTAGACCACCGAGGCGGCTAATATAAATCCTAGATATGTATATATATATATATATATATATATATATATATATATATATATATATAATTTTAACTACCCTTCAAAAAGTGATCTACAGGTCAGGTGCTCATTTTAAGACTCCGGGTCTGAGTTTTACCATGATGACCGCATCAATATCTCA
>CM040189.1:15535865-15550865 GCA_022606455.1 Callitettix versicolor
CAAACCGAACCTAGACTGAGTCGAAGTTATGCGGAGCAAAGCCCAACGACGCCGTTTAGCTCAGTTACGCTTTGAGAGGTCGCACTTATGCTATGTTTTGAATGCTCAGTCCGCTCCTCATTTGATGGCCATTCGGCCTAAAAGTTACGATATTTCAAAATATTTAATAGGAATATATAGTCAAGGATTACAGAGAGAAAAACTAAAATTAGTTTTTTTATTTATTCTAGTTACTGTCAAACCGCAAACGTGACAAATTTAAAATTTGATACATTAATGGAACTTTCATAATTGATCAAAATCTAATAAACTGATTTTCATGAGTAGATTTACGCTTTTCCATCAATATTTTCTAAACTTAACGTTCCTGCACTGTGATAGCGTAATTTTGTCGCCATTTATTGTCGATTCACTTACTAGTGGTCCAAACCACGTGACACAGCGTCTCCAATTCTTTTCCCGACCAAACTGTATTTACGAAACCGTAAAATAAACGTAAATTTATCCTTACAAACTCGCTGCCTTTCTTCACGAATAGTTTTATCGACTACGACAAAACCACTGCTGACAGTAATGTTAAAACCGTGTTTAGAAATGGAATACAGAATGAGACGAACTCTTCAGCTTTATTTCATCGTTCCTCACGGTGTGTACAGAATAAATGCTATTGTGATGCGAATGGTTTTGTTGACTGCCACAAATACTGTAGCACAATACATTGTACTGTAGTAGTACTTGTATTAGGAGAATAACATAGAGACAGCATCCACAGATATCGATTCAATTTATCAAATAAATTTGTACTCTATACTTTGACAAATACAGTTTGAAAATGGTAATGACGTTTTGAACATTGTTACGTATATACGATATAGATGTACTTTGTCATGCGGTTCTGATAATTAATTATTGAATCAATGCGAAGAAATTACATCATCACAGATCGAGAAACGTCCAATTTGGGAAATATTCACGGAAAAGCTAAAATATTCGTATTTGTGGAAATCGCTTTATGTAGCCTATATCCAGGGTGTTTCAAAACTAAACAGCACTCTATCGGGTGCTCATTTTGTAACTAAAATTATGAAAAAATCTATATATATATAGAGATCATATGAACAATTAATTAGCAGGTATTAAAAGATGATATCTAGAAAAATTTTGTAGAGAATTTCAGCTTTTACGCAGAATAAAATATATCCATTTTGGAAACTTTGGTATCGGTTCCGCACGTGCCCGCTTCCTATTCTAACGCGCCGAATTTTACACTAGATCAATTGATGATATATTGAGAAAATTTGATAAATAAATGATCATATAGAGGCCGTTAACAAAATAACTTTCACCAGAACATTGTTAATACATTAAACCGGGTGGCCACCAAATACTGAGTGGATTAAACATACAAAACATAACCTATTTTTTAAAATGTAAGTGAGGCCACTGAAAACATAACTGTCAAGCAATGCTGCTAACTTCGACTCTGTCTAGGTTCGGTTTGAAGCTGTTTCCGCTTCCCCCACTATGCTGACCACGCCTAAAAACTTATTTCTCGTTGCATAGGTTACGGTTTTTAAACATATTAGTTATCTACAATCCGTTACAGTAAGCCTAAATATTTAGTTTCCTGTTGCCGTTCATCTTCGTTCCGTTTAGGTCCGCATTTGGTGGCCATCAGGCCTTAGATACATCATGTCTTTATTGGTTTTCAAAAGTTCCGCTTCCGGTTGCCTTTCATCTTCCTTCCGTTCAGGTCCACATTTGATGGCCGTCAGGCCATACCTTTATTGGTTTTCAAAAGTTCCTGACAACCTGTTACACTCAATACTCGTGTTTACACCACGAAGCATCGTTACACTAAGTGTAAGATTAATGCTAGAAATAAGGTATTATATAACCCCAGGCACTGTGATCAAATGATCTATTGTACAACTAAGTATATCGGGTTTTAGTCCAGGAGGTTGGTGTCCTTACTAAGTTTTAGCAATCCACCGGCTAGCTCATTCTGCTGGACGTCCTCAGGAACCCTTAGCGTCTCGTTGGTAAGATTGTAACGACAGAACAAAGGTGAAGGATTGGTGTTCATTACGTGATATCGGATTTGAAAAATAAAAAAAACTATTTATCACCTGGTCAGTTTATAAAATCCACATTAAACAAAACGAATCTAAGATAATTTTGAAAGGTAAAATGTATTGTTTCTAACCGAAAATGGTTCAAATAATTTAACTTGATGTGTCTGCACCTACGTCCAGTTGATGCAACGTTATCACACACTAAATCGAAAGCACGTCGGACAACTTTTACGTTGGTCGGGTAATGAAAGTCTGTTCGAGGATAGTGCTTGGGTAAGGGGACTTTGTTTTGTAACATATCTACACTGTATACCGTCCATAAAACAGAAGGTGTAAAGGTAGTGGTAAAACAGTACCTTCCAAACTACATTCAGAAATATAAAAAGTAAAGACTTATTTTAGGAGACGTCTTGGAACTGGAAGGCTTTCGACGAAAGAAAAAGGTAAAGTATATGATAAACATAAGCTATATCTAACAAAACCTGTAAGAGAATTAATTTAAAGTACCAATAACAGGTAACAAAGTTAGTATGTTATGTTAATTTTAGGGGAAACCATCACAATAAAACACATATTGCTCGATTGTGATGGTTTCCAAAATGTGCGTCTTATGTATGGTCTGAGCAACTGTTTGCAGACGATGTTGGGAGATAGTGCCTCGGCCGTTGACCGGGTTCTAGACTTCCTTCATCCTCTGAATGTTTTAAATAAAATTTAATTTATATATTTGCTATTTCTTGTGTTATTTTATTTATTTATTTTATCTAAATAACTCTATTTGTGTTATGTTTATATATACTTTTACGAATTGTTATTAAATTTCATTTATTATTAATTGTTATTTAGTTCTTAAGTATTCGTTATTGTTATATAGTTATACCTGTTACGTAAATTTTTGTTTAATTTGTTTTTACTATTATAGTTTGTTGTAGTTTTATTTTATTATTTAAATAAATTTTGGTAATTTTTTTTATACTTTCATTTTGACTGACGGCGATGACAAACTTAACGGGTTTTCGCCGGAAAAAATGCTACTTTTAGATTGAAATATGCGGGGAAATTCAAGAATTATGATTTATTGATTACTCAAAATTCCAATTGGATCAATCAAAATTATCATAAACAAACATCACAACTATGCTTTGTGAATTGCAGAACAATTATTTTGCCAATTTCATTATTCCATATTAATATGGCATTTTACTTTTAACTATTGTAATCAACTGTTTTATCGTCGATCCGAAAAATGTAAGAGTACATACAAAACTGTTTTCCTATTTAAAAAAATCTTTCCTTCTTTATTAATATTACCAGAACCAATATTTTAAATAAAAATTTAATCAGTACTGGAATTTTAAATAAAGTAGATTTTATAGTATTTTTTTTTGAAAAAGACAAGTTGTATTTAACAACACAACGTACATAAAATCTTACTGCACACCATGTAATAAATATTTATAATATCCTGTTACACGACACTAGATTTTAGTGCGTACCTTCTGATAAATCATGAAACATTTATACTATCCTGTTGTACTCTTAGATCGTAGTGTACACCTTTCAATAGAGACATGACATTTTATTATAATATCCTGTCATATAAGACACTAAATTGAACTGAACACTGTTCTAAAAGTATTTACGTTTTCCTGTTGTGCACCTAGATAATGTATACAACTTCCGACAAAGACATGAATTATTTATACTACCATATAATACATCACAATTGCTTTGTATTTATACACAACAATAGATTGTAGTATTCACTTTCCGACAATGACATACAAACTTTATAATATCCTGTTATACATACACTAGATTGTAGTCTACACTTCCCAATAAAGAGATGAAATATTTATGTTATTCTGTTACATTTAACAATAATGTAAAAACATTCGTAGTGTTCACATTCCGACAATGATATAACATTTTTATAATATCCGGTTATTCATGACAATACGAGATCGTAGTTTACAATTCCCAATAAAGTGATGACATATTTATGTTATTCTGTTATTCACTATAGATCATAGTGTTCAGTTTCCGACGTTATATAAAACAATTTATAATATGCGGTTATACATAACATTAAATCGTAAGTAAGGTTCCCGATAAAGAGATGAAATATTTATGTTATCCTGTTATATACAACAATAGATCGTAGTGTTCACTTTCCCACAATGACATAAACAATTTATAATATCCGGTTATACATGATATTAAATCGTACTGTACGGTTCCCGATAAATAGATGAAATATTTATGTTATTCTGTTATACACAACAATAGACCGTATTGTCCACTTTCCGACAATAACATAAACAATTTATAATATCCGCTTATACAAGACATTAAATACTTATGTTATTCTGTTGTATAAGATAATATTTTGTAACGTACACCTTCTAATAAAGACAGACACTTTTAATATTCCGACACATAAGACACTTGTACAAGACGTAGCACGTTATGACAGAGACGGAATATTTACAATATTATGTCAAAAATTAAACTAGATATTATATACAATTTCCGATAAAAACATTCAATCATTTATATTATATTGTCACAAATGACAAAAAATGGTAGCGTATACCTTCTGAAAGTTACTTGAAATATGGTTCTACCCGGTTTCCAAAGAGAGTGCGTACTTTAGTTATATATATATATATATATATATATATATATATATATATATATATATACACGAGGTGTGTTCAGAAAGTAACGAGAATTTTAATTTTGAACAAAATATTTATTTATTCTTCTACATTGATGTTGTCGCCTTCAAAATAGTCCCCATTGGAGATTATGCACTTGTGCCAGCGCTTCTTCCAATCCTCGAAACACTTCTCAAACTCGATCTTTGAGATAGCCGTCAGTTCTTTCAGCGATGCGCTTTTAATGTCATCTACTGCTGAAAACGACGGCCCTTTAAGGTTCTCTTTATTTTTGGAAACAGGAAAAGTAATACGGAGCCATGTCTGGCGAATATGGAGGCTGAGGCATCGTTGCAGTACTGTTTTTGGCCAAAAATACACGATGTTGTTAACATTTCACGCACTTTGTTACACTTTATTTCATTTTTTACGCAAAATTTGATACAAATTCTTTAATCCATTTCTTTTAAGAAACGAAAATCGCCGAGCTCATAAAAACACGTCTAACCTTAGTGGCTGTCACAGACAAAGTCAACAATGAAAACAATCATACTTCAAGAGTATGTATACCAACATAATAAAAAAAAATGTTTGACAAACGGACTCTCCAAGCCCGCGAAATTAAAAAATTTTCGTTACTTTCTGAACACACCTCGTATGTATGTATGTATATATATAGCCTATATATCCAGGGTCTGCGTGTGTGCCCGGGATCACAGTATGTGCCCGGGGGGTGTCCAATGCGGTTTACTATCAAGGACTAACTGGGTTGTGTTTAATCTTTGGTAATTACAACCTGTACGCTAGGCTTACCTAACCTACGTTAAACGGAACAATGCAACCAAAATTCTACCCTTACAACTACAAACATTAACTTTGTAACTGTCCAACTTTTATTTAGAACTTTAATTTTATTCGAGTGCGTAATGCGAATACCATACAATTAATTAGAATTTTAAGTTGGTTTTGTAACGGAGCTTACAATAAACAAATTTTAATTCTTTAACCAATTTCGAGCAAATTTTTTTTTTGTGTGTTTAACATCCGACTATTGTGCACACTTGGGCTAATGCAGACAATGGGATCATTTATAGCGTATGAAAATGCCAAGCCCTGGCCGGGAATCGAACCCGGATCCTCGGGGTGAAAGCCTAGTAACGCTGTCCATTAGGCCACCGAGGCAGCTCAATTTCGAGTAAAAAACAAATTTTTAAAAATACAAGAAAATATCTTCTCGTTTAAATTCACTAAGAAAATAATATGTAAATTGAAAAGAATTTTTCACTCAGAATTATTTCCGCATACAATCCGATTGGAAGGTGCAGAGAAGAAAACATGAAAATTGATTTAATTTCTCAAAATCGAATCGTCAAATTCTTATCATATTTTGGTCATCGTATTTCACGAAATTTCATAACTCAACTCATCAAATTTAAAATAAAAGAAACTTACGATTTAAGAGCAAACTGAAAAAAATTACCCGACGGCGTCAGGGTTTATTTAAATTTATTTTAAATATTTATTTAAAAATTTATTTTAAATCTGTTATTAAAAATTTGTGATACTGACTTGGATTCAATATACGCTCATATATATTACACAAATTTAATAAAAATATAGTAAACCAATTAGGTTGATTATTAAATCTTCGATAGCTTCTGAAACGGATATTTTAGAGATAAAACAATTTTGTTTAAGGTTTTCGACCATAATTTAGCTAAGTATAATGGAATACGTTACAGTCGATTTTGAGAAAAATGATTTTTAATGTTTTTTAACCAAACATATTTTTTAAAAATATGAACAACAAAAGATGCACGTCGGATTCCCTAAAAATCGGTCAATTAGTTTAGTTTCTGTCAAAACACAGCGAAGCGATATGCATAGTCGGACAATATGTGAGTGAAAACCAATTGTTTTACACAAAAACATCAAAACTTCAAAATCAAATGTTCTGATAATCGAACTCGAAAGATGTTGATTCGAAAGCAAAATTAATCGCTGCACGCAGCTGACAAAAGCGAATTTCCAAAAGTTTTTTATCTCACTCTTTTTGAAAGTCATTTCACCATTATCATGAGCATTTGAAACTGCATATATTAGGATTTTAAACTTTCACGTTACACTGAAAATACGAAAATGAACCCTGACCGCCGTCAAACATTTTAAAATTTCAACAGATTTTGAAAATTTAAAATGCTAGCCTTTAAAAAAACAGTCTTTAAAGTTAATTACGGTGGTAAAATCATATTTTTAAAAACGTTTAAGAAAAAATACGAATTTAAAAATTTAAAAAATGATCGCCATTTTGAAACTGTTAAGCAAATTTTTCTGATTAACGGATTTGTCTAAATTAAGCTTAGATTACGAAAATAGATTTTTTTGCGAAGATTGAATCAAATCGGACCAAAATTACGAACGTTAGTGTACTAACAGATACACACACCTCAAAAAATGAGAAAAGAAAAGGCGCTTTTAAAAATCCCGGGTCTTACCATGATGGCCTCTCTGATAGCTCACTTTTCCAGTGAGAATTTGCTAACATTCCCATGTTTTACAAAAAAGTTGTAAAACGTTTCGGAAGAACTGTATTTATTTGCTACAAAACTCTTAGATTAGATATTTGAGGTTATGACGAGCTTTGTATAAATAGTTCACAGGTTTTACAATTTGAATAGAACCAAAAGATGAATTACCGACCATTTCATAAATATATTGATATTTATAATTTGCATTTCTTTATTAAAATTAATCGCAATAATATTCATTCAATTATTATTATTATTAACAAAATTATTTTACGCACGAAGCTTGCAAAATTAAATTTCAGAACACCAAACCAATGCCACAACAATGTCTTACATTAATCATTTCATTGCACAGATTTCGTCATAGATAAACTAGGCCTCCCTAATTCAAGGACAAGAAATCAATCCAATGCCTTACTATTCTACCACGATCAGCTGAACGACAATAATTAATTTGTTCTTTGACCTTAATATTGCTTGCTGTAGTTCAAGGTGATCACTGGATTAGCCTGGTTGGTTTTCTAGTCATAATTATTTGGTTCTTGTGAATTGCGTTTTTAGAGTTTAGTTGTGTTTTTATGTAAAAAGTGTTTAGTGTAAAGTGTGTAGTTGTTTTATTGTTTTTTAAATAAATAATGTTTAGAAGTAGAAGTAGCCTACCGTCTTGTAAGTATTAGTTTTCATAATTAACATAATAATGTAAAATGTTCTGTAATATTTATGGTTTTTAGGTTATGGTTAAATACGTTTCTTTCATATGGCAACTTCGAAATGATTTATTTGAAGATAAAAATGAATACTGAATACAATATAGGTAGCTTTTTTAGAACAATATTTTCAAAGTAATAATTTTTATTCGACAATTATTATGCCTAATATAGAGGCCTATATATCGGACAAGATAAGAATAATATAACGATATTTCCGTTACGTAACCGTTAATTATATACCTAACCGTTATAGACATTATAAATTATATACGCGTATATAATTATAATGAGCAAAACTTTCTTATAAAACAATTTGAAAATAAATATAGGTTAATTTTTTTGTCTTATAGCTTCTGAAAGCGATTTTTCGGGGTTATAGTGACCCAAAAGTTTGGTTTGAGTACATTTTTGGTAGAGTAAATTTTGTTGTAATAGTATTTTTAACAATAAGAGGTTTCATAAAATATGTTTTGAAAGATTAAAAATTGTTTTCAAGGTATTAGAAAAATCTACATTCCAATACAATTGTGCCTTATACACGCATATGCCCTATATTTTAAAGATCTATCAAAACATTACCGAGAGGTCAAAACGTTATTTTTAAGGTCCCGGGTTAAGGTCTTACCACGATATTTTTCCAAATTTCATTCCTATTTAGGCATGAAAGCCTATTCCGTTGAATTTTAAAATCGACGATGGTTCGCGCAGCGGTATAAAAGAAATTAAGGGGAAATGACTTATTACGAGGTATTTTTAAAACACTTTGTTTAAATATTAGCAAAGCATTTGCTTTAGTAAAGTTTGATTAAATCGGAATTTTAACCGGGTAACAACAGGTCAATGTACAAACCCTATGTACACGTTATTGTGTATACTGTAGTAGTTAACTTGTGTTCCAATCATTGCTTACAAATTTTGTAATCGCGAAAATAAGTATCAGCATAAATTTGAATGTTTAATCATTTTTTAGCCTATTTTATATTATTCATAGGATGTGGGTTATTAAATTTAAATTAAATACTTTGACCATTACCAGTGAATTTATGCAGTACTGACGGATTCCATTAAAATTAACTATTAAAGCATAGTAGGCCTAAACCAGATAATGAAATGCGCACATATCTGGATTTGTAGAAAAAGTTTGTGAGGTGTTAATATTTTTCTCCTCTAAAAAGAGAAACATTTTGTTTTTTTTAACCCAACGGAGGTCAGAATTCTGAATTAAAATAAAATGCAAATTAATACAGATTTTAACGCTTGATCATATGTAAGTGTAACAGCAGAAACATTTTATTTATTCTGCTGTTATTTATAACAGCAGAAACTATTTATTTATATATTTTTCGATAAACAGCTGATCAACAATTGGCCGTTGTATCACATGTAAATTAATGTGTAACACTAACCTAGGCTAACCAATAATATAGTAACCCATAATTGGAACAATGTTTATGCGTAATATACAAATCAAATAAAAGACAGCTTTGTTATGTTCAGATGTGAAAATGTGACATTAAAGAAAAAAAAATAACTCACTTCAAAATTAATAAATTACCATATGTATAATTATAAACTAAATTGTAGAAGTGTAATTATAATCAAAATTAATACTGGTTATAGACTAGTGAATTAAATATATAATAGTTGAAGGGTAATTATATAGTATAGCCTGTCGTGGATTTTTCGATATTTTTTTAACTAAAATGCTTTATTACATGCCCAAAAGCAATAATCAAAAATATAAAAGCGCGGAAACCACGAGAAGTACGATAAAAATCGAAAATAAAAGTGACCAACATAACCTCAAAAACGCTTTCGCGCGAAAGTTGCTAACGTGTTGCAGATCGGTAAAACGATAAAAATACGTCTAAAACGGGCTTTGCGTGATACAAAACTTTTTTAAAAAAAAAACCCCATAACCTAATTGACACGGTTGTTAGGCCTAATACGGTGATGCGTGAATATGTGTGACTGTTGGAAGGCTTACAATTGCCTTTCTGACAACAGCTTTGTCCATCTCACGGTGGTTAATAACTACTTTAATTTTAACAGGGTTTTTACCCATCATCTGTATCAGTTAGGTTCACCACGCAAGTACCGTGTCAGTTAGGTTATTGAGTATTCTTTTTCTTAAAAAAAGGTTTTCTTCACGCATCACCGTGTTAGGCCTGACAACCGTGTCAGTTAGGTTATGGGTTAAAAAAAATAAAGTTTTGTATCACGCAAAACCTGTTTTAGAATTATTTTTATCGTTTTACCGATCTACAACACGTTACGACTTTCGCGCGGTAGCAATTTTGAGGTTATGTTGGTCACTTTTATTTTCGATTTTTATCGTACTTCTCGTGGTTTCCGCGCTTTTATATTTTGGGTTATTGCTTTTGGGCATGCACTGAAGCGTTTCAGTAAAAAAATATTGAAAAAGGCAGAACAGGCTACACTGCATTTTTACCAGTTGAAGTTATGACTTATTGGTTATGAAGTTATGAAGTATTGCCTGGAAATAAACCAAGCAATGAACTAAAATTATTAAATTATTCTTAGAATAATAAACGTAATGAAAGAAAGTAATAAAACAAAAAACAAAAATAATAATGTATTCTGTAAATGGAATACAATTGTAACGACTAACTAAAACGACTCTAAGTGTAAACAACTACAAGCCTGTTAATGTCATAACCTTAAATGTGAAGAATACAGACGCCAGATTGTTAAATATAAAATAATGAAGTGAACTGTAAGACTTTAAGGTAACATTGCAGAATTTGAAATTTTTCAAAAGATAACTTGTCAATTATAAAACAATAACTTCAAAATTATTTTATAATTATCTTTGGTCAAATTATCCTGCCAACGCGACAACTCCGACTCCAATAAGAGAACGTTGTATTAAAAATAAATGTGGATGTAAACATATGTTTTTGCTTCTCATCAATTTCAACCGAATAAAAAAATATTGTGTAATTGTTAAACGAGTGAT
Source organism: Callitettix versicolor (assembly GCA_022606455.1). Lineage (NCBI taxonomy): Eukaryota > Metazoa > Arthropoda > Insecta > Hemiptera > Cercopidae > Callitettix > Callitettix versicolor. Next base: position 15,546,819 of record CM040189.1, read on the forward strand.
TTGTTTGTTTTCTTATAAGTCATTATTAAAATAATTTCTGCACTAAGTTTGAATAAAATTGGACCAAAATTGCTACGTTTTAGTAATTAACGCGCACCCTATAGCACGTAAACACACATTTCTTTTAACGACTCCCTGTAAACGTGTTCTAAACAAACCAACCCTTATTTCACCCCGGTATAAAGCGTTTTAAAGCCTTTCTTACTGAGCACTAACGATCTAAGAAAAGGGTTTTTTATTTACTCTCTAATCATGCTGGCGTTCATGAAGGTCTGTTTTTCCGGTTTTTAATATTTTAGGCTACTCACAAAACGTAATTTTATTTATATCAACATTTTTTACCATAATATAACATAATATTTGGGCAATATTTTATCAAAATCTGATGAACCGATGTTGAGAAACTACCCTATTTATTATTTTTTGAAAGCTCTAGGAGATTTATATTTTTTCGGGGGTTTCAAGTGTCTTAATAGACATTTGAACAATATTTGGTTAAAATCGTTTGAACTGATTGTGATAAAATCCGTTTTTTGAAATTTAAAACGTCGTTCTGAGATATTGACAATGTCGGTTCAGCTATGCGCACAGATACAATCACAAACACACACGCTCAGATATACATAGACACGTAAAAATATGGAATTTTTAATGGTAAAAGTGATCTAGGTGTCAGGATTGGTGCTCATTTCAAGGTCCCTGATGTGTGTATTATTACGCTTATTGACCAGTAGGTTATTTTTCAATGGGGAGTAGCTAAGAATGAAAATATTCCGCGGCATTCGAGATACAAAGTATCGATTACCATATTTTGTAAGTGTAATTTTTTTTAAAGAAGTGTAACAGTTTAAATGATCTTATAAACTTTAAGTTAGAAAAAAATGAAAAAAATTCCCAGTGTCGGTAAAAATTTCATTCCAAAATGAGCAGACACAGAATGTTGACGAACTAGGGAAGGTTCACCGTGGAATGGCGGAGCAAGTGGTGTCAAAGAAACGTTTGAAATAAGAGCGTGTCAAGAGCGTAGCTTTTACGTCACCGAAGTTAAGGTTAGAGTGATTTGAATGTCGGGTCATATCGATCGCCCACTCCTCGTTACGTTACACTATAAGGGCTACGGAGACAAATAAAACAACCAACAGCAGAGAGCAAACAGCTTAATATTATCACTTAATGCAACGTGCTGGGGGGGGTGATCGTGGGAAACATTTATTTTAGTTTCGGTGAATATCTTTCAGGCACCAAATCCAAAACGTAAACGAGATGACCAATGTTGTCATCAAAATTTAGTTTATTTGTGTATTGAATACACTATTTAAAAACATTTTCAATACTGATAAATTAAGAAGTATCTTTCTTGGCGGAATCCAAAGGTGATTTGACTTCTTCAACTGAAAACCTGGCGAGGAACGTTTTACAATTCGGTGATTTTTGTTTACAGTAACAAACTAAGTGTCTTGTGAGTTCGACATCATGTTGAAATACACACTGAAAAATTAAATGACGAAAAATAATGTAAGCATGACGTATAAAACTTACGAGACTAAATTAAAAAATTTACAGTTCAAACAAATGTTATCGCCTAAACAATACAGGAACTGAGTTACACAACCTAGTTCCGCTTACTGACACCTAAATAACCACGCTAAAAATACCCGTACTTCTCAGCTTGGAAAGAGCCTAAACCTGCGAAACCTACTTCACTGTTTCACAGTGCACGCGTATCTCGGGTCTATACTACGCTAGATTAATACATTTCTGCCCAGGCATTACCGCCGGCACTTCACCTAGCATCTCCCGTATAAAAACTTCATTCTAATATATATATATATATATATATATATATATATATATATATATATATATATATATATATATATATATATATATATATGTGTGTGTGTGTGTGTGTGTGTGTGTGTGTGTGTGTGTGTGTGTGTGTGTGTGTGTGTGTGTGTGTGTGTGTGTGTGTGTGTGTGTGTGTGTGTGTGTGTGTGTGTGTGTGTGTGTGTGTGTGTGTGTGTGTGCGCGCGCGCGTCTTTTTTTGTGATGCCAAAAAGGTGGAAAATATCTTTATCGGATTTCTTAAAATTGCCTTACCCAACTTTACTCAATAGATAAATAAAAAAAAACAACGTTATTGGTACGCCGTACTAACGCGGTTGTGAGAGGAGCTATTAACAGCTGATTTCTTAACAGAATTAGGCCGAGTGTCCACGAAATGCGAAGCGAAAAAGAACGGCAACCGGAAGCGGATTTCAGTCAGTTTAAAGAACATGTTTGTCTCTTTTAAATCTAAATATTTAGGCCTACCGTAACGGATTCCAGTATCTATTATGTTTAAAAACCGTAACCTAGGCAATAAGGCAATAAGTTTAGAGGCGTGATCAGCGTGATGGGAGTCAGCTTCAAAACTGGACTAGTCGGAGCAGACCCCAGTGACACTGGGCGGAGCGGAGCCCAGTGACGCAGCTTCACTCCGCTCAGCTCAGTTATATTAAAAACAGCAAATTAGGTTTTGAATTGGTAGTTCGCTTCGCTCAGCGCAACTCCGCTCCGCATTTGATGGCCATCCTGCCTTATTTTTTCTATAATAATATTTCAATTTTGGTTATGTCTGTTACTGCATTATTGCCCCCCCCCCGAGCGGATCGGAGCTGAGCTGCGCTGAGTCGAGCGGAGCAGCCTGAGATGAACGGCAACCGGAAGCGGAGTTAAGTCAGTTTAAAGAACGCGTTTTTATCTAAATATTTAGGCCTTCTGTAACGTATTCTAGAAAATGACTGTTTAAAAACCGTAACCTAGGCAACGGTAAAGTAAGTAGCGAGAAATAATAAATTTGGAGGCGTGGTCAGCGTGGTGGGGGAAGCGGAGTTAGCTTCAAAACCGATCTTGGACAGAGTCGAAGCCGCTTGACTGCTTTCAGTGGCCGAACTTACATTAGAACAATAGGTTAGGCTTTGAATGAGTAATCCGCTCCGCTCAGGGCAATTCCGCTTTGCATTTAGTGGCTGTCCGGCCTAATTGCTTGTACTTAAATTTGGATATATTCTGGATTTAAAACATCTAAAGTTGTGTTTTAATTAATAACATGTTTTAGTAATTATAATGTGCTATTTACGGTATTTCAGACATTGAGTTGTTAAAGGGCGCGAAATCTTTAATGAGTTTTTTTTACGTCATTTAAAATTGGAAAATGAGCGTCCATAGATCACTTTTTGAGGGTCGTCACAAATTTTATGCATACTAAATCGATAAACGGATTTTAATAAAATTTGGTATGCAAGTTTCGTTTAAACATATCTCGGCATCATTAAAATTTTTTTTCAAAATTATTGTTTATTTTTTATTTAAAAAACTATTATAAATTGATTTCTTTTCAAAATCTATTGCTACTGTTTCGACAAAATGTTGTCAATGTGTACACAGACAAAACGTATAGGTTGCTGTGGCCACCGAAAATATGTTCACGTTTTATTTAAAAAACTGAAAAATCTGCATAATTTCTCAACATCGGTTTTTCTGATTTTGATCATGTTTTTTATGTATTAGGCTTCATAATTCCAGCCGTTGTAGCGAATTTGAAAATAAACAAAACAAATATAGTGTTTGGGTGCAAATAGTAATTTGTTGTTGTTATTTTAAGGCGAAAAGCACTTAAGGCTATTATCGCCTCCCTAATAGTGCTGGTAAGTATTAGTGTAAAATGTTAGTCGTAAGTGTAGTGTTGTAAGTGTAAGTGTGTGTTAAGGGACGTCTAAATCCTCTCAATAGGTGCAGCTAGTCTGCACCCCCTGCGGGGTCGAAAAACCGTGACAGATTTTTTGTGAAAATCTATTTCACAGGTCTGGTTTGTTCATACATTAGGACTATTTTTTAATTTTTCTAAAAAAGCTTGAAGTTTTTTTTTGGAAGAAAAACTGTCAAAAATCGCATTTTCTCAAAATCGCTCTAACAATTTCGACCAGTGTTTAATTGAATGTAGCTATAGGTACTTTGACAAAACGTATAGTCCGTTATATCCGCAAAACAGGTAAACAGCTTAAA
>CM040189.1:15558365-15593365 GCA_022606455.1 Callitettix versicolor
AAGCACATTGAGGCTATTATCGCCTCCCTAAATGTGTGTGAATGTAAAGTGTTAAAGTCGTATGTATAGAGTTGTAAGTGTACGTGTGTGTTAGACTCGGGTACCGCGAGGGACGTCTAAATCCTCTCAATAGGGGCAGCTGGTCTGCACCCCCCTGCGGGAAATCAAAATTAAATTCCAAGATTATAACTGAAATGCCAAAACATGCAGGGATTATTTGATAGTATCAATATAACTTGTCTATGGATTCTGTCAATATAAGAAAGAAATCCTGTGGTTTTTGTCAAAAAATAACAGACAAATTATATTTTTTTTAAATATGGAAAGGGGAAAAGTTTCTGTAATTTGGTATAAATTTCAAAATTGCATGTTACTTTTTTATTTGTTCTACATATCTCCGGAACTACGTTTTCATGTTTCGGTCCGACTGTCTGTGGCATTTCCGTCACGCACTAACTCAATTACAGTTTTGACAAAACGGAAGGCCCTAAACCTTCCTGTGATACCTGACTGTGACGCTGGGCTTGCCATAAGCATTTGCAAATAAAACGCCAAAGGATGAAAGGAAGGCAGAATATTTTCAAAATTCAGCTTGACCAAAATTGGGATACAAATGTAAAAATAGCATTGTAGCGTGATATATTTCATATACACTAAGCATTACGATCGGTTTTGTAATGCAATATAACGTCCTTCGTTATTGAAACTACATATATAGGGTACCTACAGGTTCGAGAGAACACCATGGAACTTTTACACTTCACAACTTTCCATTTTAAGGTTTTAAAATAAAATAAAACCGACTTAAAACCGATAAAAGATCTGTAAACAAAATTCCAGAAGCAGTATAAAGTGTTCCCGTGAGAGTGCAGCACAATGCAAGATAGGTAACAAATAATTGTGTGTGTGTGTGTGTGTGTGTGTGTGTGTGTGTGTGTGTGTGTGTGTGTGTGTGTGCGTGCGTGCGCGCGCGCACGCGTGTGTGTGTAATAAAATAGCTGAAGACTAAAAAAACATTGTTGGAAGTAATATTTAAATTATAACTGTGTCCAAAACTTAAATAACTATTGACCAAATCAGCTTTCAAAGTAGAATCGGTAAGACAATCTAGGCCAATTTTAGCCGCCTCGGTGGCCTAGTGGTTAGCGTACTAGGCTTTCACCCCGAGGACCAGGGTTCGATTCCCGGCCAGGGCTTGGCATTTTCATACGCTATAAATCATACCATCGTCTGCTTTAACCCAAGCGTGCACAATAGTCGGACGTTAAAAAAAAAAAAATCTAGGCCAATTTTAATATGTAAATGTTGTTAAATAAACGACTCTGGTTTTAGTAAACATTAAATACTGTAGCCTAATTTAGGTATGTAATGTAAAATCATGTTATAGTTGGTTTTTTTGTAAATATTTTAATAAATTACAATGTTAGAATTCAGTCATTTATTTTAGAGGTTATAATTTTAAATACGGAAGTAGAACAAAGTAAGGCCTATTGTATTAAGTGATCTAAATATAATGAATGGCATTGCTTTGTTAACAGTTCATAGAAGTATTAAGTACAAATATAACGTCCTTTTTAACATAAAGTCACATTGACAAGAAATAGTACGCCTTCATAATTTTGCGACATTTTTACTAAGGAAAATATTACAAAAGATGTAATTAAAGATTGTTGTGTTATGGTAATTAAATATCTGCCAGTGGTATAAACTAAAGTATTTTATTTACAGAATTTTTGCTTTTTTTACGTTCAATTACGGATAACGATTTCATAAAAAAAGTCCTAACCTTTTTTTCTTTTCGTTCGTATAACAGCAAGGAAAATTATAATTGCCTTGGTCAATTCGAACATTGTTTTAAAGAAGTGCTACAACATTGTTTCGACTTCTTGCTGTTCATTGTATATTGTTCGTTTCTGTTTTCCCATTAACTGCGGAAAGTCGCTTGAGCCCAGTAGTATAAATGTAATACAGGAAATGAAAATTAAATAATTTCGAATGAAACGAAAAATGAATCAAGTTACTCTAATATAATTTAAATTCCGGTAGAATAATTAATAATTTCAGATGGATAGCTTTTTTTTGGTGTTTAACGTCCGACTATTGTGCACACTTGGGCTAATGCAGACGATGGGATGATTTATAGCGTATGAAAATGCCAAGCCCTGGCCGGGAATCTAACCCGGGTCCTCGGGGTGAAAGCCCAGTACGCTATCAACTAGGACACCGAGGAGGCTCAGAAGGATAGCGGACATAAGTTACACTAACATGCAAATTACAGCTGAATATATATATATATATATATATATATATATATATATATATATATATATATAAAACCTCTTTCTTAACTTCTTTCCACAGAACAATAGGCCCGTTTTATCTCTTTCTCTCTCTCTCTCTCTCTCTCTCTCTCACTCTCTCTCTCTCTTTCTCCCTCCCTCTCTCTCTCTGTCTCTCTCTCTCACTCTCTCTCTCTTTCTCCCTCTCTCTCTCTCTCTCTCACTCTCTCTCTCTCTCTCTCTCTCTCTCTCTCTCTCTCTCTCTCTCTCTCTCTCTCTCTCTCTCTCTCTATATATATATATATATATATATATATATATAAAACCTCTTTCTTAACTTCTTTCCACAGAACAATAGGCCCGTTTTATCTCTTTCTCTCTCTCTCTCTCTCTCTCTCTCTCTCTCACTCTCTCTCTCTCTCTCTCTCTTCTCCCTCTCTCTCTCTCTCTCTCTCTCTCTCTCTCTCTCTCTCTCTCTTCTCTCTCTCTCTCTCTCTCTCTCTCTCTCTCTCTCTCTCTCTCTCTCTCTCTCTCTCTCTCTCTCTCTCTCTCTCTCTCTCTCTCTCTATATATATATATATATATATATATATATATATATATATATATATATATATATATAGCCTCTTTCTTAACTTCTTTCCACAGAACAATAGGCCCGTTAGCTGACATAAATCCAAATAATTGGGATATTGGAACCTGTTTGCTTTAAAACAGTTTTAATGGGGGGGGATCATCCATATTTCTAGTGTTAAATAAAACTTAGTATTTCGGATTACGAAATATTATGAAACAATTTTCTAATGTTTGAATTTTTTTATGAAAACCATTTTTTTAAATAAAGAATTCTAAAACATTTTTTAGTAAATTATAAGTTGGCTACCTTATTGGAAAACGATAGCCGGTTTTCAAAATATGAAATATTCAGTAAAAATTTCTTGTAAAACCAGTTCTTCTTCTTCTTTCGATGAGGCCTGTTAGGGACTACGTGACAATTTCAATTCTTCACACTTAGCTGTTTTCTCTTTCACTCCCTCCAATACTTCCTCATCCTTTCACTATGCAGTTTCTTTCTGTCTTCGGACCACTTCGCACCAGGTTTCTTCTGCAATCTTCCTTGGAATCCCTCCATACTCAATATCCTCTTTCTAAAAATCTCTCTGTTCAGCGTTTCTTCTTCTTTAATATTATTTCTTTCTAAATCTTTCCTTACCTCTTGAATCCAACTAGTTGTTGACTTTTTATCCCATAGGTACTTGAGTATCCTTTTCGCTAGTCTTGAATCATTCATCCTGTACATATGTCCAAAAAATTGCAGTCTTCTCTTCCTTATCGTCTCTGTCATGTCCTCTATGTTCCTGTGTATTTCATCATTAGATCTTAGTTTCCATGTTTCTTTAGTTTTCACTGGACCTAAAATTTTTCTCATGATTCTCCTTTCTAGTATTTTCAGTTTATCTAAACTATAATTTAGTACCAAGCATTCACTTGCGTACAGGCATTCCGGTTTCACTACTATAGTGTAGTGCCTTATTTTAAGATTTTTAGATAAGCACTTTTTGTTATAATAATTTTTAGTGATACCATATGCTCTTTCCATTTTGCGTACCCTTTCTTCAACAGCATACTTCTCCAAGCCATTGTCTTGGATCATTTCTCCCGAATATTTCAATTATTTTACTTTTTCCCCTGCACCAATATCTGTAACCAAAAAATTTGAAGCGTTTTTGATGTTTTTAATAAATTTAGTTTTTTCTACGGAGATTCTCAAACCTGTTTTATTAGCTATTGTAAAACAAGTTCATTAATTTTCGTTTTCAAGGTCTGTAAAGGATAAAAATGTATGAAAAAACTGTATACAAATTGTGAAAAAGTAGTTCTTAAATAGGTATAGGATGTCAGGCATTACGAAACAAGAAAATGGGTTTTACTTGCTCTCTCTCTCTCTCTCTCTCTCTCTCTCTCTCTCTCTCTCTCTCACTTTACGATAATAAATGTGGAATAGAAGAGAGATCCTAACCTCGCCTCAAACAAATGTAATTAATCAATCAATTTCTCTCTCGCTCTTAATTTCTCCCTCTCTTTGTCTGTATCTTTGTGCGCGCGCGTGCGCGTAGGCGCGTATCTCTGGAGACTAAAAGAATAAACCGACCAATAGATATGCCGTAGAATTTGGCCTTGTTTTGGGGAATTTTAAAATTTGTTTTAAACTTAAGTTTTCACATTTTTTTCAATACATTCCTAAAACTAACGGAAAATTTAATTTACCCAAAATCGTGTCCAACGATTTACGTCAAACGCAGCTAAAACACAGGTTTTGTTTTTGGTATATTCCGATTTATTTTCGAACCGTAAATGTCTTCAGTTTAAAAGTTGATATACGAGGGCGGTTTGATATGTCAGTGACTTTTTGAATAAAACAAATTTTTTTCGGCAAATAAACATTTTAGTTTTCTACATAATCACCTTTTAGCTCGATACATTTAGTCCAGCGTTTTTCTAATTTTTTTATTCCCTCCAAATAATAGGTTTCCTCAAAGCTCTCAAAATACGCGTTTGTTTCGGTAATGACTTCTTCATTCGACTCAAATCTCTTACCGCCCAGCCATTTCTTTAGGTTTGGAAACAGAAAATAGTCGCAGGGGGCTAAATCTGGAGAATATGCTGGATGGGGTAGCAGTTCGTATCCCAATTCGTGGATTTTGGCCATCGTGACTAGACAAGTGTGCACACGTGCATTGTCTTGATGGAACAGCACTTTCTTCTTCGCCAAATGCGGCCGTTTTTGCTTCAAATCAACGTCGAATCTGTTCAAAAGTTTTGAATAATATTCGCAGGTAATCGTTTTACCTTTCTCGAGGTAATCGATGTGAATGACACCGCGTGCATCCCAAAAAACTGTGGGCATGACCTTGTTGGCTGACAAACTCTGTTTGGCCTTCTTTGGTCCACGTTCACCCCTAGCAACTCACTGTTTCGATTGTTCCTTGGTCTCTGGCGTGTTGTGATGGATCCATGTTTCGTCCACAGTAACAAAATGGCGCAAAAATTCGTTCGAATTACGGCTGAACATCGCTAAACACTCTTTTGAAGTGCTCACACGATTGCGCTTATGGTCGAGTGTGAGCAATCGCGGCACCCAACTTGCGGAGAGTTTTTTCATGTCCAAATATTCGTGTAAAATATGATGTACCCGTTCAGTTGAGATACCTACAGCATGAGCCAACTCAAGCACTTTCATTCTCCGATCATCCAATATCATTTCATGGATTTTATCGACGATTTCCGGCGTGATCACTTCTTTTGGGCGACCTGAACGTTCGGCGTCACTAGTGCTGGTACGACCACAACGGAACTCTGTAAACCACTTCTTAACCATTGAAATTGATGGTGCCGAGTCCCCGTAGTATTTATCAAGCCTTTCTTTAGTTTCAGTGATGGATTTTTTACGTAAAAAGTAATGCTTAATCAGCACACGAAATTCACTTTCTTTCATTTTCGTAAAAATTCACGAGGTTGTCTGCTTTGAACGGCTATCAAACTGCACAAAGTAGCTTGCTCAAAATTAGAAAGTTGCCCACTGATAGATTACAGTTGACGGCAGCACTGTTGCATTTGGTGTAACTGCGAGGGAAATTCAAAAAGTCACTGACTTATCAAACCGCCCTCGTATTTATATTGAACCGATTTTGTGAAATTCTGTTAACATTTAGGTGTTTTACTGAACTCCTTTAAGTGTCGGTAAAATTTTTTTTTTTATTATAGCAATCTAGTAATACACTAATAAGCTATTTGTCCTTAACCTAAACTACTACGATACAACATTCCACTAAGGTCAATCCACTGACAATCCCTTAGTATATAATTAATAGTCACTTAACTAATGTGACCTAAGAGCTACACAGATCAAATGGTTTAACTCTTTTCAATCTTCTCATTGAGACATCGCTGTTAAGTAGTTGGAGTGCTTCGACATTGATGTGCTGTTGCAATCTTCGTCTATGACCTCGTGCAAATTTACTGACTTCACTATCAATAGTTGGAACCTCAAGATCTTTATGTATGTTCTCATTCCTGATGTACCAAGGGGCATCAACTATACCCCGAAGTACCTTATTTTGAAATCGCTGAATGATATCTCTATTACTCTGGGCAGTACAACCCCACAGTTGGATACCATAGGACCACAAGGGCTTAAGGACTTGCTTATATATCAATACTTTGTTATACACTGATAAGGAGGAACAACGACCCAACAACCAATGCAACTTTCTGTATTTTAATTTTAACTCCTCTTGCTTTTTCTTAACATGGGGTTTCCACCTGAGTTTAGCGTCCAACGTCATGCCAAGGTATCTAGCTGTGTTCGCATATGGAACCACTTGGTGATTAATATAAACGGGTTTGTGCTCGATATGCTTATTAGTGAAATCGATATGCACAGATTTGCTTTCATTAAGCTTAATTCGCCACGTTTTAGTCCAGGTTTGTATTTGGTTTTTAGCTGTTTGAAGTTGTCTGATCGATTCAATGTTATTGTCACCAACAGATAAAACTGCTGTGTCATCAGCAAAGGTAGCAACTATACTTTGTTCAAAAGTTGGTAAATCACGGGTGTACAAAAGATAAAGGGTTGGCCCCAAAACACTGCCTTGAGGCACTCCTGCTTTAATTTCCTTCAAGTTAGAATAGGCGTCTTCTTGCTTAACCCTGAAATATCTTTCTGATATATAAGATTCCAGTATCATTGAATATTGAACAGGAAGGAATAATTTAAGTTTGTAATTCAGACCTTCATGCCAAACTTTGTCAAATGCCTGTGAAACGTCTAAGAATATTGCTGAGCAGACCTTCTTTTCTTCTAACGATTGTTCAATTACATTAGTAATTCTATGGACCTGATCAATTGTAGAGTGTTTATTTCGAAACCCAAATTGATGATCTGGGATGAGTTTAGAATCTTCGATAATGGGTTTTAGTCTTTTTAACAAAAGTTTCTCGAACAATTTTGACATACTTGGCAAAAGTGATATTGGTCGATAAGATGTTGTTTCGTTAGGTGGTTTTCCAGGCTTGGGGATCATCACAACTTCAGCCACCTTCCACATTTGAGGTACATATTTCAAACGAAATGATGTATTGATCAGATTGGCTAGCTTTACCAGCGCTCTTCTAGGATTTCTCTCAGAATTTGCCCAGTAATAAGATCAAAACCAGGAGCTTTGTTGAGCCTAAAGCACCTTCTGATTTCCTTTTAATTTCGATTGGTGTGGTTGATGGAATATCTACACTATCTTGTTTTATGACATCCAGCAGTTCCTCACTATTATCGGCTGCATTCGGTTGAAAAATATTTCCCAGGTATTCAGCAAAGAGGTTCGCCTTTTGTTGGTTATTTCTAGCCCAACTTCCATCCATGTTTTTAATAGGTGGTATTTGCATAGTTGGCCTCTTAAGTTTTCTAGTGATTTTCCAAAGAGAATATTCAGTACTGATATCATTAGTCAGTTCTCTCAAGGATTCACTTATGGTGTCATTCTTCAGCTGCCTAATTTTTTCCTTTAATTGTGACGTAAGATTGTTCAGCCTAGTTTTGTCCTGTGGGGCTCTAGATTGATGCCATTTTCTTCTTGCTCTTCTTTTTTTTCTTTAATTAGCTCCATAATATATCCAGGATAACTGTTACCTTTTAATCTCCTTTTGATTTCAGGGTGTTTTCCCATGCTGCATTCTGTATATCATTGATGAATTTTTCAACTTCAAAATTAAGTTGTTCCTCTGTCTGCAATGGCACCATCAGTTGGATCCTTTCTTCAAGTGAAATCCTGAAGCTCTCCCAATCCGTAAACTTATTCACCAGCACAGGTTTGCATGGCTTCCAGATAACACACTCACTTAGAGTTAAAACAATTGGTGTATGATCCGAATTGAGCTCCACATTGTCTTCTATGTGCATATACTTGCTGGAAATGTTTTTGTAATGAAGAAGTCTATTAAATCAGGTATTTTTGAAAGATCTGTGGGCCAATAGGTAGGTTTACCTGTTGATATAGGATCACATTTATATTCTTTTATTGCTTTCAATAATTCTTTACCTTTGGTTGTTATAATTCTAGATCCCCAAAACGTATGCTTGGCATTGAAATCTCCTCCAATAATAAATCGATTTCCTGATGTTCTGAACAGTTCAAGATACCTTTCGGCTTTTATATTGTGCTTTGGTGGGCTATACAGTCCAACCACAGTAATGTTATAGTTATTAGTCCTGACACTCACTAATGTTGCTTGAATATCTTGCGCTTCAATTTTAGATTCCTCATTATGCTCGATATTATCTTTAACTATTACCGCGCTTCCACCCCTCGCTGTATTATCAGGATGAATTGTATGATAAACTTTATAGCCTTTAAATTTGATGAAGGATTGCCTTGTGAAATGTGTTTCTGAAATCAGACACAGATCAATTTTATTTATATCTAGGATTACCTGAAGCTCTTGTTGGTGATTAAGCAATCCATTTGCATTCCAAACCATGATTTTTAAAACATTTACCATTGTTATTAAATTTTATATTTTGAAGGTGGTTTCTTAATTCCACTCTCTATTTTCTGTATACGTTCCTTCATCTCTATAAATGCATCTTCAAGGTTTGATATTTTAGCAAGAATGAGTTGTAAAGACTGTATACAATCATTATTCTCACTATTCTGTGATTTCTGATGATTCCGATCCAAAGCAACAACCGAGGCATATGTTGTTTTATTATTATTACTACTGTTGGTTTCTTTCCTATGTTGAACTGGTGTATCTTTCATAAATATATTTCTAGTTGGCTTATTTTTACCTACATTTATATTCTTGATTTTTTGTAGTTCTTTAGCTATAACACATCCTCTATAATTAGCTGGGTGTCCTTCACCGCAGTTTACACATTTTGGATTTTGTTTGTCGACCTTTAGGCATTCTCTGGTTATATGTTTACCAGCACATTTTACGCATCTAGGTTCTTTTGAGCAGAACCTTTGAGTATGTCCAAACATTTGACATCTTTTACACTGTGGTATAAGATTTGATCCTTTAATTGGTTGTATCTCCACTTTACATCCAAGGATGTTATCTATTTTGTAAATTTTATCAATATTTTCACCGTTTTCGAAGGTTAACATAAACATGTTCAATGGTGTTTTATTTTGCCACGACAGTTTATTGACTGCCGTAATAATCTTATAATCATGTTGTAATAAGAAATCTCTGATGCTATCAGGCGTGCATGTATGATGCTGTCGGTAAAATAACAGCAAATTATTTGTTCGTTTTGTGTGCGTAAGGTCTATATTTAAACAAAATTCCACCAATATAGTTAACGTTGTTTTTGAGGAAATCTGTTATCCGTTAATGCTTAAGTAGGTTTTCAAATTAAAACAATGGTTTAATTATTGTTTTGCAGTCCGGAATGTAACGACGTACGAGTCGCGTGTGTAGCTTGGCCAAGCCGAATTTCATGATGAATATTTTAAACGTGTAATTGTGCTCAGTGTTTGTGATGTATGTTTTAATGCAGCACTGTAAAACATACAGAAAACAAGAATCAAATTGGCATTGCGGGACTGGCCGACAGAAGTGACTACTTTTGGCATGCCTGACTATACTTTTTCACTATTATGATTTAATTATTTTTATAAAAAATTAGATGCTTGCAGGAAAGGGCAACTTTCGAAAATTATTTTCGTTTTAAATTTCACGTGTGTGTAGGTACATAACTTAAAAATTAACTTAAACTGTCACAGACTATGAATTTGAGTATCTTATGCTACATAAGGGACTTTGTTTGACTTTGTGACGACCTCGAAAGAGGGAATTAACATTTTGTATAACGGCCTGAAGATGAAACTATAGAGTTTCGAAACCGCGGTAGCCTTTATGCGGTGAGTTGATAGACCACTGACGGGAAGAATAGGTCATAATCCTAATCATTTAATTATTGTTTTTTAAACTATCATTAGACGTAAATAAACTACACACAAGCCATATTTCATTGAAATTATTCAGAGGATCAAAAGCACTTATATCCATCAGAATCTAATTACGACATTTTGTATAAATAATTTTTTATATATTTTGAAAGTAAAAACATTTCTGATTTTGAAAACAACAAGTGAATCGTATGTTTGCTTTTATAGTTGAAATTTATCCAGTTTATATTTTATAGAATGTAGTAAATTTTGATGTGATGTTATTCTAATCACATAAGAGGAGCAGTCATAACCCTCTACAGGTAATTAATTTAATATTAATAACACATTGCATTCGACCGGGTTAGAGCGCACTCCTGGCGTCATTAATTAAATTACTTCATGCACATTGATCAATGCAAATATAATACCAGAAAAGTGTTGGCTTCCTTGTTAAATATTTCGAATGATTTCCATATTGTAAAATACGAAATGTAAAGTGTAAGCTTGACATAGATAAGTTGTGGTTGTTTAATTTAGTGATTGTTTTAGCAATTCAAATATTAGACAATTTAAAATTATCGCGGAAAGCAGCTTTTCGAATAATATCAGTTAAACTGATTTGAAAATTAAATCTTTTTCCCGGAAGAACCATGGAGAAAGCTAGTCAATCCGGTAGTTGATTGAGTACGGGACTCCCTGTTAATTAAGAGCGTGTTATGTTCAAGAATTACCCACCAAACTCCACGTTTCCTACCAGGGCCTTTCGCTACTCTTTTTGGAACCGTTGAGAAGTATTACTTCAAGAATAATTACTTTCGAAAATCAGATCTGGTACAGAAAAACTTAGGCATTGCGGGACTGGCCGACAGAAGTGACTACTTTTTCACTATTATACTTTTTCACTATTATGATTTAATTATTTTTATAAAAAATTAGATGCTTGCAGGAAAGGGCAACTCTTGAAAATTATTTTCGTTTTAAATTTCACGTGTGTGTAGGTACACAACTTAAAAATTAACTGAAACTGTCACAGACTATGAATTTGAGTATCTTAGGCTATATAAGGGACTTTAATAATTAATCATTTCATAACCCTACTTTTGCAAGTTATGAAGTTATGCAAGATCTGGTACAAAAAAACTTAGGCATTGCGGGACTGGCGACAGAAGTGACTACTTTTTCACTATTATACTTTTTCACTATTATGATTTAATTATTTTTATAAAAAATTAGATGCTTGCAGGAAAGGGCAACTCTTGAAAATTATTTTCGTTTTAAATTTCACGTGTGTGTAGGTACACAACTTAAAAATTAACTGAAACTGTCACAGACTATGAATTTGAGTATCTTAGGCTATATAAGGGACTTTAATAATTAATCAGTTTATAACCATACTTTCGTAAGTTATACTGTCTAAGTATAGTAATAAATATAATATTTGTGATTCTGGCGTTCAAAAGTTGGTATAAGCCATATACATTAAATAATTTAACTACACAAATTTAGAAAATACACATTTTTAAAATTAACAAGAACGCTAAACATAACCTCAATTGAAATCATATTGTGCGAAATCAGCTGTTTGGAAGTAGTCATTTCCAGTTTGGATATACAAGAATAATATGCTGTGAGGTATGCATTACAGATTCAAGCGTGACGCGAAAGCAAACGTTTATACTAATGTTTTATCAACCGAGACCACACAAATTTTCACTTAAAAATAAATTTTATTAATCACTAAACAAATAATGTGTTGTAATAATGTTCACTAGAGTGCGCGTATGGATGTGTTAGAGCGTTCCGTGACGGCAAGCTGAATTTTTCCTTGTGTAAAACATGCACCCATGCCTCGCAATAAGTAGTCACGTCGAAAAGTAACCCGGACAGAATCGTTACTCCAACAGATTCAGTTTTAAAATTAATTAATTAAGTCTTCCTCAAATTAATTGTGGTAAAACATTTGACATACCAGTGACATACCAGTGAAGATAATTCAAATGTTCCCTCAAAAAGCCGCCTCTGTGGCCTAGTTGATAGCATACTGGGCTTTCACCCCGAGGACCCGGGTTCGATTCCCGGCCATGGCTTAGCATTTTCATACGCTTTAAATCATCCCATCGTCTGCATTAGCTCAAGTGTGCACAATAGTCGGACGTTAAAAAAAAAATGTTCCCTCAAAAAATCGGATTTAAAGCTAGGGACAAAATAACGAAAATTGGTACTTTAAAAAAATTATGTTTAGTAAACATGTGGTCGTACGTTAAGATACATTACACAAATCATTGTACCCAAACTGAAGTGGTAAAGTAATTACGGCAGGCAATTGAATCTATCTGTCGTTGCGTAGAAAATTCAACGCTGTCTCGTTGACGTGATGGAAGCAAATTTTCAAAAAATAATTTTTCTACTCTTTTTGAAATTCTGATTTCTTTGTGCTCAACAGTATTAATATTTGCATACTAGTGAGCTTACAAATTGTGTTGAAAATAAAATAAAAAAAAAAAAAACATTGACAGCCGTCAAATTATGTTTCTTAATTTGAACTGATTTTGAAAATTCAAAGCAGTTTTTAAAGCTGGTTAAGTCAGATTAAAAAAATAAGATAAAATTTTGAATTTGTAAAGATTTTTAATGGCTGCCATTTTGAAACTGTCGAACAAATTTTGCAGGTTACCGAATTTGCCCAAGTTTGAATTAAATCGGACTAAAATTGCGAACGTGAGCATGCTTTAGCACGAACCGTGCTTTCAGGGAATAAAAGTCACACTTAAATATTTGAAAGTTGACTTGAAATTTTCGTTTAATTATAAATTACAGTAATTTTTTTTTAGAGAAGTTTTTGTTATTAAAAAAGCAAGTCATTGTTATTGGTAGAATATTTTAATTTTTTCTGGCAAAATTACTGTCAGATTGTTAGGTTAAAGCCCTAAGTACCCACCCTGACATTAAGATATTGTAATCAACTAATAAAGTTCGTTTGTACATAATTTTAACCTTGTAGGGGTAGAGTTTTGTAAAACCCTTTAGCTGTGCTTTAGATCCTAAGATAAACCTGTGTACAAATTCCAGCTTTCTACCGTTTTGGATCTGGGTAAAATATGCAGTTCGTTTTAACCCCAAATTTAACCCATTAAGTGTCCTTAATGATTTTTGGGATATCCTTTTTTTGTGCACTTCTAAAACTTGCGTGTTAAATTCCAGCTCATATTTATTTTTGTCGTACAGATACAGAGGTAATGTGCACATTGTTTTACCGCATTTTAATCTTTACGACGTGAAATTTTTGAAAACCCCTTTTTTGTGCACCTTTAACGCTTAAGATCTCACCATCTTTTAGATTTTTTTGTTTAACGTCCGACTATTGTGCACAATTGGGCTAATGCAGACGATGGGATGATTTAAAGCGTATGAAAATGCCAAGTCCTGGCCGGGAATCGAACCCGGGTATTCGGGGTGAAAGCCCAGTACGCTATCAACTAGGCCACAGAGGCGGTACTATCTTTTAGATGTAGAGATAAAGAGATGAAATGTAAAGTTTTAACCCAGTAACGGTGGATTGTTGAAAAACACTTTCTTTTTGCACGTACACAACATAAAATAAACCTTTATACCAAACGTCAACACTATGTCTTTTGGAAGTGAAGACCTAGAAATAAAACTTTATTTTGTCCTTACTTCTCAGGGGTTGAATTGCGGAAGATTAATTCTTTGTGCACCTTCAAAGCTTATGATAAACACGTGTGCGAAATTTTAGCTCTCTACTCCTTTGGGATCTATATGTAACGATGAAATATTAAGTTCGTTTTTACACTAATTTAACCGTTTAGGAAAAGAATTTTGAGAAACCCTATCTTTGTGCACCTCTAATACCTAAGATATACCTGTATACAAAATTTCAACTCTCGACGTCTTTATATGAGCTTGCTCGCGCGCGCGCGCGCGCGCACACACACACACACACGCACGCACGCGCGCGCACACACACACGCACACTCAATATCGATAGATTACGCGGAGAAGATCGATAAATTTTACGCTCAAGGTTGGTAGATTATAAGCTCAAAATCGACAGATTACGCGCTCAAAATCAATAAATTGTACGATTAAGATTGGTAAATTATACGCTCAAGATTGATACATTACGCGCTCAAGACCGATAGATTACTCGTTCAAGGGTGGTAGATTATATGCTCAAGACTGGTAAATTATACGCTCAAGATTGATACATTACGCGCTCAAGACCGATAGATTACGCGTTCAAGAGTGGTAGATTATATGCTCAAGACTGGTAAATTATACGCTCAAGATTGATACATTACGCGCTCAAGACCGATAGATTACGCGTTCAAGGGTGGTAGATTATATGCTCAAGATTGACAAATTATACGCTCAAGATCGATAGATTACGCGCTCAAGCTTGGTAGATTATGCACTCAAGATCGATAAATTTTGCGCTCAATGTTGGCAAATTATACGCTCAAGATCGATAGATTACGTGCTCAAGATCGATAGATTACGTGCTGAAAATCGATAGATTACGCGCTCAAAATCTATAAATTGTACGCTTAAGATTGGTAAATTATACGCTCAAGATTGATATATTACGCGCTCAAGGTTGGTAGATTATACGCTCAAGATCGATTAATAATACGCTCAAGAGCGATTGATTACGCGCTCAAGGTTGGCAAATTATACGCTCAAGATCGATAGATTACTCGCTCAAGATTGATAGATTATACGCTCAAGATCGATATATTTTGCTCTCAAGATCGATAGATTGCCGTAATTTCTTTATACTTCGTAAGG
This sequence comes from Callitettix versicolor, assembly GCA_022606455.1. Taxonomy (NCBI): domain Eukaryota; kingdom Metazoa; phylum Arthropoda; class Insecta; order Hemiptera; family Cercopidae; genus Callitettix; species Callitettix versicolor. Next base: position 15,573,406 of record CM040189.1, read on the forward strand.
TGAAAAAAAATATATCTGTAACGCTACTATCTTATATTGAAAATAAGTAATTTAACTCGATAAGCGATATAAGGCGGTAGATTTTGAACGAACGCTATTTTGAAATGTATAAACGAGTATTGTTGGGTATTTGCTTAAGATATAACCAAAAATCAATTAACGTACTTATATCGAAAGTTTCGTTTACAACGACGTTATATCTGACGTTATTCAGTACAGTTTTTGGGAATTCGTTTCTATCAGCGAAACAGCTGCGTGCGGCGATTAATTCTAATAATTATCACATCTCTACATGTTATAAACACAATTAGCATGATCATTTTCAATAATTTGATGCTTTATGCGTAATCATCCAGTATCGCATACATAGCATTGCCAGACAATACACTGAATCAGCCATAACTCCGTGCGAAGCATTGACTACATATTACCCTATTGTTAAGTACGCAAGGACAATGCAGTAATCTATTGGAGCGCATCGTGTGGTGATGCATTTTTGTAAGTATTTCAATTGGGGTTGATTGTCGTGTTTAACTAACTAAACTCCCTTCCCTGCGCTGCGTGTTGTGAATGTAATTTGAAACATTCGTTGCAGTTCTGTTGCGACGGTTTGAACAATCGAGATTTTCGATTTGTTCTAGTCGATTGTGCCACACAATTACACTTACTCGACTTCCAGCATTTAATCGATTACATTTTTTTTGCAATCAGACGTTTTAAATTCCACTATAGAAAATTTTGTGATCAGGAAATAATCGAAAGTGAAATTTCGATACGTTTTAAGGTCGATTGTGTACGAAAAAATGACTCGAATGTCTTTCCGTTTGTATCAGTTTACGTTGCTGGAGACTAAACTAAATAATCGACTTGGTAAAATTTGTTATGCAGTTGCAATGTTTGCCTAATTCTCGAAGATTACTTAAAATTGTATTTTGTTTTTAAGCTCTTTTTAGTGTAAAAAACGCTTAAGTTGTTGTGTTGGGGTGAAAGCTATCAACAAGGCCACCCTGGTGTAGCCGCCTCGGTGGCCTAGTTGATAGCGTACTGGACTTTCACCCCGAGGACCCGGGTTCGATTCCCGGCCAGGGCTTGGCATTTTCATACGCTGTAAATCATCCCGTCGTCTGCATTATCCCAAGTGTGCACAATAGTCGGACGTTAAACACAAAAAAAAGCTTAAGTTGTAATGAACATTTTATTATTAAGTGTTATTGAAAAATTTGAAGAGAAATTTCCAGTTTTTTTTGTGGGGGGGGGAGGGGTTGCTGCTGATGAGTTTTGTTTGTTTACATAAAAGTTACATTTAAAGAAAACTTGATAACAGTCGACTTTTAGGTGTATTAATTGTCAATCCTTGGATAGTTTTAAAGTTTTTTAAAAATATATTAAAAACGATAGCTTGAAATTAACTTCGACAGCAATACCAAAAGAAGAAATATACATATATACTTAATACGAGAGTTGTCCGTAAAGTAAGGTTCCCAAGGCGCTATAGTAGCTGCGAAAGTTGTTACGCGGGATCCGGTGACCTTGACTTGCAGCTTGGTTCCTCCGCTCCCAATCCCCACTCCGCGAGCGGTCTGCGACGCTCAGTCTTGGCTTGGTAGCCGTTAATAATGAAATTGCCTTTTCTGTCTCCCGACAGTTGCGAATGACGCTATGTGATTCGTTTTTTGTGTGCAAAAAACTCTGCGCCGGTGGAAATTCATATCCAACTGTGTGAAGACTACAGAGAAAAATGTATGAGCATACAACACCTTCGCAAATGGTGCAGATAATTCAAAGACGGACGTTCATGATGAACAGCGTTCCGGACGGCCTTCTGTTCCGGAAGAAAAGATTGCGAAAGTGGAAGAAGCAATTCTAAACGATCAAAGGGTGACTGTTCGGGAGCTCTCCGAGATGATCTCTGATGTCAGGAAGACCTGCACTGATAAAATTTGGCAGACCATTTATTTTTTTGTTACTATACTGCACAATGTGTAGTAAGGTTTGTGCAAAATGGGTTCCAAGCAGACCACAAACAGCAACGAATTGATGCGGTCCGCGAATTTCTTCAGGCCTTCGAAACCGATGGCCAGAAATTCTTAGACTCCATTGTCACTGGGGACGAGACCTGGGTACACTATACGATACCGAAAACGAAAGAACAATCACGTCATTAGAAACATCCAGAATCGCCGAAACGGCGGAAGTTCAAACAAACACTGTCTGCCGGCAAAGTCATGGCGAGCGTGTTTTGGGACAGGAAGGAGTTATTGTTGTGCGAATTCATGGATACCTGCACAACAATCAATGCTGATCGTTACTGTGAAACGTTAAAGTACCTTCGCTGCGCAATTCAAAACAAGAGGAGAGACATGCTCACGAAGGGAGTTTGTTTCCTTTAAGACAGCGCTCGTCCGCACACCGCCCGTGTAACAACCGATTGCATCAACCAATTTGGATGGGATACTGTCACAAATCCGGCCTTAGCCCCAAGCGACTACTATCTCTTCCCTAATTTGAAAAAACACGTCGGTGGGACGCATTTCAGTACCGGAGGGGAGCTGAAAGAAAACATTTTAAGCTTCTTTCTCGGCGTTGCGGGAGAGTTTTCGACTCAGTCATACAAAAGATGGTTCACCGTATGCAAAAATGCATCGATCTCAACGGCGATTATGTCGAAAAATAGAAAAAAGTGTAAGCTTTCCAAAAATTGTTATTCGGTGCACAAAAACATGTTTTTCATTGCGAACAATTATTGGCAACATTATTGTACGGGCAACCCTCGTGTATCGTGGTTTTCGCGCGCAAGAAATGTTAAACATGTAATCAAATTACTTACAAGTGTATAGTTTGTTGTTTACTGTACACCTTACAAGCAGTGTTGATAAACATATTCACAGCTGAGAGGTTATGGTAATGTGGTTTGTATGCAGGCTATATTATCTTAATCTTTATTATCAATATTATCAGAAAACACGAGCAGTGGGAACGTTTGAATCTGTGAGCACTGATTTCACGAACGAACTGGCACGTAAAATCCATGAACCGAAATTTGTTAAATTTTTTTGAAACCACTTTAAGCTTTTTTAGTTACTAAAGACATTTAAGCAAGTGTTTGGTAGTTCCATTTAAGCAGAATGTCACCAAGATAATTTGAATGTTAACGCTAAATAAATGAAGGTATTACAATATAATTTAAAAGTTCTGCCTGTTTTTTCTCCAGGAAGAGCAACGGAAAAGCTATGTGTAAGATGAAACATACTTTTCCCGGATAGTTGTCTCTGCAGTGGCATGCACGAAACGAGTTATTTTGGAGAGAGATGCTCACTGCACATTATTTCTACAGCATGATGGCCTCTGTGAACTGTCCCTGCAGTGAAATGCTCTCGGCAAATTGTTTGTACAGCATGATGGCCACTGTGAACTGTTCCTGCAGTGAAATGCTCACGGCAAATTGTTTCTACAGCATGATGACCACTGTGAACTGTCCCTGCAGTGAAATGCTCACGGCAAATTGTTTCTACAGCATGATGGCCACTGTGAACTGTCCCTGCAGTGAAATGCTCACGGCAAATTGTTTCTACAGCATGATGGCCACTGTGAACTGTCCCTGCAGTGAAATGCTCACGGCAAATTGTTTCTACAGCATAATGGCCACTGTGAACTGTCCCTGCAGACAGGTTCACTACAAGTTGTTCTTCAAGTAAGAAACCCCCGGAAAGTTGTATTTGCAGCAATATTGGCGACTGCGAGTTCTACTTCCACCGCCGTTCCCAGGAATATAATTCTGAATGATTCGTATGTAATTTCACTTAAAACCCTAAATCCTTCACTTACTTGTTTGCTGTAAATTTGACTTTTACTGCCTTAACCTATTAGAGGTACGTTGTAAAATAACATTTACAAACACTCATTCTTTCAATATTGACATTTTCAGTCGGTTGTTTGATGTTCATATTGTGTTTACAGTAAGGGGAATGAAGCATAATGGCTGACTAAACAAGGGGTGGGAGGCCGTGGAATGTCAGGAATGCGTGATTCCTCGACGTCAAGCGATTGCAGGCTTTGTATTTTATTTAATAAACAAGAAATATCTCGACATGGCCGCGTGTTACGAGTACTGTACACGATATGAGTTTTGTTAATATTAACAGACGAAACGCGCGCATGACGTGATTTGACGCTCCGACGAGGCGCGAAATTCGGAGTGTGTTTCATTGTACACAAGGTTAATAATATTGCTTAAACTTTCTCGATTTCAAAGTCATTCCCTTTAAGCATGTAAACGAAAGTATGGTCACCTTCTTCGTAGTCCCGAATCGAGAAAAAATCAAAATCAATTTTGATTGTTTGTTTTTTTATTTTGGTGTTTTCATTTTAGACATGATTCAACATTAGAATCTTTTGCGAAATTGGGTAAATGTATTGGATTCTTTAGCCATACTTTTTGTTTGCATACTTAGCGGTACGTTTGAGCTAAATTTTATGCAAATCGTCAAAGCTGATTTTTGATGTTAAATAACAAACCTAATTTATGTTGCGTTTGACGAGTCAAGTGGTACATAATGGGGTGAAAAAGATGAAATTTGGGAAAACTATATGCACTGGCACAATATTCATATCCTATTATTATTATAGTCTGCGGGAGAAAGTAGAAGTAGTCCGGGCGACCACCAGGTCAGCCGCAGGCTGGCGAGGACTGTGAAATAACTTCACTTGGTGTTACTTGTTGGCCGATCCCTCCCGAGCAAGTTGTGGTGTCTGTGCTGTTGGTCCCGTTGTTGGTAGGCTGCTAGGCTGTTGTAGTGTAGTGGATGGCATTCGTCGATGTTCTGTCAAACTGTTTTCAACCTGTATTTATACTATAAATTATGGCGTCACCATAATTTCTCAGAATTCTCTTGTTAAAACTGAAGAATAAACGTACCAATCAGAATGCAGCTTTTGTGCACGGGAGACGCGATGTGATGCACCGGCAGTACTGCCTGGACAGAAGTGAATAGAGACCCGAGATACGCGAGCACTGCGAAACAGTCGGGAGTGAGTCTTGGCTGACGGGAGTGAATTAGGTTTCGCAGCCACGGCCCTTTTCAGGCCCAGAAGAGAAGTACAGGGATTTTTATCGTGGTTGTTTAGGTGTTAGTAAACGGTCCTAGGTCGTGTAACTCAGTTCATATGTTGTATAGACGATGACATTATGTAGATATAAACAAATAGAAATAATTTTAAATATAAATTGTACTAAATCTACTCACTTTAAACAAATAGGACTGTAATGCACCCGTATATGTAAACTCACAAGTGATTCCGCCTAAACTGGAGGCAAAATACTTGGGAATGACTTTAGATGCCAAGTTGAATTGGAAAGAAAGAGCCGTCTCGGTGGCCTAGTTGGTAGAGTACTAGGCTTTCACCCTGAGGACCCGGGTTCGATTCCCGGCCAAGGCTTGGCATTTTCATACGCTATAAATCATCCCACCGTCTGCATTATCCCTAGTGTGCACAATAGTCGGACGTTAAACACAAAAAAAGAAGAAAAAAATGAATTGGTAAGCGCACGTCAAAATGAAAAAAAAGTCAACTAGACTTTTGAAAATAGTCGAATGTATTGGCTACTAGGGCGTCAGTCTAAACTAGATTTGCCAAACGAACAAGCAGATTTTGAGATCAGTCTGGATGTACGGGTTGCAACTTCGGGGTTGGACCAAGAAAACTAACCTTAATTACAATCTTTTCAAAATAAGGTACTGAGCGGGATTGTTGGCGCACCATAGTATGTTAAGAATGATATTATCCATAGAGAACTTAAGATGGACACAGTAAGGGAAGTAGATGCATAGCTGTGAAACATGAGCTTCCCAATTATGTTACTACCGCTGCGGGAGATGATTGCGGGCAGGAATGTGGCGCGGAGACTTAAGAGGACAAGACCAGAAGACCTGGTGCAGTGATTATATGTTACCATATGAGAGTGTGTTCGGAATGATGCCTAACTAATACTGTGAAAGTGAGATATTTTCAATTGTAACTACTGGATAAGTTGTACTTGGATAAATAAATAAAAAAAGTATTCAGGGTTTAATAAAAATATTTTTGAATTTTATGCGTAGTTTTTAAGATATCACCTATATGCAAGTTAATTTTTTTTAATGGTGGGTATTTAAACGTTTAATTCAAAATAACTCGAAAACGGAACATTAAAAAAACTCCAGAATGTTTTAAGGGTCTTTTTAATTTCAAGATTTTTAATGAGGCTTTAACAGGTGAAGTTAACATATTGAAGTTTAAAAAGTAAAATAAAATAAAAAAACAGTTTTAATCCACTGTTATAGAGTTTCATTATTCACTATATCACGTCCCCGTAATAAATCTTTAATTATTTGCTAGCTACAGAGGAGAAGGGGTGTGGGCCATAACTAATTTTGTATCTAAATTTTAATGTACCATTTGTTGAGCGCCACGTTGTCTTTAATTTTAATATAATTTATACACCACTGTTTTAGGCCTAGACAACGAGAATGCCTGTACGTGGTTATGTGGTTCAAAGTGGTTGCTTTTCAAAATTTATATTTTTTTTGTTTTTGTCTTTTCACATTAATATTTTAAAGAAAAAAACAAATAGTAACAGAAAAAATTAATTCTGTTTTCATACCGTAGAGGAAAAAACAAAAAGGCAAGAACATTTATAACGATAAATCAACTTTACATCAACTTTAAGTAAAGCAAACAAAATCAAAACTAAACTTAAATCTGGACCGACCTTATCCAGTCTATCAATTTGTAATACAACAAAACCTTGTGAGTGTTATTTAACCATAAAACAAATTATAACAAGAAAACAAAACTAACTACTTAACTGAAATATATTCTCTGTTTGATAATAGAACAAATGAGTGACGTCCCTATAAATAAAGTAATAAACGAGGGTCCTTTACAAGAATGGATTATTGGATATATAGTTAATTTATACAGACAGACTTCAACGTATTAATCAGGTTGATTTTAGCACTAATTAGTATTTCATGGTTTCCCCCCCCAGGTTAGCCGATATTTTTTTCCTCAAAAACTACTTTACTTGATCGATGAATACCCCAAAGTTCGCAATGACAATTTTTAAAATTCTCACATTAATGTCAATCCAACAAACAAAGTAGGTCTTTTCCGAATGAAATTTATAAGAAAATTCGCGTATTTACGTGAACGTTCTAAGTCCAAACCTGAATGTGCACAATTTCACTTTGCATGCGATGTAGCCTCGCCAGACCCGACTCGTCGGTTGTCTCAGTCGTTCCTTCCGAACAGCTGTTTATTTAGGGCATCATCGTATTGATATTGTGCAATTTAACTTATATTTACCTTAGATATCCAATTGAGGATCTGTGATGTCCCAACTACTCAAAAAAGGTAGATAACGCTCTGTGGTACGAGGTGTGTTCAGAAAGTAACGAGAATATTTAAAATTTCGCGGACTTGGAGAGTCCGATTGTGAAACATTTTATTCTATTATGTTGGTATAAATGCCCTTGAAGTATGATAAAACTTTCAGCTGTTTTCATTGCTGACTTTGTCTGTGACACTAAGATTAGACGTGTTTTTATGAGCTAGGTGATTTTCGTTTGTTAAAGGAAATGGATCAAAGAATTTGTATCAAATTTTTCGTAAAAAATGGAATAAAGTGTAACAAAGTGTGTGAAATGTTAACAAAGGCCTATGGTGAGTCTGCTATGAGTAAAGCAAGAGTTTACGAGTGGTATAGAAGGCCGTGAAGACGTTGAAGATGACGAACGCCCTAGACGCCACAACACATTAACAACCGATGAAAACGTGGAAAAAGTGAAAGAAATGAACAATCGCCGAATCACAATTAGAGAGGTCGCTGATGATGTTAGCATATCGATTGGATCATGTCATGACATTGTTTCCAATGTTTTGTGTATGAAACGCGTGGCAGCAAAATTCGTTCCAAAATTGTTGAATTTTGAACAAAAACAGTGGCGAATGATAGTTGTTCAGGAGTCACTAAATGAAGTCAACGACGATGAAGAATTACTGAAACGTATAACAGGTGACGAAACATGGGTTTACGGATATGACGTCGAAACTAAGGCTCAATCATTCTGGCTCGCCAAGACCGAAAATGGCTCGACAAGTGCGGTCAAACGTGAAGGCGGACACTGTGTTCTTCGATATTAATGGCATAGTGCATCGTGAATTCCTGCCACCAGGTGAAACGGTAAATAAGGAGTACTACCTACAAGTTCAACGCTGTTTGCGTGAAACAATCCGAAAAAACGCCCGGATCTGTGGAAAAACAATCCATGGCTTTTGCACCACGATAATGCACTAGCTCACACTTCATTGCTTGTTCGCGAATTTTTGGCCAAAAACAGTACTGTAACGATGCCCCAGCCTCCATATTCGCCAGACATGGCTCCGTGTGACTTTCTCCTATTTCCAAAAATAAAGAGAACCTTAAAGGGCCGTCGTTTTACAGCCGTAGATGACATTAAAAGCCCATCGCTGAAAGAACTAAAGGCTATCTCAAAGATCGAGTTTGAGAAGTGTTTCGAGGATTGTAAGAAACGCTGGCACAAGTGCATAATCTCCAATGGGGACTATTTTGAAGGCGACAACATAAATGTAGAAGAATAAATAAATATTATGTTAAAAAATATGAAAATTCTGGTTACTTTCTGAACACACCTCGTACTTCGGTAATTTTCAAAATTATCTGATATACGATAACGGTAAAACAGCGAACATCGGTTCGTCTGGTTTCTACCTGAAACCAGTCTTTGTTGGAAAAACAAATTAAAAGTAGAGAAACGAAAGAAGTTGTCATATAAAAATATTCTCTAGTAAATCTTTTAAGAGGTTTTCACTAAAACCCATTTGTGATTATTGTTTAATTTACTTCCCAGTATAAACGTTTTCTGTTTTATTAGCGCCAAATTGTTTAAGTGTTAAATTGTAACTTCGCCGTACACTAAACGTGAAACTTTATAAACTGGAAATAAAGTTTTAAATGTAAAGAAGTTGCACAAGTGTTCCCGGAAGTAGCAGATTGCATTTCCAAGCACCCACTCTTGTCTTAACGTTGCAATAAAACTGAATAATCTTACCGTTCTGTTCTGTTCAGTTCAGCTCAGCAGTGTATCATAACAAAGTTAAACAATTTCCTGGACGTTTTGTTTACAAGCTGACCTCAATTCTGGTTTTATTATAAAACGAGTTTTAGTTATTGGAACAACTATCGAGGACCGTGGAGTAAGGATCATGATCGAACGAATCGATACACGGGTCGTTGAAAATCGATAAATTTATTTTGGCAATAGATTGGAAGTTGCCCTGCAATATCTGTTAGTACCTATCCTTTCGTAGTTTTAATAACATTTTAAATTCTTTTTATTTTCTGCTAGGATTATTGTCACTATGTTCAGTATAATGATCTGCCTTCCCTAGCTTCGTCAATTCTATTTTCGTTGACGCGTGATATAGTTTTTGAAGATGGAGGTTCTCCGAAACGCGTCAACGAAAATAGAATTGACGAAGCTAGGGAAGCCAGATCATTATACTGAACATAGTCAAATTTTAAAGTTAAAAATGGAAAATTTAACTATAATGAATTTTGGTTTTTTGAAATATTGTAGTGTAAAGTTTTGAATAATCGCCATTTTGTCCTGAGGCCACATCCACTGAAAATGTCAGGTTAGGCCAAAAATATATTTTAAGTAATAATAATAATAATATATATGTATATATATATATATATATAAGTAAATAAATTAGTGCAAAATCTAGTGAACCGATTTTGAAATTAGGCAGGATCAAAGTCTTTAGAGCTGATTTTTGAGAATCCAATATTTAGTAGGTTTTTTTAAACAAAGGGACAAATTAACCTTTTTTTTTGAAAAGTGGTATCAAAATTTATAAAAACCAGAGTAACTTGGAAATTTTCAGTTAAAATCCGTTAATTTTGTCAACAGCGATGTGACACGCAAGTCATACATCCATACATACATATATTTTTTTTTTTTTTTTTTTTTAGTGTTTAACGTCCGACTATTGTGCACACTTGGGCTAATGCAGACGGTACATACATACATACATATATATATATATATATTACTAAAAACAAAACAAAATGTAATATAAATCCATGCATATACATTCATAAAAAATACAGCCACAATTATAACAGTCCACAGTTAGGATACATCCTCCATTACTGTCAATAAATAGTTATTACTGTTACTCCATTACTGTCCATTACGGTTTTAATAGTTTATAAAACTGCACACACCACTCCACTTATTTAAGTGTTATGGAGTGACTTCCGGGCAGAGTAACCGACTTACTTAATATTTATGTTCTGTGTTAGTACATTGTTTTGTTCTGCGATATGTGAGCGATTGTAAGCATTGAAATACAAGTATGTATTTGTATTGTATATAAGGTGTGAAACACTCAACTTTATTCGGTCGATACTAATTTACAAGGACAAGAAAAGCACCCACAGTATATGCTTTAAAAGCACGCGCTGCTGTTTTATTTGTTTTTCAAATGTTATACAACATACAAGGTGTGTTCAGAAAGTAACAACAATTTTAATTTTTTGAACAAAATATTTATTTATTCTTCTACATTGATGTTGTCGCCTTCAAAATAGTCCCCATTGGAGATTATGCACTTGTGCCAGCGCTTCTTCCAATCCTCGAAACACTTCTCAAACTCGATCTTTGAGATAGCCTTTAGTTCTTTCATCGTTTTAAATGTCATCTACGGCTGTAAAACGACTTCCCTTTAAGGTTCTCTTTATTTTTGGAAATAGGAAAAAGTCACACGGAGCCATGTCTGGCGAATATGGAGGCTGGGGCATCGTTACAGTACTGTTTTTGGCCAAATATTCACGAATAAGCAATGAAGTGTGAGCTGGTGGAATATTGTGGTGCAAAAGCCATGAATTGTTTTTCCACAGATCCGGGCGTTTTTTTTCCGGATTGCTTTACGTAAACGGCGTTGAACGTGTAGATAGTACTCCTTATTGACCGATTCACCTGGTGGCAGTAATTCATGAGACACTATGCCATTAATATCGAAGAACACAGTGAGCATAACATTCACGTTCGACAGCACTTGCCGAGCCTTTTTCGGTCTTGGCGAGCCAGAATGCCTCCACTGGGATGATTGAGCCTTAGTTTCGACGTCATATCCGTAACTTGACATATCCGTCGTTGACTTCATTTAGTGACTCCTGAGCAACTTCCATTCGCCGCTGCTTTTGTTCAAAATTCAACAATTTTGGAACGAATTTTGTTGCTACGAGTTTCATACACAAAACATTGGAAACAATGTCATGACATGATCCAGTCGATATGCCAACATCATCAACGACCTCTCTAATTGTGATTCGGCGATTGTTCGTAACTAGTTCTTTCACTTTTTCCACGTTTCCATCGGTTGTTGATGTGCTGGGACGTCCAGGGCGTTCGTCATCTTCAACTTCTTCACGGCCTTCTTGGAAACGCTTATACCACTCGTAAACTCTTGCTTTACTCATAGCAGACTCACTATAGGCCTTTGTTAACATTTCACACACTTTGTTACACTTTATTCCATTTTTTACGCAAAATTTGATCCATTTCTTTTAAAAAACGCAAATCGCCGAGCTCATAAAAACACGTCTAACCTTAGTGGCTGTCACAGACAAAGTCAACAATGAAAACAGCTGAAAGTTTTATCATACTTCAAGGGCATGTATACAAACATAATAAAAAAAAATGTTTGACAATCGGACTCTCCAAGCCGCGAAATTTAAAAATTCTCGTTACTTTCTGAACACACCTCGTATATACTTAAACCTCACAGTTTAAAGAACGTCTTTGTTACTTTGACTAAAATTCTTTCGCCTAAAAGTTGTGGAAATTTTATAACTTAATACGTGATGTTTTTGCGAGAATCCCTGAAATTGAAACATTCAAATTTTCTTTACACGGTCGATACTAATTTACAAGGACAAGAAAAGCGCCCACAGTATATGCTTTAAAAGCACGTGTTGAACTATTTTATTACTTTTTGAAATATTACACAACATATAAACTTTAAACCTCACAATTAAAACAAACATTTTGTCACTTTGCCTGATATTCTGTTGCCTAAAAGTTATGAAAATTTTTTATAACTCAAAAAGTCACGTTTATTCGTACATTAACAGAAGTTTCGATTGAAAAGAAACGCCGGTATTAAAATTTCAAAGTACAAACTTCGCGTAACTTTATTACGTTCAAACAAAAGTAAAAGTTCGCCAACTAATTCTGTTCGCTTTTGTTTTGCGTAAAGTTTCTTTAATAATATTGTCAACGACAAAGGAACAACACAAAGCCTTTTACATATCATTTTCTCTTGTTATTCTTCTTCTGCCCACAGGAAACGTGCAATGTTCGTTGTTACTTTCTTGCAGGCATCATGTCATTTTGGTACCGCCATTGTTTGAAACAGAAACAACAAACGTCTGTAGGCCCTAATAGACTTATTCAGTAAGAACGCCGGTTTTAAATTGGAATCTATTTTTGCATTGTTGCCATGGCAACATTTGATTTATTACTTTGTTGACCAGTATATTTTGAGGTTAGTTATCGTGGAACGCTTTATAAATGTAACGACGAGTATTGTAAAAACGCATTACAAATATTGTGAATGTTAATATTAAAACACAAGTGAGCTTCTGTTGCAGCCGGTCTGATCATAACATTGCAATTGTGGCCGCGAGTCTATAAAAGTCTATTCGCCGTCGTCCAAAACAGAAACCTCCCTACAGCGAATTATCTCAAAGGATCTCAATATGGAGATCTAAAAAATTCAGTCAACTCAACAACTGAAATCAACGAAGCATTTGAAACGGAGACAGTTTTTTTTGAATGGATTTTGATGAAAATCGAACTGTCGTGTTGTAGTCTGCGGGAGAAAGAACTAGTCCGGGCGATCACCAGGTCGGCCGCAGGCTGGCGAGGTCTGTGAAATAACTTCGCTTGGTGTTGCTTGTTGGCCGGATCCCTCCTATTTCCTCCCGAGCAAGTTGTGGTGTTTGTGCTGTTGGTCCCGGTTTTAATAGGCTGCTAGGTTGTTGCAGTGTATTGGATGGTCTTCGTCGATGTTCTGTCAAACAGACCAGACCAGACGAATGACGAAGTTTGTCCTCTGTTGTTCTGTAGTGCCTGAAATAATTCAATGACTACATGTGTAATTGTGTTTACAAGGACCGTTATAAATTTTGACTGTGGTTTTTGTTGGGTTATTTGATAGATAGGAATTGAAGATTGTGGGATGTGTTACGGTTTTGATGGTTAGTAGGGTGATTATGTGTTTCAATGTTGACTTATTGCGTTGGTTCCTTGTCTGGTACTATGGCGGGAGGTCAATTAGGGCACGTGGCCGCATTTTTTTGTATTAAGGTATTGTATTGAGGCCCTAAGTCAAACAGATTCTTTGATAGAGACGAGACAAATTCTGCTATGATTGTTGTTTTGAAGGAGTGTAGGAAACGAAAAAGGGAGATTTTGAAATGAGACGGATTGGAAAGATTCCAGTTTGGATATTTTGAAGTTGGCCAGTGGCGAGAGAAGTGTTCTCCCCTAACTGTTTTCAACCTGTATTTATACTAAAAATTATGGCTTACCATTATTTCTCAGAATTCTATTGTTAAAATGGGAGAAAGAACGCACCAATCAGAAATGCAGCTTTTGTGCACGGGAGACGCGATGTGATGCGCCGGCAGTAGTGCCTGGGCAGAAGTGAATAGAGACCCGAGATACGCGAGCACTGCAAAACAGTCGGGAGTGAGTCTTGGCTGACGGGAGTGAATTAGGTTTCGCAGGCCACGGCCCTTTTCAAGCCCGGGAGAGAAGTTCGGGGATTTTTAGTGTGGTTGTTTAGGTGTTAGTAAGCAGAAGTAGGTCGTGTAACTCAGTTCCTATGTTTTATAGACGATGACAGTCGTATTTGGGAGGCAGAAAATCCTCACGTAACCAATCCGAAGATAATGTATCCGCAAAGAGTGTTGTGGATTTTGGGCTGGTGGCGGACATCGGGCGTTACCTTTTTTGAAGATGGTGATAAAAATGCCACTACAGTGAATAGACAATGCTACAATATGGAAACATTTTAATGGCCTTAACTAAATAATGTGCAATGTGGTTTTACAGGATTTCACTACTTGTCACACAACACGATAAGATAGCTTTGTTGAGGAATAGATTTATAACCCGAGTCCTTTCACGCAACGCCTATCGGAACTGACCTGCCAGGAAATGTGACCTAACACCTGGTGATTTCCTTCTTTCGGGTTTATTTAAAACCCTTGACACATCGTTATTTTGACCCACATAACTACCACTTGCCTGACCCTAAAGTTTATTTATCACTTAAAAATTTGTAAATAGTAATACAGTAAATATTTTTGGTTTTTTTTCCGTCGAAAAACCGTTAAGGTTATCATCGCCGTCATGCAAAATGAAGGTATAAAGAAAAAGAAATTAACAAAATTTCCTTTTATATATATAAATAAAACTACAACAAACTATATTTGTAAAAATAAATTTAACAAAATTTAAATAGCAGGTATAACTATATCAATAATAAATACTTAAGAACTAAATAACAATTAATAATGAATAAAATTTAATAACAATTCGTAAAAGTATATATAAACATAACAGAAATAAATTTATTTAGATAAAATAAATAAATAAAATAACACAAGAAATAACAAATATATAAATTAAATTTTATTTAAAACATTCAGACGATGAAGGAAGTCTAGAACCCTGTCAACGGTCGAGGCACTATCTCCCAACATCGTCTGTAAACAGTTGCTCAGACCACACAAAACACGCACATTTTGAAAACCATCACAATCGAGCAGTATATGTTTAATTGTGATGGTTTCAAATAAAACCCTTGACCATCAAATAAAACCCTTCAAATATTTTTGGTGCTACGTATTCTTTGTACCTTAACTTTTAAGGGCAAAACAAATTATTTAGGAAAAATGAAATTTGTTTACTTTTTTAAAAAAAATTAACTTTATTGATACATTTTTTTATTAGGAAAAAGAAACACTTTTTCACTAAAATAAAAGAAGTACTAAGTAAATTAAAAAAGATGTTATCAAAATTATTATATGTAAAAATGTATTGTCTTTCATAATTTTAAGTTTTAAAAATAGTGTGAGTTCGTAATAAAAAAAGAGGCATCACTAAAATTTGTATTCCCTTATTTGCAATTTGTACATACTACTGTGAAAGTGCTGTTGATTTTACTTGTACTTTGTTTGCTTCTGGAACACAATTGTGATGTTTTCCTGTCATTTCCTCTGACATTTCCTCTGTCGTTTCCTGTTATTTATTAGTATTTACAAACTGTCTACAGGACACTAAGTAATTTGTATGGCTAAAATAGTTTCCGGTTTTCCGTTTCTTGGTCAATTGCTTTATCGTGGTGCATAGATGAGATCAAAACTATAGACTTGTTTCTTTTGGGGACATGACTTACAAGTGTTGTGTCTGATTTGAAACACTTTGTCCTCTTCTGAAGTATCGTGTAAAAATTTGCCTATTTCACTTACAGTGAGTTTTTCAGCCATATTTTACACAAAACAGTTAAAAAATAAATGAAAAATAAATAATAAAAACATAAAAAACAAATTATAGAAATAAGAAAGTTACGCAACTACTATCGTGGGGTCAATTTGGACCCCAGCAGGTCGCTACAAGTGAACAGAAACGAGAAAAACAAGTTACACAGTCTTCATGTACGCCTCAAAGTCGACTAAGAGTAAGTGAAAGGGCGACTCAGTACTGTCACAACAGGATTAATTACAACTAAAAATTTACCCGATGCGGTCAAAATATGCCCCAGGATAGTATTTAGGGGTTAAATTCCCCCCAAAAGAATATTTTCTTTGGTGTGGGGGAAATAAACCCCGAACAATACCAGAACTAAAGGAAGAGCTTCGCTATATCGTCATCCAATTCGAAGAGAACTTGCATGCTAACTTGAAATTATTCTGTACACATTGAAATTAAAGTAGACATATATTTCTAAAGATGCACGTCTTAGCTCACTGGTAGACTTATGTTTGCTTCAATAATAATGTTTTTGTATGTTTTCGTGCAATCACGAGTTCGTATTTTTTTCAAAATTGATAGGTCTGCCATAACAAGTTTTCACTACGAAAACGTTTTTCCAAATAATTTTATCAATAAAATTTTAAAAATTTGATGATTTTTCTCAATCAGCCCAACGATTTTGATCAAAATAAAATGACATTGGTTGCCGTATAATAAAACAAATCGGTTCTGAATGTATAAGCAAGAGAATCAGTTATACAGCTTGTGCTCAATTTGTATCATATATGCAGGTGAAGAGTATACTCAAACCAGGGCAAACACTGAAAATAAATGATTTTTTCTTAACGTTCATACTTTATGCTAGTTGGACTAATGATGACGAATTCGACTTATTCTCCTGATTTTGCACCACCAGTGTAATATGTATGTATCTATATATATTACATATATACATATATATATACGAGGTGTGTTTAGAAAGTAACGAGTTTTTGAACAAAATATTTATTTATTCTTTTACATTGATGTTGTCGCCTTCAAAATAGTACAAATTGGAGATTATGCACTTGTGCTAGCGCTTCTTCCAATATTCGAAACACTCCTCAAACTCGATCTTTGAGATAGCCTTTAGTTCTTTCAGCGATGTGCTTTTAATGTCGTCTACGGCTGTAAAACGACGGCCCTTTAAGGTTCTCTTTATTTTTGGAAATAGACAAAAGTCACACGGAGCCATGTCTGGCTAATATGGAGGCTGGGGCATCGTTACAGTACTGTTTTTAGCAAAAAAATCAAGAACAAGTAATGAAGTGTGAGCTGGTGCATTATCTTAGTGCAAAAGCCGTGAATTGTTTTCCACAGATCCGGGCGTTTTTTTTCGGATTGCTTCACGAAAACGGCGTTGAACTTGTAGGTAGTACTCCTTACTGACCGTTTCACCTGGTGGCAGGAATTCATGATGCACTATGCCATTAATATCGAAGAACAGTGAGCATAACCTTCATGTTCGACAGCACTTGTAGAGTCTTTTTCGGTCTTGGCGAGCCAGAATGCCTCCATTGGGATGATCGAGCCTTAGTTTCAATGTTATATCCGTAAACCCATGTTTCGTCACCTGTTATAATACATTTCAGTAATTCTGCATCGTTGACTTCATTTAGTGACTCCTGAGCAACTTCCATTCGCCGCTGTTTTTGTTCAAAAATCAACAATTTTTTAAACGAATTTTGCTGCCACGCGTTTCATGCTTGTGCAATGTCATTGGAAACAATGTCATGACATGATCCAATCGATATATCAAAATCATCAGCGACCTCTCTAATTGTGATTCGGCCATTGTTCTTAACCATTTCTTTCACTTTTTCCACGTTTTAATGGGTTGTTGATGTGCTGGGGCGTCCAGGACGTTCATCTTCAACGTCTTCACGGCCTTCTTGGAAACGCTTATACCACTCGTAAACTCTTGCTTTACTCATAGCAGACTCACCATAGTCCTTTATTAACATTTCACATACTTTGTTGCACTTTTATTCCATTATTTACGCAAAATATGATACAAATTCTTTGATCCATTTCTTTTAACAAACGAAAATCGCCGAGCTGATAAAAAACGTCTAACCTTAGTGGCTGTCACAGACAAAGTCAACAATGAAAACAGCTGAAAGTTTTATCGTACTTTCATGATGTATGTATACATCATATACCAACATTTCAGGGCATGTATACCCTGAAAATATAATAACAAAAATGTTTGACAATCGGATATATATATATATATATATATATATATATATATATATATATATATATATATGTGTGTGTGTGTGTGTGTATGATAAGACCCGGGTCTTTGGAATAAGCACCGTTTCTGACCTCTAGGTCACTTTTTGGTGTGCGTGCGTGCGTGCGCGCGCGCGCGTGTGTGTGTGTGTAATTTAACAACTGTAAAGAGGTTATTATTTTTGAATGGAATATGTTAGTTTTAAGGTTTTATTAAGTTTTTGTTCCGTACTTAAACGGGTGTAAGTAAGGTTCATGCAAACGTCAGTTGATAATTTTTGGAGTTAAAATATAATCATGTTGGTTTAGTCGTTTGAATCAACAATTATCATAACTCATTCTTGAAATGCGCATTTACAGCAGCTGTCAATCAGCTGTTGCTTTATAAGTCCACAACAATGACGTTACATCGATAAATTGTGTTTCATCGAGTATGTATCTGATAACTAATGTCAAAACAATCGATTCAACTGAGAGAAATGTAAAACGTTATTCCAGAGTGGTTTTTTAATAATGAATTTGTAGCGATTAGTTGTTTTCGATGTATCTATTCTTAATTTTAACTAAGGCAATTTAAAAAGTTTATTATTTTCTTTTTATGTGTATTCTATTGAACTTATTAATTTTAATGATCATTTTTTTGTACTGTATTCAAAGAGAAATTTTAAAGTAGGAGTTCTTTGCCCACACAATCCGGGATATGTATTCGGTAAACCCTCTGGTTCAAGATATTCTGTGCTCTGTCCATAGACTTGAACTACGAGATGCAAGAGTATCTTTTATCTGGATTCCTGGTCACTGTGGAATATTTGGAAACACTGTAGCGGATAATGCGGCAAAGGAAGCAACTTTTCTGCCGCCATGCACTCAACGTGTAATCTTGTCTGACTTTCTTTGTCACGTAAAACATTTAATTCTTCTACAGTGGGAAAATGAATGGGCAGCTACAAGCAGTAACAAATTGAAGGTAATTAAAAATACTGTTCGTCCTTGGCGGTCGTCAATACGTGCAAGTCGCAGAGAAGAGGTGGTGATCACCCGCATTTGCATTGGTCACTCCATGTTAAAGCATGGATTTCTGACGGAACGCTGGGACACACCTGAATGCGAGTTCTGTAGGGAAACCATCACAATAAAACATATATTGCTCGATTGTGATGGTTTCCAAAATGTGCGTGTTATGTGTGGTCTGAGCAACTGTTTGCAGACGATGTTGGGAGATAGTGCCTCGGCCGTTATTAAACTTTGTTTTGTAACATATCTACACTGTATACCGTCCATAAAACAGAAGGTGTAAAGGTAGTGGTAAAACAGTACCTTCCAAACTACATTCAGAAATATAAAAAGCAAAGACTTATTTTAGGAAACGACTTGAAAGTGGAAGGCTTTCGACGAAAGAAAAAGTTAAAGTATATGATAAACATAAGCTATATCTAACAAAACCTGTAAGAGAATTAATTTAAAGTACCAATAACAGGTAACAAAGTTAGTGTGTTATGTTAATTTTAGGGGAAACCATCACAATAAAACATATATTGCTCGATTGTGATGGTTTCCAAAATGTGCGTGTTATGTGTGGTCTGAGCAACTGTTTGCAGACGATGTTGGGAGATAGTACCTCGGCCGTTGACCGGGTTCTAGACTTCCTTCATCGTCTGAATGTTTTAAATAAAATTTAATTTATATATCTGTTATTTCTTGTGTTATTTTATCTAAATAACTCTATTTGTGTTATGTTTTTATATACTTTTACGAATTGTTATTAAATTTTATTCATTATTAATTGTTATTTAGTTCTTAAGTATTCGTTATTGTTATATAGTTATACCTGTTACGTAAATTTTTGTTTAATTTGTTTTTACTATTATAGTTTGTTGTAGTTTTATTTTATTATTTAAGTAAATTTTGGTAATTTTTTTTATACTTTCATTTTGACTGACGGCGATGACAAACTTAACGGTTTTTCACCGAAAAAAAAATTCTTTGCCCACTTTGCGGAACAACCCGGTTCGTTGAGCTTGCTTTCTGTCTGTGGCCTAGTCATTATAATAATTTGCACTCGATACGTT
>CM040189.1:15605865-15633365 GCA_022606455.1 Callitettix versicolor
ATTACATTCTTTAGCTTGACTACATGTTAGTGTTGAGTCACTACATTAGTAGTTGAGATAAACACGCGAGCGCACACTTTATATTTATTTTTAAATAAATAAATATAGAAAAAATGTAATATATATATATATTCCTTTATTTTGTTGCTGAACGTCTATACTTAACAGTTAGATTAATGAGGATGAGATATTAGCCTCAGTGGCTTAGTTGATAGTGTACTGGGCTTTCACCCTGAGGACCCGGGTTCAATTCCCGGCCAGGGCATGCAGTTTAATACGTTATAAATCATCCCACCGTCTGCATTAGCCCAAGGGTGCACAATAGTCGGACGTTAAAAAAAAAGTTATTAGAGTCAACGCGAGTGTAAAGCAACGGCAGTAACTTCGTCTCGAGCCTACATACTTGAGATACGCAGGCCATATTGTGTGTGTGTGTGTGTGTGTGTTTGTGTGTGTGTGTGTGTGTGTGTGTGTGTGTGTGTGTGTGTGTGTGTGTGTGTGTGTGTGTGTGTGTGTGTGTGTGTGTGTGTGTGTGTGTGTGTGTGTGTGTGTGTGTGTGTGTGTGTGTGTGTGTGTGTGTGTGTGTTTGTGCGTGGTGTGTGTTTGTGTGTGGTTGTGTGTGTTTGTGCGTGGTTTGTATTTGTGTGTGTGTGTGTTTGTGCGTGGTGTGTGTTTGTGTGTGGTTGTGTGTGTTTGTGCGTGGTGTGTATTTGTGTGTGTGTGTGTGTGTGTGTGTGTGTGTGTGTGTGTGTGTGTGTGTGTGTGTGTGTGTGTGTGTGTGTGTGTGTGTGTGTGTGTGTGTGTGTTTGTGCGTGGTGTGTATGTGTGTGTGTGTGTGTGTGTGTGTGTGTGTGTGCGCGCGCGCGCGCGTGTGCACTAACACTCGAAATTGTTGTAACCATCCTTCTAAACGTGATCTAGCATCACCACTCATTTTATGGTTCGTACAGTTCGGGTCATACTATGACGGCCAAACCAATATCTCATTTTCAACGCAAGTTTACCGATAATTGTATAAATAGAAATAACATTTTTAATAACAAGATTAATGATTTTTTACAGGATTTACGTGTAATTACAATTTCCTGTATAATAATTTTTTTATTTATACGTAGCACTGTTGAAAGTCTTCATAAAATACTTCCACGGGGGAGGGGGGGAATCGTATAAATAAGAGATAGTTCCTAGGCAACTGACAATAAAGCCCTGTGTCTCATTTAAATATTTCCACTTCTTTTAAACAGTGCTTTAATCAAAGTTATAACTTCACCGTATCTATTTAATTGTATTTTGTTCAGTATTTGTAAAATTTAAATTTTTAATAAAAATATATTAAAAATTTATATTTTACATTTTTAGGATCGCCTTTTAGGTATATGCCTTATTTATATGTAATAGTACGAACAATTTAAAGACCTTAAAAACGTTTTTGTCGATTGTAGATCGAGCGAGGTCAAAATAAATGAAAAAAAACATTATAAAAACTTTATAATTCAATTATTTCACAAAAATGTCGGCCGTGTAGCTGTTAAAAAAATGTCGGCCGTGTGAAGAGTACAGATATTTGGGCGTAAAGTTCGACAAAAGCGGTACGGACGATAAAGAAATAAGATAAGAAACAAAGAAAATAATAGGATGCTTGAACGGCGTATTGTGGAGTAAAAATATAACAAGATCACAAAATCTCAATATAATGCGATTATTAAGAGTGTTTTAATATATGGAACTGAGACGTGGAGAATTAAAGAAAAAAACCAAGCAAAGGATAGAGGCTATAGAAATGGATGTGTTGAGAAGATCTGCTAGGATATCGAGAGTCCAAAGAATAAAAAATGAGGTAATTCGTCAACAGATGGGAATAGTGGGTAGGATTATAAAGGATATTGAGAGGAGTCAGTTAATTTGGTACGGTCATGAGCCAAGCGCGACTGCCGAAACAAGCAATGGAGTGGGTGCCGACCTTAAAAAGGGCAGAGGAAGACCAAGAAAGAGCTGGATAAAAGGAATCCGTAAAGCTATGAGTGATCAAAATTTACAAATCGGACAATGGGAAGATCGGAAAGAGTGGAATCTAGGCATCGGACAACGTCGCTGCACGTTTTAACCGATATTATTATTATTATTCTCTCTTTATTTGTTTCACCCAACTTTGGCGTACACTAAATCAATCACTTTAATGTTCTGTTCCTTCCTCGTAGCCCAGTATTGCTTCATTCGTTGTGATCTTGCTTTTCTTTCTTCGTCAGAGATTTGGATCGTTCGCTTGGATTTGACTTTGCCTTGGAACCGTTGCTTCTTGTCCTTGGTTATTGTTTTGGCTGTTCTGTCCATGAGCATAGTGTCAGTGATCTGCAGTTCTGTTATGTCTTTCTCCGTTTCTCTAAACCAAAGTGGTTTGGCTCGTCTACTGCGAAAGTAGTCAAATATTTTTTTGGTTAGTCTATTTTTGTCCATTCGGAGGATGTGCCCATAAAAATCAATTCTCCTTTTTCTTATTGTGTCTGGTAGTGTTTTAGTTTTTTGGTAAAGAGTTTCATTACTGATGTGGAGTAATTGGTTGTTACGGAATTTGGGGCCTAAGATTATTATTATTATTATTATTATTATGAAGACATATTAAGCATTCTATGTAATAATATAAAATAAAATATTTCTACAATTCGGCTACAAATTGAAACAATCCAGGTGATTCCATCGAAAAAATATATTTCCATTGAAAGTTTGTAACCTTACACCGAAAAAACTGATTACTCAATCACTACTTTCGTTAAAATCGATATTAATTAACGCATATTCAAATTTTCAAATTAATTGAAAACACGAACAAGGACTATTTTCATATTTTTAATACAATTTTAATAATTTAAATCGCTAATTTATGCAAAACTCAACGATAATTACAATGTTCAAAGCAGATTTTGAGAAAAATATTTTTGTATTAATTTTGTTTTAAACTTTTACAACTAAAAGTGAACTTATCTGGTAGTATTCGTTTCAATACAGTAACGTTACAAGAACATTGTCCCACTGAATAACTTAATCACATTAATAAGTCCAGCAGCGTCTTTCATTTAGCCTCCTCACAAGGTCACTGCTTTTGAGTTCCTGCATTTCTGTGTTGCCAAGGTTCCGTAGCCTCGCGTGTCTAACTACACCAGACCTTATTACCTCTTCGACAGTTTCCACAAGAAGATCTCTACGGATATTGCCGTCCAGATAGCTGCTCGCATTAACTTATTCTGGTACGTTTGTATAATCTGAACGTTGGACGTTTTGGTGCAAACCCACAACTGTAAACTGTACACACAGGTCTTAGGACTTGTTTACGAGGCGTGTTCAGAAGTAACGAGAATTTTAATTTTTTGAACAAAATATTTATTTATTCTTCTACATTGATGTTGTCGCCTTCAAAATAGTACCCATTGGAGATTATGCACTTGTGCCAGCGCTTCTTTCAATCCTCGAAACACTTCTCAAACCCGATCTTTGAGATAGCCTTTAGTTCTTTCAGCAATGCCCTTTTAATGTCATCTACGGCTGTAAAACGACGGCCCTTTAAGGTTCTCTTTATTTTTGGAAATAGGAAAAAGTCACACGGAGCCGTGTCTGGCGAATATAGAGGCTGGGGCATCGTTACAGTACTGTTTTTGGCCAAAAATTCACGAGCACGCAATGAAGTGTGAGCTGGTGCATTATTGTGGTGCAAACACCATAAATTGTTTTTCAAGATACGGGCGTTTTTTTCGGATTGCTTCACGCAAATGGCGTTGAGCTTGTAGGTAGTACTCCTTATTGACTGGTGGCAGGAATTCATGATGCACTAAGCCATTAATATCGAAGAACACAGTGAGCATAATCTCACGTTCGACCGCACTTGTCGAGCCTTTTTCGGTCTTGGCGAGCCAGAATGCCTCCCTGGGATGATCGAGCCTTAGTTTCGACGTCATATCTGTAAACCCATGTTTCGTCACCTGTTATAATACGTTTCAGTAATTCTGCATCGTCGTTGACTTCATTTAGTAACTCCTGAGCAACTTCCATTTGCCGCTGTTTTTGTTCAAAATTCAACAATTTTGGAACGAATTTTGCTGCCACGCGTTTCATACACAAAACATTAGAAACAATGTCATGACATGATCCAATCGATATGCCAACATCATCAGCGACCTCTCTAACTGTGATTCGTGGATTGTTCATAACCACTTCTTTCACTTTTTCCACGTTTTCATCGGTTGTTGATGTGCTGGGGCGTCCAGAGCGTTCGTCATCTTCAACGTCTTCACGGTCTTCTTGGAAACGCTTATACCACTCGTAAACTCTTGCTTTACTCATATCAGACTCACCATAGATTTTTGTTAACATTTCACACACTTTGTTACACTTTATTCCATTTTCACGCAAAATTTGATAGAAATTCTTTGATCCATTTCTTCTAACAAACGAAAATCGCCGAGCTCACAAAAACACGTCTAACCTCAGTGGTTGTCACAAAGTCAACAATGAAAACAGCTGAAAGTTTAATCATACTTCAAGGGCATGTATACCAACATAATAAAAAAATGTTTGACAATCGGACTCTCCAAGCCTGCGAAATTTAAAAATCTCGTTACTTTTTGAACACACCTCGTATTTCAAAACGCGTCAACGAATATAAACTATTTATGTGCTCAACAGAAATAACAGTCCTAGCCGGGGGAAACGTGATTACATTAAGAATACCACAAGAAAGATTCAGATGAACTAAGCTACCTACAATTTTAACATTTATTTATTCCGTATTATTTGAATACCTAATAAATACAGCGACGACTCCAAGTCGCGACAGGCGGTATTGTTGGAATAATTTGCATTTTCAATTTGCTCAGGAAGTGATGCAGGGGGGTCTCATCTTTCAATTCGTCATCGTCAGAATGATTCCATTGATAGAAAACTACTTAAAAACGTGCTTGCAGTCTGATTAATTAATCCTCGTCTTTTTGCTTAAAACGTTCTCCGACGCCTTCCGATTCCTAGCTTCCATTTTCCCTGTAATTCGATAGATCTTGATTTAATTCCTTCTTTCCAACTAAGTCTCGGTCTTTTTTCTTTTATGCGACCATGTGGTTTCCATTTTAAAATCTGTTTGGGAACTCGACTTTCGTCCATTTTTTGGACATCGAAGTTGTTTTGCCTTGATGTGTGTGCTTCACACAACAACGGTGTGCTTCACATCTATGATTTCACGGATTCTTACATTTTTTTATCTTTTTCCGTTTAGACCGACCTGCGGCTTTTCGCCTTCAATACGTTTTTCTGTTTTTTGTTTCAGTGGCCATACTTCGTATCCATATGACATTTTAATTATATATTCTACGTTATTTATATTTGATATACGAGAATATTTATCCTCGTATGTTGATCCTATATGATTTCTCTTCTTCACAAGTTGTAGGTTCTTTTATCGTTGTGTCCAAGAGTCCATTGCAAGTAATTGTCATTCCCAAACACTAATAAGTGTTACACCACTTGATTTTGTGTTATGTTCCAATAGAATATGGAATTAATGCTGCCATTCAATGCTTAATTAATTTAATCATTAAATGAAATAAACAAAAGCGTTACAAATTCATTGATTTCTGCAAAAATGCCTAGCCTTGAAATAAAACATAAAAAATCATACACCCAGTAAATGTAATCAAAATCAGTTTACACAAGCCAGTGTTATAATTAAAAATAAAAAATATACAAATTTTTAAAATACGAGGGTTATCTGTGGAGAAACAATTCATGGCTTTTGCACCACGATAATGCACCACCTCACACTTCATTGCTTGTTCGTGAATTTTTGGCCAAAAACAGTACTGTAACGATACCCCAACCTCCATATTCGCCAGACAGGAACCGTGTGACTTTTTCCTATTTCCAAAAATAAAGAGAACCTTAAAGGGCCGTCGTTCGTTTTACAGCCGCAGATGGCATTAAAAGGGCATCGCTGAAAGAACTAAAGGCTATCTCGAAGATCAATTTTGAGAAGTGAGAAGTGTGGTGAATCTGCTATGAGTAAAGCAAGAGTTTACGAAAGGTATAAGCGTTTCCAAGAAGGCCGTGAAGACGTTGCAGATGACGAACGCCCTGGACGCCCCAGCACATCAACAACCGATGAAAACGTGGAAAAATTGAAAGAAATGGTTATAAACAATCGCCTAATCACAATTAGAGAGGTCGCTGATGATGTTGCATATCGATTGGATCATGCCATGACATTATTTCCAATGTTTTATGTATGAAACGCATGGCAGCAAAATTCGTTCCAAAATTGTTGAATATTGAACAAAAACAGCGGCGAATGGAAGTTGCTCAGGAGTCACTAAATGAAGTCAACGACGATGCACAATTACTGAAACGTATTATAACAGGTGACGAAACATGGGTTTACGGATATGACGTCGAAACTAAGACTCAATCATCACAGTGAAGGCATTCTGGCTCGCCAAAACCAAAAAAGGCTCGACAAGTGCGGTCGAACGTGAAGGTTATGTTCAGTGTGTTCTTCAATATTAATGGCATAGTGCATCATGAATTCCTACCACCAGGTGAAACGGTCAATAAGGAGTACTACCAACAAGTTCAATGCCGTTTGTGTGAAGCAATCCCGAAAAAATGCTCGGATCTGTGGAAAAACAATTCATGGCTTTTGCACCACGATAATGCACCAGCACACACTTCATCGCTTGTTCGTGAATTTTTGGCCCAAAACAGTACTGTAACGATGCCCCAACCTCCATATTCGCCAGACATGGATCCGTGTGACTTTTTCCTATTTCCAAAAATAAAGAGAACCTTAAAGGGCCGTCGTTTTACAGCCGTAGATGGCATTAAAAGGGCATTGCTGAAAGAACTAAAGGCTATCTCAAAGATCGATTTTGAGAAGTGTTTCGAGGATTGGAAGGAGCGCTGGCACAAGTGCATAATCTCCAATGGGATCTACTTTGAAGGCGACAACATCAGTGTAGAAGAATAAATAAATAATTTTGTTCAATAAAATTAAAATTCTCGTTACTTTCTGAACACACCTTGTACGTCAGTTGTCAAAACGTTTTACTATAGTGTCAACAAATATAAAATGTTTAAAGTTAGGATGTATGTACTGAACAAAATAAGTCTTTGTGATTGTTCAGACTCTTCGAAAAGGTCAGGATCTGCTCTCATTTCAAGATCCTGGGTCTGAATGATGCGTTTACACATATCGTGTGCAATAAATTGTAGTTGAAATATTATTATTAATTATAATTAAAATAAGTTGATAATTAGAAAGGGTACAAATTGTTTTCAAAAAATCCTTTTTTTTAGTATAGTAAAAACCTGTATTTGGGATCAAGGAGAAATAATTTTAAAATAATTCTGTAAAATTTTAAACAAATTTTGAAAGAACCAGTGTATTGAAGATTAATTATCCTTAATCTTAAGTGTATGAAGCCTATTAATCCTTGATATACATTTAGGCTGTACACATCCGATAGGTTCTCATCGTATCTCAGCATACAATAAATCGATACCCTATGTAGGCCTACAATAGGGGCTAACACACAGGTGTTATTCTGTGTCTCTTGATAACAAGTCGTATTTAGTCTTCGCTTTGGCTGTGTGTCCAAAAAACTGTTTTTTGAAGTTCTTTAGCGGTAACAGTTAAAATATCGGTTACCCTAATCAGATATTTAACGGTTTTGATGTAGTTTTTCTTAAATAATTTCCAAACAAAAGGTTTGTTTGCAGTGTACCGAAAATTCAGTTCAGGATCTATCCGAGGAAACCCAAAAACGGCTAAACAAAATTTTAAAAATCGGTTCACGAATTTTTACAAAATTTCGGTCACACATGAAGTAATGCTTTAGCGTAGTACGAAATAAAATGAATTCCCAGTAAATGCATGAATACATCGAACAGAAAAACCATGACAGTCGCCTGTTTTGAAAAAAAAAATATTGTTATAAATTTCTTTTATTTAAAATTTTATTTGTTGGTTTTCATAGACGGACAAAATTTGAGCAAAATCTGATGAAACGATTTTGAGAAATCAGACAGGTACCTTCCAAAGTGGATTTTTTTTGGGTAAACAATTTTTTCTGAGAAATTTAGTGTAAAGTTTTTTTTTACTGTCTACTATTTAAAAATAACAATGTTAAATAAAGTTTGAATATTTTAAAATGTTTTTTTTTATAATTGAACGTAATTAATTGTCAACCAGTTCAAAGTAAAATATAAAATCATAACTGATCCTTGTCTGTTTGTCTGTGAGTGACACTTTCATACAAAGTGGAGAAAAATGTTGTAATTGTTTTGTGCAACAAAATTAAAAAGTCAAACTTTAGTTAAACAATATATTTACAAACATCTACAAATATATTTTGCATTATATTTATAATTATCAATGTAAACTAAAGATATATGCTTTTTTCCATTATTTAATACAATGTTGTAGCTAGTATTTTTTCTACGCTTGATTCAGTCGTTTATATATATATATATATATAAATAAATTTGAGTTTTCAATTCTGCTCGGATTAGATTTAAACGCGATAATAGATATCGATTGTAGTAATGAATATAAATGTAATAGAATAATAACCCTTATGAAAGCTATGCGAGCGCTCGCTTCTGGTGGTACTTTGCGACAGAGTGTTCAACTATAGTACTGCCTATTTTATCAAAAGTCTCCACCCCCTATTCTTGCATCTTGCAGCGGTCGTAGCGGCAGACAGTTCAATTACTTGGGCTTTATCCGTTAATATCGAACACACTTTTTATAAGTATGTCTGTACTTATATCCGTTTATAAATAGTAACTGTGGTAATAGCTAGGACAAGTTAGCTACTTAACAAATCCGTTAAAAAGGTTCAAAATAACGGTTAAACGGTTCATATTACTCAACAGATTTCATTATCGTAATCTGTAATTCTAAAAGTTCAATTAAGAAAATGAATTTATTTTCCGTCTAATTCGAAAGTTTAAAATACTAATTTATGCAGATTTTAATGATAATTAAATTAGATCTTCCAATGATTGTAAGATTCAAGAAATGGTTTCGCTTCTATCACGTCCACAAGACATCTGCGTTGTACTGTTGCGTTATATTATTTTGAAAAAC
Organism: Callitettix versicolor; assembly: GCA_022606455.1. Taxonomy (NCBI): domain Eukaryota; kingdom Metazoa; phylum Arthropoda; class Insecta; order Hemiptera; family Cercopidae; genus Callitettix; species Callitettix versicolor. The sequence goes on from CM040189.1 coordinate 15,614,990, forward strand.
AAAATCATTTTTTTTTTAGTTTTTGACATCTGCCACATTTGCAGATGACTGCTATAATGACCTCCAGTAATGATCCTCAGACAGCTTCTCAAACATTGCAGCATAGTTTGAAACTAGTTCAACTTTTGATGGAAAAATGGCGTATAAAAGCTAAATGTCAACATATAATCTTCACATTAAGGAAGCATCCATGTCCAGCAATATCCCTAAATAACAAACTGATACCGCAGACCTCAGAAGTGAAGTACCTGGGAATTCATTTGGACAGACGTCTGAATTGGCAGAAACATATTTTTACTCAGCGTAAACAACTGGGTATTAAACTCAGAAATATGTACTGGCTGATTGGGCACAAATAAAAACTTTCAACCAATAACAAAATATTATTATGTAAGACAATACTGAAACCAATATGGACGTATGGGATACAATTATGGGGTTCTGCATGCAAATCAAATATTGCAATTTTACAACGCTTCCAATCTAAGATGCTACGTTTAATCTTAACAGCTTCAAAAATAATCACAAATGAAATAATCCACAAGCAACTCAATATTTCGACCATCACAGAATACCTAGCGACCTGCCTGACAATTAACAGCTGACCTGTAGACAGACTGTAATACTAAAAAAAAAATATATAAAAAATATTTTCTTTCTGTTTTAGGTAAGACGAAAAATGCACGTTTAGAATAAGTGGAAACCAAGAATAATGAACAGGTTAGTCAATTAATACTGGCACGAATTTAATTAATCAACATTTGAAATAATTAATTAAGTGTTTTCTTTTGTTTCTTCATTAGAATTGTTTAAGAAAACGCTAGATAACGTTTGGTGTAAATTTTATTTAATTTAAACGAATCGTATTTATAAATTTTTCTCTGTCTTCGATGTGTTCGTTGACCTTCTTCTGTACACCTACGTTACAAATTTCAGATCTCTGCGTGTGCCATAGATTTACGTAAGCTGTACTTCGTACAAACTCACACACACACACTTATTTTAATTCTCTCTTTATTTGTTTCACCCAACTTTGGGGTACACTAAATCAATCACTTTTTAATGTTCTGTGCCTTCCTCGTAGCCACAGGAATTGCTTCATTCGTTGTGATCTTGCTTTTCTTTCTTCGTCAGAGATTTGGATCGTTCGCTCGGATTTGACTTTGCCTTGGAACCGTTGTTTCTTGTCCTTCGTTATTGTCAGTACACTTATTTTTATTAATATAAGGTAATTTTTTTCTACGTAATTGATGATAGGCCTGTGACACTAAGGTATTGTTACATTTCACTTTCTTAGCATAAAGAAAAGATTCGATTCATAAAAATCGATCTTAAGTTTTCGACTGTTGGATATTTTAATGTTCCATGAGTGTTTTGACTTCAGTTTATTACATTTTGTGTGTGTGTGTGTGTGTGTGTGTGTGTGTGTGTGTGTGTGTGTATTTTTGCGATGCCAAAAAAAGGTGGAAAAAATCTTTTTTAGACTACTTGTTGTCTTTTAGACTATTCGTTGATTCGTCCCACTGTCGCTGCCATGTCTCCAGGGTCCAATTTCGCTCCTCTGTAATTGCCATTGTATGACTATACCGCGGCTCAGCATTTGGCTTACGCCAGTACAGCCTCGCTCTTTCAGGCGGTGCACCGCATTAACCTTGCGCGCATAGTTCGCGACCGTCATAGCCTAGCTTGTGTGTGTGTGTGTGTGTGTGTGTGTGTGTGTGTGTGTGTGTGTGTGTGTGTGTGTGTGTGTGTGTGTGTGTGTGTGTGTGTGTGTGTGTGTGTGTGTGTGTGTGTGTGTGTGTGTGTGTGTGTGTGTGTGTGTGTGTGTGTGTGTGTGTGTGTGTGTGTGTGTGTGTGTGTGTGTGTGTGTGTGTGTGTGTGTGTGTGTGTGTGTGTGTGTGTGTGTGTGTGTGTGTGTGTGTGTGTGTGTGTGTGTGTGTGTGTGTGTGTGTGTGTGTGTGTGTGTGTGTGTGTGTGTGTGTGTGTGTGTGTGTGTGTGTGTGTGTGTGTGTGTGTGTGTGTGTGTGTGTGTGTGTGTGTGTGTGTGTGTGTGTGTGTGTGTGTGTGTGTGTGTGTGTGTGTGTGTGTGTGTGTGTGTGTGTGTGTGTGTGTGTGTGTGTGTGTGTGTGTGTGTGTGTGTGTGTGTGTGTGTGTGTGTGTGTGTGTGTGTGTGTGTGTGTGTGTGTGTGTGTGTGTGTGTGTGTGTGTGTGTGTGTGTGTGTGTGTGTGTGTGTGTGTGTGTGTGTGTGTGTGTGTGTGTGTGTGTGTGTGTGTGTGTTTAAGAGAATATTTTCTCAATGTGTCTGTTCAATTTTTATTTTTTGTTTTGTTTTTTAGCTTAGTTTGATATAAAAAAATTCTTGTAGGTAAAAATAAATATCCGAACAAAACGTTTATATTGCTATCTGTTCATTTTCTATTCGGTAGGTTTCGATAAGGAAAACCGAAATCGGCTAATTTTAGAATTGTTTCATTAAATTTTTTTGGCAATAAACTTTAAAAATACAAGTAGAAATTGTTTTTTAAAAAATGCAATACGAAGCAGTTATTTAGGAAGTATAAGTCAGATATTATTGTTTGAAAAATATAAATTGAGCCTGTTAAACATATATAAGTAGAAGTAATTTTTATTGACCCTTGAAAACGAGAGTTGATCTATATGCCTGTAAATTCGTGTATTGTTTTGTACGCACAAATATTAGCAAATGGACGGGTAAAACTTATAATACCAAGCAAATTATTTCATCATTAAGCAAAACTAGTGGACCCGTTCTACCTTTCGCAGTTAACGGGAAAAAGAGATGAATAATGTACAACTATGTACAGCAAGAAATTCGTGGTTATTTAATACAAGAGGCTTTACTTTGTTCTACTTTCGTATTTAAAACTATAACCTATAAAATTAATGACTGTATTCTAACATTATACCTTATTGAAATATTTACAAATGAAACCTGTTATAACCGTTAAATAAATAAATTAGGCTACAGTTTTTACCGTTTACCAAAAGCAGAGTATTTTATTTAATAACGTATATGTATTAGAACTGACCTAGATTGTCTTACCGGCTTTCAAAATTGATTCGGTCGATAATTATTTATTTTGGATTCAGTAATAATTTAAATATTAAACAATACTTTTGTTAGCGATCAGCTGTTTTGGTACAATTATTTGTTACCCATGCATGCATTGTGCTGCACTCTCACGGAAACACTATATACTGCTCTTGTAATACAGACTTGTTTTCGGTATTAGTTTATTGTAAAGGCTTAAATCGGAAAAGTATGAGACGTGGAGTTCTCTGGTGTGACGAACCTGCATATATATATATATGTATATATATATATATATATATATATATATATATATATATCCTTGGCCCGAGATTAACAGAAGATGGATACAGGTTGCACTCCTGGAAGACCACAGAGAAGATATCGGACCTGGCAGCAAATATCAGAAAAAGGAGGCTTCGGTTCTATGGACACATCAGTAGACTCCCAACAACGAGACTTGCCAACAGAATCCTTAAGTATATACAAGGAGTCAAATCAACAACGTCGTGGATCGCACAAGTCAGAATAGACCTACATGACGCAGAAATAGACTCAACAGACATTGAAGACAGGAACGTATACAGGAGAAAGATGCTCGGTTGGAAGGTCCCAGAGAATGAAATCCCAAAGAGAGCAGGGGTAAAATGGACGGAGGAGCGGAAGAGGATCCATGGGGACGGGATGAGGGAGGTGTGGAGGATTAGAAGGAACAAGACATGAGTCGGAGTGCTTTGCGTGATCCAACAGGGTCTATGCGCAAATAATAATAATAATAATAATAATAATAATATATATATATATATATATATATATATATATATATATATATATATATATATTTGGTACACAACCAATCGGAATGCTTACAGTAATAATATATGAGATATACTGAAAAAAAAACAATAGAAGCTAATGAGTGGAAAATAAAAATTTAGAGGTTTTTGTTTAAAAAAGTTAAAGTTTTTTTTTTAAAAAACATAAGAATCAGTTATTGTTAAAAAATACAAGTAGAGGCTATTGTTTAGAAAAATTACAAGACGTTATTGTTGTTTAAAAATTAATGTAACACAAGCCGTCTCGGTGGCCTAGTTGATAGCGTACTAGGCTTTCACCCCGAGGACCTGGGTTCGATTCCCGGCCAGGGCTTGGCATTTTCATACGCTACCAAGAAATAAAGTAAAGGTCAGACATAAGGTAACAGCGATACTAGTGGCAGATTAATGCAACACCCGAGGTCCTGAATGACCCAAATATACTGGACAATGCATGACCTTAGGGCTAAAGTCGACGTGACAAATTACTGGTGGGACGTTTTAACCTCACCTCGCATCAAACACGTCTCCACACGTCCGGGATCATTCTTTCAGCCTCCATTTTTTTAGTTAGGCCGTTTGACAGGCGTGATGAATGCGAACAGTTAATATTGCAGGTAATGAACGTACGACGTGACAACACTGGAAACAACTTCGCGGCACGCAGCTGTCTCGCTAACCGAAGTGGTAAATGCGAATTTGTAATCATACACCAATAAAATCTGCATAAATTAGCTTTTCAAATTAATTGAAATCACGAATATGAACTCGCGCTGTCGGATTTGTTTCGTGTTTTTGTTGGAATTTGCGATGCTAATTTATTAAAATTTTAATGCTGATCATAATAATATTTTTTGTTTTTGTTATTTTAGGGCGAAAAGCACATCGAGGCTATTATCGCCTCCCTAAATGTAAATGTGAGTGTAAAGTGTTAAAGTCGTAAGTGTAGTGTATGCGTGTGTTAGACTCGGGTACTTCGAGGAACGTCTAAATCCTCTCAATAAATTGAATCAAAAATTGCGAACGTTCACTGTGTATGGCGGCGTGTCAGAGGTGATAAGGCATCTGTCTGAACTTGCGTACCTGAAGTTCTAAAGTGCAATTACTGCCTTAAAATTTTCCCCTTCTGTTTATACCAATCATTCGTCTTCATTAGTGAGCAGACTAGCTACTAATTAAGAGGATTTAGACCAAATTGATTCAATTAGGTACAAAAATCAAGTTTACCAATTCCATGGACAATGTCCATTACCCAGCATGTTTCCAACCTTTTCAAAATAGCAGCAATCTTTAAAAATTTATAATTTCCTCTATCTTACAATTTTTCTAAACATTGTTTTATTATTATTATTATTATCACCCGCAGGGGGTGCAGACTGGCTGCACCTATTGAGAGGATTTAGACGTTCCTCACGGTACCCGAGTCTAACAAACACTTAAAGACACTGTCTCGTAAGACATTTGTCTCGTAAACAAACAACACTACACTTACGACTTCAACACTTTACACTCACGCTTACATTTAGGGAGGCGATAATAGCCTCAATGTGTTTTTCTCCTTAAAATTCTTCTTTTTTTTTTATGTTTAACGTCCGACTAGTATGCACACTTGGGCTAATGCAGACAATGGGATGATTTATAGCGTATTAAAATACCAAGCCCTGGCCGGGAATCGAACCCGGGTCCTCGGGGTGAAAGCCTAGTAGGCCACCGAGGCGACCTTAAAAAAAAATCTAATTGTGGATGTTATGTACATTTTAGTATAAAAAAAGACCTATACGCCTAGGTTATAATTGGAGCTCATTATTACAAGTTCTCAGGTATTTATCTTACCATGACAGTCCTCATTTTTCAATAAAAATTTTCAGAACTGTATCAGCGTCGTTGCATATATTAAAATTGAAATTGAAAAAAATTGAATTGAACATATGTTCTGTTCCCTCTGTTCCGCTCCCTTTGGAAGTCGTGTACAAATAAAAGCCTAAACATCAAATCCAGTGACCTGTAAAATTGAGTTTCCTACAAAGAAGAGGTCTGGCGACTTCCGTTGGACCGTAAACTTGTATTGATTTTATTCGATTCCTTATCTTCAATTTAAGAATTATTATTAGAGAATCTTTATTGGAAGATGAGGAGCTGCAGCTGCCTGGGCTCCGATTGTTATTCATAGTTTATAAGTAGTAGTGAAAAGAACAGTATACGAGGTGTGTTCAGAAAGTAACGAGAATTTTAATTTTTTGAACAAAATATTTATTTATTCTTCTACATTGATGTTGTCGCCTTCAAAATAGTCCACATTGAAGATTATGCACTTGTGCCAGCGCTTTTTCCAATCCTCGAAACACTTTTCAAACTTGATCTTTGAGATAGCCTTTAGTTCTTTCAGCGATGCGCTTTTAATGTCATCTACGGCTGTAAAACGACCGCCCTTTAAGGTTCTGTTTATTTTTGGAAATAGGAAAAAATCACACGGAGCCATGGTCTGGCGAATATGGAGGCTTGGGCATCGTTACAGTACTGTTTTTGGCCACAAATTCACGAACAAGCAATGAAGTGTGAGCTGGTGCATTATCGTGGTGCAAAAGCCATGAATTGTTTTTCCACACATCCGGGCGTTTTTTTCGGATTGCTTCACGCAAACGGCGTTGAACTTGTAGGTATTACTGCTTATTGACCATTTCACCTGGTGGCAGGAATTCGTGATGCACTCTGCCATTAATATCGAAGAACACAGTGAGCATAACCTTCACATTCGACCGCACTTGTCGAGCCTTTTTCGGTCTTGGCGAGCCAGAATGCCTCCACTGGTATGATTGAGCCTTAGTTTCGACGTCATATCCGTAAACCCATGTTTCGTCACCTGTTATAATACGTTTCAGTAATTCTGCATCGTCGTTGACTTCATTTAGTGACTCCTGAGCAACTTCCATTCTCCGCTGTTTTTGTTAAAAATTCAACAATTTTGGAACGAATTTTGCTTCTACACGTTTCATACACAAAACATTGGAAACAATGTCATGACATGATCCAATCGATATGCCAACATCATCAGCGACCTCTCTAATTGTGATTCGGCGATTGTTCATAACAATTTCTTTCAATTTTTCCACGTTTTCATCGTTTGTTGATGTGCTGGGGCGTCCAGGGCGTCCATGGACGTCATCTTCAACGTCTTCACGGCCTTCTTGGAAACGCTTATACCACTCGTAAACTCTAGCTTTACTCATAGCAGACTCGCCATAGGCCTTTGTTAACATTTCACGCACTTTGTTACACTTTATTTCATTTTTTACGCAAAATTTGATACAAATTCTTTAATCCATTTCTTTTAAGAAACGAAAATCGCCGAGCTCATAAAAACACGTCTAACCTTAGCGGCTGTCACAGACAAAGTCAACAATGAAAACAATCATACTTCAAGTGTATGTATACCAACATAATAAAAAAAATGTTTGACAATAGGACTCTCCAAGCCCGCGAAATTTAAAAATTCTCGTTACTTTCTGAACACACCTCGTATACCTCGCAGGATATTCTTAATCAGCTGTTTGGCCACCGCGATGCTACACCGTTCGGTCGTGCGCTTATTTTTTGCCAATTTAACCGGTAACAGAACAACAGGCAATTTTGTGCTATTTCTCCACGAATCGGACAATTATGATAGGTCTTACCGTACATCCAGTATTACAGGAACTACCGTAGTGATTATTACACCAGAGTCGGTCACCCGGAAACGGAAGTGAATGAAAAAAATCTTTTAAACTACGTCGTTCAGGCTTTATGTAATGTAGTTTCGTACCAAATTTTAAAACAATCAGTGAGTTTTGCCAATATTGCGAAAAATCGTCGTTATAAGTCAGAGGCCGTCATCTTGAGCGAAAGTGAATTGAAAAACTCGTGCACGACTGTCGTTCGGGCTTTATATAAGGTAGCGTTGTGATAAATTTAAAAACAATCGGTCATGGGTTTGGCCATAACTGCGTAACAAACGCACAACCAAATTCCGAACGATCGAGTTGAAACAGATACCTCGCTTCGCTCGGTCAATGAAGCCCGTATGTCGCTGTAGGAAGTAACAGTCTTTTATGGAGTATCTTGAAGGTCATTAACTTGGTTTCCAAAGGCTTGTTTAGCAACGCTTTTATTAACCGTAAATAAGTTGTTACATGAATATAATGTTGTCAATGTCGTCTCAGTTATGCTATCACGATATTGTGTTACGTCATCATCTGATTGTGATTGCTTTTGGTTGATAACGAACTTCAATTGGCGCGGCCATTATGGTAATGTCCTGAAATATGTGCCAATACTGACTTATAGATGACGTTTAAGGGATTTAATTTGCCCTGGAGCGCGTGTGCGTATTAACACTATGTTTACAATTTTGACTCGATTTTAGTAATAGCCTAGCCAAGTGTTAATAAGTAAAATCCCCGCAGTGGGCTGCAGACTAGCTGCACCTATTGAGAGGATTTAGATGTCCCTCGCGGTACCCGAGTCTAATACACACTTACACTTGCAACACTACACTTACAACTTTAACACTTTACACTCACATTTACATTTAGGGAGGCGATAATAAATGTGCTTTTCGCCTTAAAATAATAACAACAACCTAATAAGTAAAATCCGTTAAACTCTTTTAAAATGGCGGCTATTTAAAATCTTAAATGTAGGCCTACATAAAATATAATATCTCCTCAAAATCGAAGAAAGTGTTTGACGACGATGACGTTATCGTATTTCCAATTCAATTTTAAAATTTAAAAAAAGCTAGGTAATTTACGCAGATGTTAATGCTCATTATAATACTTAAAAGAAGATTTTAAAGCTTCGTAATGCAATATTCTATTTTGTTTCGGTTGCTGTGATAAAGCCACGTCAACACTTTTTATTTTAGTATATTGGCAGACCTGCTTGCCAAAAGCCAACGGCAAAGCAAAATGGCAACTCCACTACGGTGTTCAAACTACGCTTGACACAGACGTTGTTATGCTATTCTTCATGAGATACATTATTTTCTGTTAAGCAAATTATTCACGCTTGTATTTTACACTCATCCGTTTCTATAAGATCTACCTAACCATAATCTAACCAAACATAACATAATCTAACATTACCTAATCTAACCCAAACTAACCTAACGTAACCTACCATAACATAACCATAACCTAATATAACCTACCCATAACCTAACCTAACATAACATAACATAATTTAACATAATCTAATCTAACCCAAACTAACCTAACGTAACCTAAACTAACCATAACCTAATCTAACTGAACTATAACCTAACCTAACCTAACATAACATAATTTAACATAACCTAATCTAACCCAAACTAACCTAACGTAACCTAATTTTAACATAACTTAACCATAACCATAACCTTATCTAACCTAACCGAACCTAACATAACATAACCTAACCTAACAAAACCATAATCTAACCATAACCTAACTTAACCTAATAACCTAACCGAACCCCTATTTATTTTTCGACTACTCATCTTCACTTTTGCGTTCTGGATTTTAAACTTTTCTCCGCTTCTTATAAAAGATCACATTAAATTTATTAACCAAAACATTATTAATCCTATCAACCAAAACTGAATCGAAACACATGAATAAAACATCAGAATATAACCGAGTGTAAAAAAAGTTTTTTGTGAAACATGTATCCACATAAGAACTTGAAATGTTGGCAACTATATTGAAAAATGGCGGCCATTTTTCAGTTTGCAAACAAAAATTAAGATTTATGAAAAAGTAACATCAGTTCTTCATTCAAAAAAAAAAAAAAACGCGAGGTGGGTCGAGTCGACAAGTTATCAATTCTTAAACACAGGGAGCGTTGATTCGCTTAGGTTGCGTGCCGATTGACAGTTCCGTTATCGAATCGAGTGTAATCAATCCAACATGAACCGACACGTATGATACAAGTAATAGAATCAATTAATTGACCGATCTCTGTTTCAACTTGACCGTTTGGCGTTTGGTTTGCGTGTTTGTTACGCAGTTTTGACCGAGCGCATTGTCCGATTGTTTTGAAATTCGGTACAAAGATAACTTGTATAAAGCTCGGAAGGACGTATCTGGAATTTTTCCCTATTCACTTCCGTTTCAAGATGGCTGCCTCTGATTTTAACGATGACAAGTGTACACAGTTTTCGATGAGAACAGTAACCGATTGTTTTGATATTCGTTACGAAGGTATTTCGCGCCCGATCGACGTATGTTTACGATTTCCCCCATTTACTTTCGTTTTTCAAGATGGCGGCCTCTGATTATTGTACGCAGTTTCGTGCAAAACGACCGATTGTTTTGAAATTTGAAGATTTTTTTTATGAAACTCGAACCAGTTAAGTGTAAGATTTCTTTACATTTACTTACGTTTCGAGATGGCTGCCTCTGGTTTAACGATGACGAAAGTAGTTGTAATACTGGCTGCACAGCAAGACCTAACATAATTTTGACCACTTTATGGAGAAAGAGCATACAATTTTCAATAAAGGTAACATTTTCTTAAATATTACCGTTGCTGGTTAAATGGGCGGAAAAGATTACGAGCGCTATCATGAATCGACGTCCAGGCAATTAATTATGAGTTTTCTATGAGGTTTACTGTTCTTTGTACCATTAGTGTATAGTTTGAATTAATTAAAATAGTTATAACTCTTTACCAAAAAACTGAAACACTATCAGACACAATAAGAAAAAGGAGAATTGATTTTTATGGGCACATCCTTCGAATGGACAAAAATAGACTAACCAAAAAAATATTTGACTTCTTTCACAATAAAAGAGCCAAACCACTTTGGTTAAGAGAAATGGAGAAAGACATATCGGAACTACAAATCACTGACACATGGACAGAACAGCCGAAACAATAACCAAGGACAAGAAAAAACGGTTCCAAGACAAAGTCAAAAGCGAACGATCCAAATCTCTGACGAAGAAAGAAAAGCAAGATCACAACGAATGAAGCAATACTAGGCTATGAGGAAGGCACAGAACATTAAAAAGTGATTGATATAGTGTACCCCAAAGTTGGGTGAAACAAATAAAGAGAAAATAGTTATTTAAATTTGTTTAAAATTGATTCAACACAACGTATTAAATATTAAATTTACTACATTAATTTTTTGAACGGTAATTAAGCAGTAGTACAATAGTAAAGTACTGCTGTACAAAATTTAGCAAAATTACTGTTTCTAAAACAGTTTATTTACAATAATTGTACAGTATACACCGTAGTTGAAATTTAAAAAATATCTCACACTAAATATTATTTCAAAGGAATGTTCATTTAAACATAACTAACATTGTTACGTCGAAAGCACGCAGTTAGTTTTTTTAGCGAGGCTCGGTTGGTACGTCTGCTTTGCCCTGTTAAAACAAGTATGGGAAAATAAAAGAAACTATATGGAGAGTCGGTACCCAAGTGGCCACAATGATTCGACATAAAAACGCTTCGTATGTTTTCAACCTGAAAGTTCTTCGGCAAATAGTTAACGATATACTGTTAGGAACTTGGCATCTCTCCTAACTCGGGTCCTACAAAGAATCAACTATCGATGGTTCAACAAAGCTCTTTAATATATTTAATTACACTACATTACTCTTATGTTGTCACGGTTGCAAGCACAGTGTATAACAACTCAAAGAATGAACACTATTGTATTATTCTATCAAAATGTTCCCTGAAGTATGTCCTAAGTATTTAAACGAAAAAGTGAAATGGGGGGGGGAAAGTGTACGTAACAAACAGCAGATTCGTTGTTCCCCAGCACCGCCTTACTGGAATGTCCTTTTGTAGTGCCTCCTGACGTACAGTTGTCTTAAGGCCCTTTCAGGACCTTGCTTTAATTTATTTAATAACCATCTGTTACTTTTCTTTTCCACTTAATTTGCTGTTAAGACGTGTCCGCTGTTTGTTTGTTTTCAGAAGCCACCATTATGTTGTGATTTGTTGCTGGAAGGTGCTAAGAAATTTCAGAAAGTCAACGGCTATGCCAACTTTATCTGTCGATTGTTGGTCCGGATAAAAGAAAGCCTTGCAGGCGATGGTAAAAGTAGAGTAGATTAAACTCTAGGCCATTCACTCGCAGATCTTCTCCGGAATCGATTGACCTTCCGGTCCCCTCAGAATCGATTGACCACGATCTACTTTCCCCCCAAGCTTTTATTTAAACTGTTGTTCTACATACTTTGTTGTTTATTGCAACAAGTAGTATGTCAGCAGTTTCGTATCTTTTGTGTGTCTTTGTCGATAGTGTTCATTCTTTGGCTGTGACCTAATTACAATATTTAAATCTATTAACTAAAATTACAATTTTTAATACCTAACAATAACAATCTTCGTAGAACGTTGTCCCCCAATGTCAAAACCAGATCTTCGTAGAACGTTATCTCTAACGTCAAAACCAGATCTTCGCAGGACGTTGTCTCCAACGTCAAAACCAGATCTTCGTAGGACGTTGTCCCCAACGTCAAAACCAGATCCTCGTAGGACGTTGTCCCCCAACGTCAAAACCAGATCTTCGTAGGACGTTGTCCCCAACGTCAAAACCAGATCTTTGCAGGACGTTGTCTCCAACGTCAAAACCAGATCTTCGTAGGACGTTGTCCCCAACATCAAAACCAGATCTTCGTATGACGTTGTCTCCAATGTCAAAACCAGATCTTCGTAGGACGTTGTCTACAACGTCAAAACGAGATCTTCGTAGGACGTTGTCTCCAACGTCAAAACCAGATCCTCGTAGGACGTTGTCCCCCAACGTAAAAACCAGATCTTCTTAGGAAGTTGTCCCCAACGTCAAAACCAGATCTTCGTAGGACGTTGTCCCCAACGTCAAAACCAGATATTCGTAGAACGTTATCCCCAACGTCAAAACCAGATCTTCGTAGGACGTTGTCCCCAACGTCAAAACCAGATCTTCGTAGGACGTTTTCGCCAACGTTAAAACCAGATCTTCGTAAAACGTTGTCCCACAACGTCAAAACCAGGTCTTCGTAGGATGTTGTCCCCAACGTCAAAACCAGATCTTCGTAGGATATTGTCCCCAACGTCAAAACCAGATCTTTGTAGAACGTTGTCCCATATCGTCAAAACCAGATCTTCGTAGGACGTTGTCCCCAACGTCAAAACCAGGTCTTGTACTGTAGTGTGGTTTACATTTGTGGATAGTCTTTGCGGGTTAGGGAAAGTGCAAGAGTTTGCTTTAATACATATCGGTGAATATATAATCATGTGATAACAAATCACTCTGTGTATAATGTACAGCGATATTAGGGAATGTTTGTGAAAGAAATGGGACTGGAAGAGCATGGAAAACTGATCTGCGAGTGAATGGCGTAGAGTTTAATGGCGCACTCTACTTTTACCACCGCCTGCGAGGCTTTCTTTTATCCGGACAGATAGAGTTGGCATAGCCGTTGACTTTATGAAATTTCTTAGCACCTTCCAGCAAGAAACCACAACATAACGTAGGCTTCTGAAAACATACAAACAGTGGTACAGTATAGGCACGTATTAACAAGCAAATTAATTGGAAAAGAAAAGTAACAGATGGTTATTAAATAAATTACAGAGGACGGCGTGTCCGAGGTGCTTAAGGTAGCAGTGAGACTAGAGCGTCCTCGAGACTGGACTCACTACCGTAAGCTTTTCCCTATCGCTTGTCCTCATTAATTAAACTGACACAAAGTGTAGACGTTAAGGAAAAAATATCCAGTGCGCACAGCGTGACAAGTTCCATTAAACCAAAGGGAGTAATGAAATAATTTGTAACACCCTGTATACAGATGTTCGGGATGGGTGAAAGCATTTGTAAAACTGAAACGAGACGTGAGGATATAAAGGCCGGCGCGTGTTGGGGGCTCAGTACGTGAGCAAACTTTTACTGGTCTAGTTATAAAATGTCTGCCCAATTAATCTAGAGAGAGAGGGAGAGGGAGAGAGAGATGGGATAACCAGTGTACAATGAATCCCATCACAAATACAAATAAATAGTGAAATCACATTGCACAAATTTTATTACATGTTGATACAGAAAGTGATTCTTTCGAGCAAAAAACTCTGGTAAAATCGACCTAGTCATGGCAAAAAATTGTAAAAACAAAAATGAAACCTAACTGCAGTCGGAAATAGTTTGGTTTTCACGATTAACTCTCAAATCGTAGATTTCATTTCATATTACACCGAGTTGTGTAAAATATGAATCTTCATATGTGACAAAACTTAATACGGGGTGTGTTCAGAAAGTAACGATAATTTTAATTTTTTGAAAAAAATATTTATTTATTCTTCTAAATTGATGTTGTCGCCTTCAAAATAGTCCCCATTGGAGATTATGCACTTGTGCCAGCGCTTCTTCCAATCCTCGAAACATTTCTCAAACTCGATCTTTGAGATAGCCTTTAGTTCTTTCAGAGATTCGCTTTTAATGTCATCTACGGCTGTAAAACGACGGCCCTTTAAGGTTCTGTTTATTTTTGGAAATAGGACAAAGTCACAAGGAGCCAGGTCTGGCGAATATGAAGGCTGGGACATCTTTACAGTACTGTTTTTGGCCAAAAATTCACGAACAAGCAATGAAGTGTAAGCTGGTGCATTATCGTGGTGCAAAAGCCATGAATTGTTTTTCCAGATACGGGCGTTTTTTTCGGATTGCTTCACGCAAACGGCGTTGAACTTGTAGGTAGTACTCCTTATTGACCGTTTCACCTGGTGGCAGGAATTCATGATGCACTATGTCATTAATATCGAAGAACACAGTGAGGATAGGCCTAACCTTCACGTTCGACCGCACTTGTCGAGCCTTTTTTGGTCTTGACGAGCCAGAATGCCTCCACTGGGATGATCGAGCCTTAGTTTCGACGTCGTATCCGTAAACCCATGTTTCGTCATCTGTTATAATACGTTTCATTAATTCTGCATCGTCGTTGACTTCATTTAGTGACTCCTGAGCAACTTCCATTTGCCGCTGTTTTGTTCAAAATTCAACAATTTTGGAACGAATTTTGCTGCCACCACGCGTTTGGTGGAAACATTGGAAAAAATGTCATGACATGATCCAATCGATATGCCAACATCATCAGCGACCTCTCTAATTGTGATTCGGCGATTGTTCATAACCATTTCTTTCACTTTTTCCACGTTTTCATCGGTTGTTGATGTGCTGTGGCAACCGGGGCGTTTATCATCTTCAACGTGTTCACGCCTTCTTGGAAACGCTTATACCACTCGTAAACTCTTGGTTTACTCATAGCAGACTCACCATAGGCCTTTGTTAACATTTCACACACTTTGTTACACTTTATTCTATTTTTTACGCAAAATTTGATACAAATTCTTTGATCAATTTGTTTTAACAAACGAAAATCCCCGAACCCATAAAAACACGTCTAACCTTAGTGGCTGTCACAGACATGGTCAACAATGAAAACAGCTGGAAGTTTTATCATAATAAAAAAAAATGTTTGACAATCGGACTCTCCAAGCCCGCGAAATTAAAAAATTCTCGTTACTTTGTGAACACACCTCGTACATCGATTTTGAAAGATTATGCTCACTTCGCCGGAAATCGCCATAACGTTTTCCAAATCTTTATGGGTAGTTTCCGAGCCGAATTTTTCGGGAATATAATTGTACGTGAAAAATGACTTTGAAGAAATTTTTTATTTAAAGTCAACTTTTTTTTGCACAATAGTGTGATTAAAAATTGTTTACAACTTTGCGTTTTATAACGCGCGTAATTTGTTTAATGTATTTATATTAATTTATTGTGTGTGTGTGTGTGTGTGTGTGTGTGTTTGTTCTTAATATTAATCTGCATTATACACTATTATCAAACGGCAATCTTAACAACACCGGAACGAAGTTGAAATGTCAAGATTAATCAGGCGCTGGTTAGGCAACCTAGATACATCCGTGTGTTGTAGTCTGCTGCTTCACTGGTTTCCTACAATACCTGATTGACGTACTGTGACACTGTATTGTATTATAAATCATGTTATGACCTACTACAGTACTGTATAACGTCAGTTGAAAAAGAAACACGTCACTTATTTTTGTATTTTCAATTTACTCTCGGAGCGTATATTTTTAATTTCAAATTTGGCACACTGAATTGTGTTTTGAATTTTCACGTATGAAATTCAACGAATAATTTTGAGAAGTTAGGCTGATTTTATGTTTTTCGCATCAATACCCGACATTTTAAAACTGTTATCGTAATGTATTTAGGGGATTGTAGATATTAAATTTTATTGTTTTTAATAAAGTTTAATTTTTTAAAATTTAATACTCACGTAACAAAACAAAACGAATAGGTTACTTTTTTTTAAAAGAAAATGTTATACGCTACCAATGGTAAACCGTATTTTTTAATTTTACTCTCGTCTATGTCTTTTATTTACATAATTGAGTTATGATTCTTTAAATACGACCGAAAATTGGTTAAATGATTTTTTAAAAGTTGGAATAATTTCGCGGATCTTTAGATAATTTGTGTTGAAAAATGAGCTATATGAGTGATTAATCAAGTTACCGTGCATCTAAAGCCGAGCGCAGGAAATGAGCACCGATCCTAATTAATTTTGAGGAGTAGTTAAAAATTGTTGTTTATGTTATTTAAATTTAATTCAAACTTTGCACAAAAATCCATTTTTATAACAAGATCAGTTCAACAGTTTCAAAATGGCTACCATTTGAAATCTTAAAAAAACCCTTTTTGAAAATCTGATTTCACCACTACAGTCAGCGTTAAATCTATCGAAGGTAGCATTAAAATTTTTAGATGCTTTGAAAATACGAAATTCAGCCTGTATTTCCGATGTAATTTTAAATTTCATTATTGTAACATATCCACCGGACCAGATATTCAAATAATTAGGATTATGACCGTCAGTGGTCTATCCACTCACCTCGTAAAGGCTACCGCGGTTTCGAAACTCTATAGTTTCATCTTCAGGCCGTGATAAAAAATGTTAAATCCCACTGACGAGGTCGTCACAAAGTCGCACAAAACATTAAAAACATACGTCACAAACACGGAGCACAATTACACCGGGCAGTCCGGAATGTAACGACACGAGTCGCACGTATCGTTTGGCCAGACCAAATTTCATCGTACGTATTTTAATCATGTAATTGTGCTCAGTGTTTGTAATGTATGTTTTAATGTTTTGTTTGACTTTGTGACGACCTCGACAGAGGGATTTAACATTTTGTATAACGGCCTGAAGATGAAACGATAGAGTTTCGAAACCGCGATAGCCTTTACGAGGTGAGTGGATAGACCAATGACGGGAAGAATAGGTCATAATCCTAATTATTAGTAATTTTAAAGTTTAAAATACTAATTTCCACAGATTGTAATGCTGATTATGTTGGTGAAATAGGATTTTCAAACGATTGGTTAGCTAAAAACAAAATGTTAGAAAATTTGAGTTTATCACTTCCGTAAGGCAATTGCGTGTAGTAATTGTTGTTAGGCCTATTTGCTTTCGAAACATCAGTATCTTTTGTTTAAATTCTAAATAAATTTAAATTTAAAAATAATTACTTGAATTGATTTTCCATACATTACCAAAATTTGACTAAACAACTTTGAGACGTTAGCCCAATTTTTCGGTTTTTTGTAGCTTCGTTCACATGGTTAGTTAATCACAGATAGGAAACAGCCAGACAGGATCGCGTTAACACTTCGGTTTCGTGTTTATGATTTTTTTCACAGTCGAATCGTTTCTAAAAATAACATATATTTCTGAAAACGAACATCGCATCGAGTTGCAGAAACATTAAATGGAACACAGCTGTGTTCACTGTAGCGTAAATCCGCTGATAGGTGAATACTATGCGCGCTTTACTAAACTTGAGTTCGTATTGAATGAAAAAGTTCAGTGAAAAATGATGCCTTACGCGTTGTCAAACATGACAGCCATAGAAAGCGAGCGTTTTGTATTCACGATAAATACAAATGAAATTGTGTTTTCTGTATTCAAGAAAAATTGCTTTCTTTATCGGTGTGTGAGATATGTCTGGCCGTTACGGTATGGCCTAGACAAGTTTCTATGTAATGTGCACCAATCTTTACCTCTAGAACTTGTTTTGAAGGATGTATTGTGACAGGAGAGTCGTTCAATACGTCCTTAGAGAAAGATAGAAAACAATATGTTTTAAGTAATTTGGATTATGACCTATTCTTCCCGTCAGTGGTCTATCTATTCACCTCGTAAAGGTTACTGCGGTTTCGAAACTATTGTTTCATCTTCAGACCGTTATAAAAAATGTTAAATCCCTCTGTCCAGGTCGTCACAAAGTCAAACAAAACATTATAGACATAGTCACAAACACAACACAATTACACGATTGAAATATGTACGATGAAATTTGGTTTAGCCGAACGATACGTGCGACTCGTACGAGGTTTGTCCAATAAATACGCGAACTGGTCGAATATGGTGGCCATTACGGAGAGTTAAGCCACGTTCACTGGCC
>CM040189.1:15638365-15715865 GCA_022606455.1 Callitettix versicolor
ACTGAGGGGATTTATGGGTGGTTTAAGAAAAATAAATTTAAATTTGGGCTAGTACTAACGTTGTCCGTAAAGTAAGATTCCCATGGCGCTATAGTCGCTGCGAACGTTGTTACGCGGTATTCGGTGACCGTGCAGCTTGGTTCCTCCGCGAGCGCTCTGCGACGCTCAGTCTTGGCTTGGTAGCCGTGGATTAATTGGTGGCAATTAATAGTGGAATTGCCTCTTCTGTCTCCCGTCTAGTGCGAATTACTCTCTGTGATTCGTTTTTTGTGTGCAAAAAACTCTGCACCGTTGGACATTCATATATAACTGTATGAAGTCTACGGAGAGAAATGTATGAGCATACAACACGTGCGCCAATGGTGCCGAGAATTCAAAGACGGACTTACATGACGAACAGCGTCCATCTGTTCCGGACGAAATGATTGCGTAAGTGGAAGAAGCAAGGGTGACTGTTTTGGAGCCCTCCAAGATGATCGATGATGTCAGAAAGACTTGAATTGATAAAATTTTGACAGACCATTTAGGGTATAGCAAAATTTTTGTGCAAAGTGGGTCCCAAGACAGCTTACAGCAGACCACAAACGGCAGCGGATTGATGCGGCCCGCGAATTTCTTCAGGCCTACGAAACCGATGGCGAGGAATTCTTGGACTCCATTGTCACTGGGGATGAGACCTGGGTACACTATACGACACCGGAAACGAAAGAACAATCACGTCATTGGAAACATCCAGAGTCGCCGAAGCCGCGGAAATTCAAACACTGTCTGCCGACGAAGTCATGGCGAGCGTGTTTTGGGACAGGAAGGGGTTATTGTTGTGCGAATTCACGGATACCGGAATAACAATCAATGCTGATCTTTATTGTGAGACGTTAAGGAACCTTCGCCGCGCGATTCAAAACAAAAGGAGGAGTTTGCTAACGAATAGAGTTTGTTTCCATCAAGACAACGCTCGTCCGCAAACCGCCCGGTAACAACAGATCTCATCAACCAATTTGGATAGGATACTGTCACATATCTGTCCTACAGCCAGGACTTAGATCCAAGTCACTACCATCTTTTCCCTAATTTGAAGAAACACGTAGGTGGGACACATTTCAGTACCGGAGAGGAGCTGAAAGAAAGTTTTAAGCTACCTTTGCGGCGCGGCGGGATCGTTTTTCGATTCAGGCATACAAAAGATGGTTCACCGTAAGCAAAAATGTATCGATTTCAACGGGCGATTATGTCGAAAAATAGAAAAAAGTGTAAGCTTTCCAAAAATGTATTATTAAATGCAAATAAACATGTTTTTTATTGTAAAAAATTATTAGGAACCTTATTTTACGGACAACCCTCGTACATTAGGTTGGTCATTAAACAGCCTGTAAATTCACACTGATTGTAAAACAAGGTATATAAGTTTTTGTTTGTGTTCTCAAGCATGATGATTAAAGCTACCGATGGAATTTTGAATTTGGTATTAAAAATTATCACTCACCAATTTTTTAGAGCTTATAATTATGTTATTAGACATATTTTTTGTAAAGTAAATTAAGTTTAATTATTAAAACTGATATGTTTGATGTGTGGGTGAAAGATTTGGGGTGATTTAAGGATGATTTAAAATTTTCATTGAATATAAAACAAGGTTTTATTGATTAATTTTATTCTCAAGTATGACGATTAAAAATACCGATGGAATTTTGAATTTGGTATAAAAAAGTATCACTCGCCAAGTTTTTAAAGCTTGTAATTACATGAGCAGATATTTTGTGTATATTTTTTGTAAAGCGAACTAAGTTTAATCACGAATAAGACGCAAGTTACAGCTCAGCCTCAAGTTATTTAATTAGTTTCGCCAAAGTAGACGCTTCACTATTGCCTTCTTCACGTTGTTAAAATTTCTCTTTTTAAAAGTCTAGACAAGAATAATAAAAATTCGCAATTACTTTCTCATTCTTGATTTTCCCCTCTGTTCTTCTTTAATTTTCTTATGTCATCATTTGTTGACATAATTCCTTTATTTAAGTTTTATATGAAATTATATTAGGCCTAAATGGTGGTTACAATATTACGTATTATGATGTAAGCTATTTAATTTAATATGGACTCTGAATGAAGTAGTCGATTGGTTTATTTTCTTTATTTAATGTGAGTTCAGTGTGTGTGTGTGTGTGTGTGTGTGTGTGTGTGTGTGTGTGTGTGTGTGTGTGTGTGTGTGTGTGTGTGTGTGTGTTGTGTATGTATGTATGTGTGTGTGTGTGTGTGTGTGTGTGTGTGTGTGTGTGTGTGTGTGTGTGTGTGTGTGTGTGTGTGTGTGTGTGTGTGTGTATGTATGTATGTGTGTGTGTGTGTGTGTGTGTGTGTGTGTGTGTGTGTGTGTGTGTGTGTGTGTGTGTGTGTGTGTGTGTGTGTGTGTGTGTGTGTGTGTGTGTGTGTGTGTGTGTGTGTGTGTGTGTTAGATTTATGGTAACGTACTGTGAGGTGATTAAGTTAAGTATGTTTATTTATAATTGACATTTCGTTCTTTTTACATTTATGTAAAATTATATCAAATTTTCATTCGTTATTCCATACATGTTTCTTTGTAATTAACTTATTTCTAATTTTAGGACATACGCAAAACGCGGTTTCAAGTTATTTAATTTGTTTCGCCAAAATAATCGCTTAATTATTGTCTTCTTCGAATTGTTAAAACGTCTCTTTTTAAATGTTTAGAAGAGAATAATAAAAATTCGCAATAGATTTCTCTGTGTTGATTTTCACCTTCTTTTTGTACTTATTCCTCTACAAACTATTGGTTCTTCTTCAAATTTCTCATACACTGATCGTTTATTGAGATAATTCTTTTTTATGAAAATACCTTAAGCCTAAATGATTGTTACAATATTATTGTGTATAAGACATCTAATTTAATATATAATGTGAATGAAAAAATCAGAATTGTAGATTTATGATATGCTACCCCGAGGTGATTAGGCATGCTTACGTATAATTGAAATCTCGTTATCGTACAATTTTAAGATAAACACTTAATTTTAAACATAACCCGACTAATGCTCACGTTTAGAAAATTACAAGAACAAATTTTGTAGAAATTATTTCTTAAAAAAATGGACAATAGGTAACGTTTTTGTTTTGTTTTTAAATTGTCGTTTTATTTTTCCTACTATACGAAATAAAAAAGTATTTTTCTCCTGTTTTAGAACATTCGATCTTTAAAATTTTGAAAAAAAACAGTGTTCAGGTAACTTTAATCCAAAAACAAAACCCTTTAAATGAATCTGTTTGCTTTTAGACAATGTATGGATGGAGATTAAATTAATTTAACGATTTCGATAAAATTATGCATGTTGTAGAAAAAATGTGTTGGCTATTTCTTTGTAACAAAAAGGATTGGATTTTCTCAGAATCAGTTCTAACGATTTTTTTGTTCAAATGTAGTCCATAAATATTCATATAAGACTTTTTGATCGCTATAAAAAAGTACGGTTGAGTATTTATCGAAAATGTCGATTTAATTAATCAAAATCGGTTTATTGGATTTTTAAAAAATGATAATTGTATGTAAATATTTCGGTGTATTGAGTTGAGTAATTGAAAAAAAAACATTAAAATGATTATAGAAATTAGGCCGATTTTTTTGTTTTTCGTTATGGCAAAAGCAATAGGCCTAATAGAACTAGACATTTTTGTGTTTTTTTGCACAATTTGTGAAAATAAAACTTTTTAGATGGGCCAAACACTTTTTTGAATAAAGAAAAACTTATAAACTCGCAGTAACAGTTATAACGTGTAAGAAATTTAAAGCATTCCGTATACTCATTATTTATTAATATTCTTGAAATAAATTTGGGTTCACTAGTGAGTTCTTGGCTCAGTGGTATGATCTTTGCTTATGAAGCTAAGGTTCGTCAGTTCAAAACCCGCTGCTGACCATAACTTTTAAAATTCTCTTAATGTTATATACCAGTATACTAGCATTACCCGTCGCGGCTTCGCCCACATTAATTACATTGTTATAATTAACAATGTAACTTATTACATTGTTTCAGTAATGTAATAATTTAGAAACATAAAAAAATATATTAATAAAAGCGTGATCATCTAACCTCGTGATTATTTTACAGCGAATATGAAAAAATATTATAACCTAAATATGTTGATTTATTCAAACGTGTTCCATTCGAATTTAAGAAAATCTGATAAAAAATATTTTTCTCCAATACAAACAATTATACTTCTTTTTTATTTTTGTCTTTTTAGGGGATGAATGTGGGGGGGATTCTGAATTACGTGTATCATTGTATCATAATTTGTATTTTGGAATATTTTGTTTACTTTTAAGAAAAGTATTTTTCTCCAGTGAAAACACTCTTTTTCTCCAATTATACCTCTTTTTTATATTTTTGATCTTTTCGGGAATGAATTCGGAAAAATGTTGAAATATGTGTTTCATAGCATATTTCTAAAATATTCGATCCAAAACATATATTTTTTTTAATGCAAAATTGTCTTCCAATCTCTTTAGGAGATGAGTTTTGGGAAATGGTGAAAAACATATTTCATTACTTATATTTAAGAGTGACTATATTACGTTTTAAGAAGGTCAGACGAAAAACATTATTTTTCAATAAAAATTGTTGTACCTCATTTTTACCTCTTTAGGGGTTGAATACTGGAAAATCGTTTTTCATTGCACCCCTACATGTGGTGGTAAACCTAAAAATTTCAAATCTTTAGCTATTATAGTCTCGGCTATACTTTGATTATTAAATTTGGACTGAGTAAGT
Organism: Callitettix versicolor; assembly: GCA_022606455.1. Lineage (NCBI taxonomy): Eukaryota > Metazoa > Arthropoda > Insecta > Hemiptera > Cercopidae > Callitettix > Callitettix versicolor. The sequence continues at coordinate 15,643,144 of CM040189.1, forward strand.
AGTTTAATGGCGTTAAAATCAAATTTTTGCATAATCCTTTCATAGCGTATTTCGACATTGTTGTAGGGCAGTACCCCGAAAATTCAAGTCTCTAACTATAATAGTAGTCTATTGGCTGTACGTTATTTATTAAATTTGGACTAGGTAATTAGTTTAATGGCGTCAAAATCAAATTTTTACAAAATCCTTTCTTAGCGCATCTCGACATTGTTGTAAGAAGGTATCCTGAAAATTTCAAGTCTCTAGCTATAATATAATTGGCTGTACGTTGATTCTTAAATTTGGACTGTGTAAGTAGTTTAATGACGACAATATCAAATTTTTGTATAATCCTTTCTTAGCGCATCTCGACATTGTTGTAAGACGGTACTCTGAAAATTCAAGTCTCTAGCTATTGGCTGTACGTTGTTTATTAAATTTAGACTGGGTAAGTAGTTTAATGGCGTCAAAATTAAATTTTTACAAAATCTTTTATTAGCATACCTTCACATTGTTGTAAGAAGGTACCCTGAAAATTTCAAGTATCTAGGTATAATAGAGACTCTGGCTATAATAGCTATAATTGGCTGTACGTTGTTTATTAAATTAGAACTGGGTAAGTAGTTTAATGACATCAAAATCAAATTTTTGCAAAATCCTTTCTTAGTGCACGCCTATATGGTAACCTAAATGTACCCTGAAAATTTCAAGTCGCTGACTAAAGTAGTTTTGGCTCTGAGTTGATCATGAATCAGTCAGTCAGGACTTCTTTTATATGTTAAGATAACTAAGTTCAATGATGCATATTCAAATAATGTTAAAGTTAATACCATTTTAGTACACAACCAGCACAGCTTTTTAAAATATTAGATAATTTACAGTTAAATATATCTTTTGCACATACTGTGTAAAAGATTGGTTTTTAATATTATATATGAGGTGTGTTCAGAAAGTAACGAGAATTTTTAAATTTCGTGGGCTTGGAGAGTCGGATTGTCAAACATTTTTTTTTATTATGTTGGCATACATGCCCTTGAAGTATGATAAAACTTTCAGCTGTTTTCATTGTTGACTTTGTCTGTGACAACCACTGAGGTTAGACGTGTTTTTGTGAGCTCAGCGATTTTCGTTTGTTAGAAGAAATGGATCAAAGAATTTGTATCAAATTTTGCGTAAAAAATGGAATAAAGTGTAACAAAGTGTGTGAAATGTTAAAAAAGGCCTTTGGTGAGTCTGCTATGAGTAAAGCAAGAGTTTACGAGTGGTATAAGCGTTTCTAAGAAGGCCGTGAAGACGTTGAAGATGACGAACGCCCTGGACAAGGCTCGACAAGTGCGGTCGAACGTGAAGGTTCTTCACGTTCTCACTGTGTTCTTCGATATTAATGGCATATTGCATCATGAATTCCTGCCACCAGGTGAAAAGGTCAATAAGCAGTACTACCTACGAGTTCAACGCCGTTTGCGTGAAGCAATCCGAAAAAACGCCCGGATCTGTGGAAAAACAATTCATAGCTTTTGCACCACGATAATGCACCAGCTCACACTTCATTGCTTGTTCGTGAATTTTTGGCCAAAGTACTGTAACGATGCCCCAGCCTCCATATTCGCCAGACATGGCTCCGTGTGACTTTTTCCTATTTCCAAAAATAAAGAGAACCTTAAAGGGCCGTCGTTTTACAGCCGTAGATGACATTAAAATCGCATCGCCGAAAGAACTAATGGCTATCTCAAAGATCGAGTTTGAGAAGTGTTTCGAGGATTGGAAGAAGCGCTGGCACAAGTGCATAATCTCCAATGGGGACTATTTTGAAGGCGAGAACATTAATGTAGAAGAATAAATAAATATTTTGTTCAAAAATTAAAATTCTCGTTACTTTCTGAACACACCTCTTATGTAAATAAGTTCAATAATAAGTATTTAAATAGTAATACACCACCAGACAATCTAAAACCAAATTGTTAAAGCTTTCATTTGTGCTTAAGGTTCCATTAAGTGCCATATTTTTTTATTACATAATATTATAGAACACAGTCTTCAAAAAAATTATTTTTTATTTAATTAAATAATTTATTTTATTTTGAAATCCGAAGAGTTCTTGCTGATACAAGTGATATTCAAAATTGACAAAACAGGTTTTGTTTAATTAAATTAATATACACAAGCTCCCCGGCAACAGTTTGGTAAATGGAAGGGAGAGGAAGGGAATGTCGGGTTCAACCAATGTTAAAGTCTCTTTTAAGCTTTCGTTCCAAGTTGTGGCTCTGTTATTTCTGATCGATATTACTTTTAGAAAGTAAATCGATTCTAGCTGGAAACACGGTAAATGTTCGTGAGGTATTCATTGAAGTTTACATATTGCGTTAATGTGATTCTTTTAAAACTAACCATAATGCAATTGATTTGTAAATTATTCAGCTATTATTCATAGAACACAGTTCATGTTTGTGTTTCAATGTAGTCAGAAAATTTAAAATGCTGATTCTCTGACAATTTTGTAATGTTTTCGGTGATAAAATCAGATTTTTAAAGTGTTTAATATATAACTGTATTCAACGGAATACAAATAGTTTTAACGTTAAATTTTATTTTAACGTATAATCGCTTTTAAGCTACAAATTTTTGAAACGAAGTTTTAAATTATAGCTTTTGCGAGAGAAGTGAGTAAAAAAATATTCCGAACCATTTTAATGAAACGGAAACGAACAAACGAATTTCGTCTTTCAATTTCTGTCTTTTTTCCCTCCTTTGCGATAAATGTACACGCGCATTATATAAAAACGTTGTGTTGCTTTGGTTTCGGTATTTTTTCTTTGTTGAAGAACACGTGCGCGTTGTAACCGTTTATAATACATTCGAAATTAATACCAGACGTTTATAATAATTGTTGTTAATATTGCTAGTTTTTTAACAACATAACCTGAAACTTATTATAGCCTATCAGCTGTTGAATGTAATCAGCTGATCGTTACGAAATAATATAAAAACAACTGATCTTTTACTATAACTGCAGTAAATAATATCTAGGTATTTATTTATTTAAACAAAACAAGATCGTAAACGTATCTTTAAACTAATTATATTACTCAGCAAAGATATCGTTAACAAATCTTCGCTTCTGTCGGAAACTTTACAGATCCACACGTGTTTTTCAAAATAATAATTTTTAATGATGATTTTGATTTTGAAATCAGATTTTCAAAAAAAAGGTGGCAGTCGCAAGACTATACTTTTGGCAGACGAAAGAATATTTTATACTTCTTATCACGGGTTATGGCTATATATTTTACACCACAAAATAAAATTTATAGTCGATTTTCAAAATCATGAGTACGTTAATTTAACTTTAATATATTTCTAAATACAATATTATATGAGTTTTTGCCAAGACATAGATTTTTGCTACTCGACACTAGAACAGGCTATAACTGACCATGGGAGAAGCACGGAGTCCTAAATATATTCCTGCTACTCTTAATATCTGACCCTGTGACTTATTGTCATTGTAAATGCCAACTTCAATGGAAACTGCAATATTTTAATTTGGAAAGTTTGGAATTATAAGATTGTTTCAATTAATATCATTGCAAATGTAAGCTTATAAACAAAATAACAGGGATTCAGATTTTTAAAAACGGGAATACATCCATGTTCTTCTCAGGTACATAAACCATGTTCATTTTAAATTTCATCTCAATCGGTCCAGTAATTGTGTAATTGAATAACAAACAAAAACACACACATAAACTTTCAAATTTAAAATATTATATTAAGAAGTATAAAATATTATTAAAACGTCACTGTTGTAGCCTAAACTTAACACATATCACAAAACTGAATACTAAATAATTCAGTTGCATTGGGTAAATAGTACAATGGTATTTAAATATTTATTATTAACACCTACCGATATATAATAACGTATAAAACGTCACTGTTAGACAGTTAACACTTGACACAAAACTAAATAATTAAGTTGGACTGGGTAAGTAATATAATGGCGCGAACATACAAGTTTTCACTTCAAAAACACATTTTAAAACAAAAATATATATGAGCGTGATGCGTGACGGCAAACTGAATTTTTTCCCCGTGCAAAACATACATCTATACCACGTCATAAGAAGTAGTCACTTCAATAAGAGCGTGATGCGTGACGGCAAACTGAATTTTTTTCCCGTGCAAAAACATATCCATACCACGTCATAAGAAGTAGTCACTTCAATAAGAGCATGATGCGTGACGGCAAACTGAATTTTTTCCCCGTGCAAAACATACATCTATACCCCACCATAAGAAGTAGTCAATTCAATAAGAGCGTGATGCGAGACGGCAAACTGAATTTTTCCCCGTGCAAAACATACATCCATACCCCGCCATAAGAAGTACCACTTCAATAAGAGCGTGATGCGTGACGGCAAACTGAATTTTTCCCCGTGCAAAACATACATCCATACTCCGCCATAAGAAGTAGTCACTTCAATAAGAGCGTGATGCGTGACGCCAAACTGAATTTTTTTCCCGTGCAAAACATACATCCATACCCCGCCATAAGAAGTAGTCACTTCAATAAGAACGTGATGCGTGACGGCAAACTGAATTTTTTTCCCGTGCAAAACATACATCCATACTCCGCCATAAGAAGTAGTCACTTCAATAAGAGCGTGATGCGTGACGGCAAACTGAATTTTTTCCCGTGCAAAACATACACCCATACCCCGCCATAAGAAGTAGTCACTTCAATAAGAGCGTGATGCGTGACGGCAAACTGAATTTTTTCCCGTGCAAAACATACATCCATACACCGCCATAAGAAGTAGTCACTTCAATAAGAGCGTGATGCGTGACGGCAAACTGAATTTTTTCCCTTGCAAAACATACATCCATACTCCGCCATAAGAAGTAGTCACTTCAATAAGAGCGTGATGCGTGACGGCAAACTGAATTTTTTCCCGTGCAAAACATACATCCATACACCGCCATAAGAAGTAGTCACTTCAATAAGAGCGTGATGCGTGACGGCAAACTGAATTTTTTCCCGTGCAAAACATACACCCATACCCCGCCATAAGAAGTAGTCACTTCAATAAGAGCGTGATGCGTGACGGCAAAATGAATTTTTTCCCCGTGCAAAACATACATCCATACCCCGCCATAAGAAGTAGTCAATTCAATAAGAGCGTGATGCGTGACGGCAAACTGAATTTTTTCCCTTGCAAAACATACATCCATACTCCGCCATAAGAAGTATTCACTTCAAAAATATTTTTGGAAATTCGAAAACTCGTTTCCATCACTTCAGCGATAAACGTTTGTTCAGCGAATATTTACTTTTGAGGCGTACAAATTGAAAATTATTTTCAGTATTAGTTAAATATTTCTGTAACGAACTCGAGTGAATAATTTTATTATTAATTTAAGTGATAGAGATAAAGACACTTGAGCGTGTCGCTAAGACAAGAAGCAGTAGTGAATATAGAATTAAAGCGTTGAGATTTGCAGAACGTTCTCTAAACAATAGCTCTAGCTACCGAAACATAAGCCTGACAAACGACTTGGAAAGCGTAAAGCATAGCGAAAGTCAAGCGAGAGATTAAATAAAGAGGCTATTAAAGTACACGAGCTGCAAGTTATAAAACACAGTCGTAACTTGAGTCCGGTTGTAATTAAACAAGTGATTTCATTATTTCGTGATTTGCTTGCGAAACTGTTTTCGAAATATTTAAATTGTTTGGGCCAGGAGCCAACAACGAAGGTATTACGATCCGTTTCTTCAGTTTGCACGTCAATTTTGGATATAATCATGCATATTTTATGTTTCCGGCGTATTTCCATAATGGTTAGACCTAAACACTGAATATTGAAATTTGTTTTTTTTTTTGTTTAACGTACGACTAGTGTGCACACTTGGGCTAATGCAGACGATGGGATGATTTATAGCGTATGAAAATGCCAAGCCGTGGCCGGGAATCGAACCCGGGTCCTCGGTGAATATTGAAATAAACACCGATACTAATATCTTGATTATTTTTTGACGGATCGTTAAATTTTTTAAAATATAAAATTCAATTCAAAAAATTTTAAACTGGTGGCTATTTTAAATTCTTGAACAAGTACAACTTTTTATCTTTTCCTTAATTTAAATTAAATTTCAAATTAAAATTAATTAATTAATTTGACTGGTTAAAGTTCATATATTTACAAATATATACATGAACCTGCTTTTTTAACATATAGCTATTCCGATGCTTACGGCAAACAAAACCAGAAAAACGGCATAATTTATAAAAATCGTTTTGTCGATTTTGATAAAATTTTAAACATTTATGAAGATTTATATCTGAAGTAAGTAAAAAAAATTGGAAAAACAAGAATTAGCTTTTGTCTGTATGTTTGCTGGATACTAATAGATGAATTTAAAAATAAACATGGATTTTATTTTGAAGTGAAAACTTCATCAGGTACCTAGCATTTTTTTGTTAGCACGTATACAATTTAAAAAACAGTCAGTCTTGCCACGTACACATTATTAGTATTCGTGAAGTGAATTAAAGTCTACCAGTGAGCCGACCGTTTCTAGTGTATTCGTGTTATGATTTCCGTTTAGGGAAGTGAGTTCAAAACGCGCTACTGACTTCTAACTTACGCTAGCAAATATTAAACGTAAAAACGTTTTGCTATTTTACTACTTTTTTGTGATCTCAATAATAATAATTATTAATTACTAATTAATGTCATTATACTAAAAACTTGATTCATCTAGCACAACATTGGTTAGAGCGTTTACAGTTAAATATACCTTGCATATTGTTTATAAATATTTATAAACATTTATATATTTATATGTTATATATATATATATATATATATATATATATATATATATATATATTTATAAATATTTAAATTATTAACCAGAGCCGTTGTACTAAATGCCTAGCTCAGCTATCACAGTTATTAAAGCATTAACGTTTGGATATGTTGTGTAAGATTGATATTTTATATTTTGTAGTTATGATGTAAAAGTGTCCATTTTCTTAATAACAGTTTTAAATAATTGCAATTAGTAACATACTTCGTCCAATACAAACCAGTAATGAAATTATTCTGTAGTCCATTCCTTAAACATTTACAACTTTTAATCTTTAATTTTAATTTAATTTTAAATTGAAATTAATTAATTTTAATTTAATTAAAATTAATTAATTTAATTTTAATTAATTAAAATTAATTAATTTAATTTTAATTTAATTAAAATTAATTAATTTAATTTTAATTAATTAAAATTAATTAATTTAATTTTAATTAATTAAAATTAATAAATTTAATTTTAAATACAATTAATTAATTTTAATTTAATTTTAAATTGAAATTAATTAATTTAAAGCCAGTAATGATATTCTGCATTGTTATAAAGCCTGATTGTTACATTTGTATCGATAGTTTTTTAACCAAAAATTTTGGAGAAATAATTAAATTAAAGGAAATTTTGTTTATTTGCTTTGCAATCTATTTATAACTTTTGGACGTAAAACCATGTATATTCAGAAGGTCAAAGGTGAAAGACTAGAATGATTGGTCTCAATGAAGGCGTATCATTCAAGGTTGTTGCTTGTAATACCGGCTTTGTTAAATCGATACATTAAAACGATTTTGATAAAAAATAAACAATTTATCAACCGAGTGACAGATATTGTACGGTGATAATAATAAAAGTTCTGATTTATAGTTCTTCTTAACAAAGGGCGTAATGTTTTATTGTTTGGTTTGTGCAAAGGTCAATGCATCTTATCTTTTAATGTTCTTGCTACTTTACACGGATAATTTTAAAGTGTATACCTTCGCGTCTGACTCCCTTGGAATATACTTTCTAAAGCAAAAGCTACTTTTCCGATTCGATTCAAACTTTAAAATTAAATGTTCGTCCAACATTCACGGAGGATTTTTTATTTTAAAAAAATCTAAGAGTGGCTGTTCCAACAAAAAACAATTAAAAGACATGCTTGATGAAAATAATCTCAAACATTATGGGAAAAAATAATATCGATTAGTCCAAAAATTACTGTAAGCTAATAAATCAATAAAAAAAATCCTTGGTTTTATAAGCAGAAATTATACGTCATTATACGTTAAGTCAATATAGATACAATAAGCTCACTGATAGACTTAAATGTACTTCAAGAATTTGTGTATGGAAAGCGATACCTATTTACATGTTATCGCGAGGTAATATTTCTCCCTCATACAAAAGGTGCCGTCTAAAAATGTTTTAATTTAAAAAAATTTCCTTTATGGAAGAGGAGATTTTTTTTGGTTTTTAAGGTCCGACTATTGTGCACACTTGGGTTAATGCAGACGATTGGATGATTTATAGCGTATGAAAATGCCAAGCCCTGGCCGGGAATCGAACCCGGGTCCTCGGGGTGAAAGCCCAGTACGCTACCAACTAGGCCACCGAGGCGGACAGGGTTTGTTCGGTAACTTGTACAGGCGATTACCAAAACATTTTTTGTCTATTTTGAATTTCGCGTACATAAATGTACGTTTAATTGCTGTTATAAACATTGTCAGTTTTAATGAGTTAAAATTTTAACGGCCCCCTTAAAAAGTGATATGCTTGGATCAATGCTCACTTCAAGTTTTCGGGTCTGGGTTTTACCGTAATTATTCGCATGTAAACGTAGTATGCATTTGTCTATTTTTATACCCAGTACGAAGAACAAAGAAATAAACCATTTACGCAATAACGTTTATAAAATTATCTGAACCAATACGTGTGTCATGGACAATTTTCAGATAAACTTGATTAAAATGCAAATTTTAAAAATATTAAACCAAATTTTACACGTATACGGTAGACGGTATACGTCTCTCTCTGCACGGGAGAGAGGTTAATAATTTAGTATCGTACATAAAAATATTTCATGCATTTTAAATTACCTAATTTCCTGTCCACAAAATGTATAATATAGTTGAAAACGTTTATCTGTAGTCGGATAAAACATTCATAATTCAGTTAGAAATAAGTAGGGCGAAAACGTTACAGACACTGAAGATATTTTCTCCCGAATCTATTCTTACGAAATTACTTGCGATAGATAAGAATTTCCTCAAACTTTTCTCCAGTAAGCGTGATAAATTTTAAATATAACCTGCTAAATAAATCTGTCAGGATTGCTTGATTTATACTCCATAACCATAAATATGTCACTTAAAATTCCCTACAGTGATTTAAGTTACACGAGCAACATTTGTACGTACGTATATCGGTTTTTTCGGAAACGTTTCTAACGATTTTGATAAAACTTTAAAATATAACATTTTCGGGCTATTTTTTTTTTTTTTTTGTATTTAACGTCTGACTATAAAAACACACTTGGGCTAATGCAGACGATTGGATGATTTATAGCGTATGAAAATGTCAAGCCTTGGTCGGGAATCGAACCCGATTTCTCGGGGTGATAGTACGCTATCAACTAGGCCACCGAGGCGGCTAGCATTTTCGGGCTAAGAAATCGATCTCATATTAACATGTATCGTGTTTTAGGGCTGGTTATGATATTGGATTTTGCGTGTCGCGTGATTAGAGTGCACAAATTTATATTGGTAGTTATGTTAATGTTTTATATTAATTCGCAACGATCAGCTTCATTGAATACCTGATAGGCTACAGTAAGTAGGTTATGTTGTTAAAAAACTATATATGTTAATTTATCATGGTAGTTATAATAAAAGATCAGTTGTTTTATATTAATTTGTAACGATCAGCTGATTTAATTGAACAGCTGATAGGCCTTATTAATATTATTATAATAAGTTTTAGGTTAGGCCTAATGTTGTTGAAAACTAAATTTGTTAATTTGAAGTTTTAGTTATAGTAAAAGATCAGTTGTTTTATATTAATTCATAACGATCAGCTGATTTAATTGAACAGCTGATAGGCTATAAAACGTTTTGTATTATGTTGTTAAAAACTAGGTATGTAGGTTGCAGTGTTTTCGAACAAATTATCGCAATTGAAATAAAAATGAAGAGGAACATTATACATGATTTTTATTTTTCGTTCAATAACAGAATTTTTTTTTGAAAATTCGTTTTAATTAGACAAAAAACGTATAACACGTACCATATGATTACCTACCTAAAAATATAATAATAATGTCAAAACCAATGCGAATGAATACTGTAAAATCAGCTGATACTTTGCTTACGTTTAATCAGCTGTTATAATACTAAATATTAATTTACTCAATGATTGTCAAAGTACATTTTGAAATGAAATGAAAGAAGCAATTCACCCTTTTGTCTCAGAAACTGTTCTAACGTTTATGATTTAATTTTGAAACATTTTCGAGTTCAAAAAACGATGTAGTATTTTCTAATATTTGGGGAAATTGATTAGATTTTTTTTGTTACTTTAAGGTGAAAAGCACAATGAGGCTATTATCGCCTCCCTAAATGTAAGTGTGAGTGTAAGGTGCTAAAGTCGTAAGTGGAGTGTTGTAAGTGTAAGTGTGTGTTAGACTCGGGTACCGCGAGGGACGTCTAAATCCCCTCAATAGGTTTGCACCTAATTAATTTAATTAGAAAGACGCGAATAAACCGAGCCATTAATGCATCTGTTTAAAAATCGAATATAACATGTCAACATATCGAAGCTACTTATGAACAAATAGCCGCCTCGGTGGTCTAGTGGATAGCGTACTAGGCTTTCACCCCGAGGATCCGGGTTCGATTCCCGGCGAGGGCTTGGCATTTTCATACGCTATAAATCATCCCCACCGTCTGCATTAGCCCAAGTGTGCACAATAGTCGGATGTTAAACACCAAAAAAAAAAAAAAAAAAAAAAAAAAAAAAATATGAACAAATTTATAGCATTATCCAATTACCATATACAGGAGCAATTACATGTTTATTTTGTCTATATTCATTTTTTGACAAAATAGCAATCTATACTTTTATTTTGGTGTATTAAAAGAGAAAAACGCAAAAAAAAAACAAAATATTTAAAAATTATAAAAATCCTCTCGAAATAAGACTCTGTACCCTAATTTCGTTAACATCATCTCCGGTTAGCGACAAATACAGAAGCACACAACACTGAACGTTAATAATACGCATTAAAATGCTACCAACATTATAAAATTTAAAAAAAGCTGAAATAAAGCAGCCTCGGGTAAAACAAACGGCGTTTGGTCGCGGCACTGTGTCCAGTGGTTCATTAACGCGGTAAGGTTTTAATTGCAAGTGTTGTGCATACGTAACGAGCTCCATAAAGTCGCCGTTTAACAATAACTCACTGGCACGCTTTGTGTGGAATATATTTTAAAAATTGTTTAGATGTATTTTCAATTGAGAGGTTAGGTGAATTTAAAATGCAACAAAGATGTCGTTATTTTTAGGTTAGATGTACGAGGGTTGTCCGTAAAATAAGGTTCCCAATAATTTTTCACAATGAAAAACATGTTTATTTGCACTGAATAATACATTTTTGGAAAGATTATACTTTTTTCTATTTTTCGACATAATCGCCGTTGAGATCGATGCATTTTTGCATACGGTGAACCATCTTTTGTATGCCTGAGTCGAAAAACTCTCCCGTCGCGCCGCGAAGGTAGCTTAAAACTTTCTTTCAGCTCCTCTCCGGTACTGAAATGCGTCCCACCTATGTGTTTCGTCAAATTAGGGAAGCGATGGTAGTTACTTGGAGCTAAGTTCGGGACGGATATGTGACAGTATCCCATCCAAATTAGTTGATGAGATCGGTTGTTACACGGGCGGTGTGCGGACGAGCGTTGTCTTAAAGGAAACAAACTCCCTTCGTGAGCATGTCTCTCCTCTTGTTTTGAATCGCTCGGTGAAGGTTCTTTAACGTCTCACAGTAGCGATCAGCATTGATTGTTGTGCCGGTATCCATGAATTCGCACAACAATAACCCCTTCCTGTCCCAAAATACGCTCGCCATGACTTTGCCGGCAGACAGTGTTTGAACTTCCACGGCTTCGGCGACTCTGGATGTTTCCAATGACGTGATTGTTCTTTCGTTTCCGATATCGTATAGTGTACCCAGGTCTCGTCCCCAGTGACAATGCAGTCCAAGAGTTTCTTGCCATCGGTTTCATAGGCCAGAAGAAATTCGCGGGCCGCATCAACCCGTTGGCGTTTGTAGTCTACTTGGGACACACTTTGCACACAAATTTTACTACACGCTAAATGGTCTGTCAAAATTTTATCAATGCAGGTCTTGCTGACATCAGGGATAATCTCGGAGAGCTCCTGAACAGTCACCCTTCGATCGATCAGCATTGCTTCTTCCACTTTCGCAATCGTTTCGTCCGAAACGCTGTTCATCATGAACGTCTCTACGTCCGTCTTTGAATTCTCTGCACCATTGGCGCATGTGTTGTATGCTCGTACATTTTTCTCCGTAGACTTCACACAGTTGGATATGAATGTCCACCGACGCAGTGTTTTTTGCACACAAAAAACGAATCACAGAGTGTAATTCGCACCTGCCGGAAGACAGAAAAGACAACTCCTTTATTAACGGCTACGTAGTCAAGACTGAGCGTCGCAGACCGCTCGCGGAGTGGGGATTTGGAGTGGAGGAACCAATCTGGAAGCCAAGATCACCGGATCCCGCGTAACAACGTTCGCAGCGGCTATAGCGCCTTGGGAACCTTACTTTACGGACAACCCTAGTACATTCTGCCAATGTTAGTGATTCTTTTATCCGTATGAAGTCTTATAATTTACTGTTCTATTTATTGTGTAAGCACAAAGTTTGTAAATTAATCATTGCAAAAAACGTTTTCATAAAATTCTTTTTATGTTCATCTTCTTTTCTGCTAGTATTATTATCACTGTGTTCAGTATAATGATCTGCCTTCCATAGCTTCGTCAATTCTACTTTCGTTGATGCGTTTCGGAGAACCTCCATCTTCAAAAACTATATCTATACTCTATTTTTATATATTTTTATACTCTAAAATTTTCTCATATTTTACTAAAAACTGCGGTTCGGAAAATCATTCAATAAACCGGATAATCACAAAAACGCTTTATCAAGTTTTTAGTAATTGATAAATGAACTCATTGTATAAAATTTGAAATTAAAGTAATTTATTTTTTAAAGATCTCCTTCTTCTTCCTTCCCTTATGCCATTGGCGTCGGGGCCTCTGAAGATGCCTTCCATACTCGTCTGTCGGTTGTTAGACGTCTCATTTCCCTCTCATTCTTTCATCTCCTTCTTTCCAGATCCCTTATTGTGTCCATTCGTGTCACTCGTAATGTTCCTCTATTTCTCCTTCCAATCGGTTTGGCTCGGGATCCTCTTTCTCTCTCTCTCTCCCCCCACCATTCTAATGACGTGACCCTTACCACTTCAATTGTTTTTTTATCTTGTTGTTTTATTAATGGTTCAATTCTTAATTTTTCTCTAACTCTAACATTTCTTTCTTTGTCGAATCGAGTTTTATCGACCACCCGTCTTAGGTATTTCATTTCTGCTGCTGTTATTTTACTTGCAGTTCTGGATGTAATTGGCCAGTTCTCAGATCCATAGGCGAGCATAGGTAGGTACACTGTTTTATATATTAGTATTTTGGTGTTTGTGCTTATTTCCTTCTTGCCTATGATTGTGTTTTTAATCTGGCGGTACGCATTACTTGCTTTTTTGACCCTGTTTTGCACTGCCTGGTTAATTTTCCCATTCTTCGTGAATATTGTTCTCAAGTATACATACATATTCCAATTTCACACCCTTAACTTCTTAACCTTTCATCAACGGTTCGTCTTTCAAAACGTACATAACTTTGCTTTTATTTACATTATTTTTTAAAGATAAATAAAAAAACCCAAAGGCTGTCAACGGTTCAGGGTTTATTTTTGTTGTTTTTAGCGACACCCGACCCGTAAGTTTATATTATTTAAACTTACTGCAAGTTGTAAGTTTTTACGTGCGTCCAAAATTTGAGAAAAATACGATTAATCGATTTCGAGAAACCGGATAATTTCGAGATACAGCGAAACATATGTTTTGTTTAGGTACTCGTATTGACTATATTCAGTTAAAATCGTTATAGTTAATTTGGTAAAAAATCCGATTTTTAACACGAAGGGGCTTCAATGTTCTTCTTGAAAAATTAAAAAGTTTTCACGATTTGAGCAAACTATTAGTTTAGAGTGAGTTATATCTGTAGAAAATTTTTTTTTAATTAATGGAACTGAAAACAAATATATTTATCGAAATCTTTAAATCACCGTATTTCATACATCGTATAGAGCATAAAATGAAGAAGTTAGGTTTTGCTTACGTCATTGCAATCACCTTATATATTTTATGAGTACAATATTATATTTGAATTCATTGTAGAGTACATGTTAATTCTTATAAGTATAAGTTATAATTCTAGTGTACTACAAATAGTGCAAAAGTTATTTCTTATGATAGTCAGTGTTGAATATAAATTATATCTTATAATATCCTTTTTAGAGTACAAGTTAATTCTTTTAATATTCCATGAAGATTAAAAAAAATTATTTTTTATAATATTTAGAGTAGAGTTGAAGTTATTTCTTGGTGTTATTAAAAAATTATTTCTTATGATATTTAAGGTACCATACAAGATATATCTTATATCATATTTCTTTCAATATTTCTTTTGATAATCAGTGTTATTCACACGTTATATCTCATGGTATTTAGTGTACAGTACAAGTTATTTCTTATAATATTCAGAGTACAGTTGAAGTTATTTCTTATGATTTTCAGTGTACAGTTCAAGTTATTTATTTTTATGATTTTCAGTGTTCAGTACAAGTTATTTCTTATAATATTCAGAGTACAGTTGAAGTTATTTCTTATGATTTTCAGTGTACAGATCAAGTTATTTTTATGATTTTCAGTGTACAGTACAAGTTATTTCTTATAATATTCAGTGTACAGTACAAGTTATTTCTTATAATATTCAGTGTAGAGTTCAAGTTATTTCTTATGATTTTCAGTGTACAGTACAAGTTATTTCTTATAATATTCAGTGTAGAGTTCAAGTTATTTCTTATGATTTTCAGTGTACAGTACAAGTTATTTCTTATAATATTCAGTGTATAGTTCAAGTTATTTCTTATGATTTTCAATGTACAGTAAAAGTTATTTCTTATGATTTTCAGTTTAAGTTATTTCTTATGATATTTAGTGTACAGTACAAGTTATTTCTTATAATATTCAGTGTAGAGTTCAAGTTATTTCTTATGATTTTCAGTGTATAGTTCAAGTTATTTCTTATGATTTTCAGTGTACAGTACAAGTTATTTCTTATAATATTCAGTGTAGAGTTCAAGTTATTTCTTATGATTTTCAGTGTACAGTACAAGTTATTTCTTATAATATTCAGTGTATAGTTCAAGTTATTTCTTATGATTTTCAGTGTACAGTACAAGTTATTTCTTATAATATTCAGTGTATAGTTCAAGTTATTTCTTATGATTTTCAATGTACAGTAAAAGTTATTTCTTATGATTTTCAGTTTAAGTTATTTCTTATGATATTTAGTGTACAGTACAAGTTATTTCTTATAATATTCAGTGTAGAGTTCAAGTTATTTCTTATGATTTTCAGTGTAGAGTTCAAGTTATTTCTTATGATTTTCAGTGTACAGTACAAGTTATTTCTTATAATATTCAGTGTGGAGTTCAAGTTAATTCTTATGATTTTCAGTGTACAGTAAAAGTTATTTATTATAATATTCAGTGTATAGTTCAACTTATTTCTTATGATTTTCAGTGTATACTTCAAGTTATTTCTTATGATTTTCAATGTACAGTAAAAGTTATTTCTTATGATTTTCAGTTTAAGTTATTTCTTATGATATTTAGTATACAGTACAAGTTATTTCTTATAATATTCAGTGTAGAGTTCCAAGTTATTTCTTATGTTTTTCAGTGTAGAGTTCAAGTTATTTCTTATAATATTCAGTGTAGAGTTCAAGTTATTTCTTATGATTTTCAGTGTAGAGTTCAAGTTATTTCTTATGATTTTCAGTGTACAGTACAAGTTATTTCTTATAATATTCAGTGTAGAGTTCAAGTTATTTCTTATGATTTTCAGTGTTTCGTACAAGTTATTTCTTATAATATTCAGTGTAGAGTTCAAGTTATTTCTTATGATTTTCAGTGTACAGTACAAGTTATTTCTTATAATATTCAGTGTAGAGTTCAAGTTATTTCTTATGATTTTCAGTGTACAGTACAAGTTATTTCTTATAATATTCAGTGTAGAGTTCAAGTTATTTCTTATGATTTTCAGTGTATAGTTCAAGTTATTTCTTATGATTTTCAGTGTTTCGTACAAGTTATTTCTTATAATATTCAGTGTAGAGTTTAAGTTATTTCTTATGATTTTCAGTGTACAGTACAAGTTATTTCTTATAATATTCAGTGTAGAGTTCAAGTTATTTCTTATGATTTTCAGTGTAGAGTTCAAGTTATTTCTTATGATTTTCAGTGTTTCGTACAAGTTATTTCTTATAATATTCAGTGTAGAGTTTAAGTTATTTCTTATGATTTTCAGTGTACAGTACAAGTTATTTCTTATAATATTCAGTGTAGAGTTCAAGTTATTTCTTATGATTTTCAGTGTACAGTACAAGTTATTTCTTATAATATTCAGTGTACAGTACAAGTTATTTCTTATAATATTCAGTGTACAGTTCAAGTTATTTCTTATGATTTTCAGTGTATAGTTCAAGTTATTTCTTATGATTTTCAGTGTTTCGTACAAGTTATTTCTTATAATATTCAGTGTATAGTTCAAGTTATTTCTTATGATTTTCAATGTACAGTAAAAGTTATTTCTTATGATTTTCAGTTTAAGTTATTTCTTATGATATTTAGTGTACAGTACAAGTTATTTCTTATAATATTCAGTGTAGAGTTCAAGTTATTTCTTATGATTTTCAGTGTAGAGTTCAAGTTATTTCTTATGATTTTCAGTGTACAGTACAAGTTATTTCTTATAATATTCAGTGTGGAGTTCAAGTTAATTCTTATGATTTTCAGTGTACAGTAAAAGTTATTTATTATAATATTCAGTGTATAGTTCAACTTATTTCTTATGATTTTCAGTGTATACTTCAAGTTATTTCTTATGATTTTCAATGTACAGTAAAAGTTATTTCTTATGATTTTCAGTTTAAGTTATTTCTTATGATATTTAGTATACAGTACAAGTTATTTCTTATAATATTCAGTGTAGAGTTCCAAGTTATTTCTTATGTTTTTCAGTGTAGAGTTCAAGTTATTTCTTATAATATTCAGTGTAGAGTTCAAGTTATTTCTTATGATTTTCAGTGTAGAGTTCAAGTTATTTCTTATAATATTCAGTGTAGAGTTCAAGTTATTTCTTATGATTTTCAGTGTTTCGTACAAGTTATTTCTTATAATATTCAGTGTAGAGTTCAAGTTATTTCTTATGATTTTCAGTGTACAGTACAAGTTATTTCTTGTAATATTCAGTGTATAGTTCAAGTTATTTCTTATGATTTTCAGTGTACAGTACAAGTTATTTCTTGTAATATTCAGTGTATAGTTCAAGTTATTTCTTATGATTTTCAGTGTACAGTACAAGTTATTTCTTGTAATATTCAGTGTATAGTTCAAGTTATTTCTTATGATTTTCAGTGTACAGTACAAGTTATTTCTTGTAATATTCAGTGTAGAGTTCAAGTCATTTTTTATAATATTCTGTTTACAGTACAAGATATTTCTTATAACAATAAGAGTAAAGTTCAAGTTATTTCTTACAATATTCAGAGAATTGTTCAAGTTATTTGTTATGATAATCAGTGTTGTGTACAAGTTATTTCTCGTGATATTTAATTTAGAGTACAGGTTATATCTATTAACGTTAAGAGTACGGTCAAGTTTGTGTCTGAATAGTGTTGTGTACAGATTAATTCTTGAAACACATTTACAGTGTGTTTAGTTTTATCATGCACGTTTAGAGGTTATTGCGAGAGTCACTGTATCACTTGGGTTAACAACGAAGGTTGTTTGCAGCGTCGCTATGTTTCTTCTACCTAATCCGGCCGACTGTACTCTATAACTTCTCTCACTTTTAGGTTAGGGCAACAAGTAAAGCATGCTTTGCCGCAGAATGTAATCCACTTAGCTCGCCTCCAGCCCACATGTGCGGTTGACTTTAATCAAACATAAGAGTAAGCAATAAGTTTGCAGAGATAATAGTGTCAACGATTTACGAACACTTTAAGTTTAAAAATAGTTAAGGGAAAAATCAAAAATAAAAGAAAATTAAAAAAAAGCATATATTAAAGTTTATTCAACAGCCAAATACCTATTGTTGTAACTTGGTCGACTATTATACGAGGTGTGTTCAGAAAGTAACGAGAATTTTTAAATTTCGCGGGCTTGGATAGTCCGATTGTCAAACATTTTTTTTATTATGTTGGTATACATGCCCTTGAAGTATGATAAAACTTTCAGCTGTTTTCATTGTTGACTTCGTCTGTAACAGCCACTAAGGTTAGACGTGTTTTTATGAGCTCGGCGATTTTCGTTTGTTAAAAGAAATGGAACAAAAAATTTGTATCAAATTTTGCGTAAAAAATGGAATAAAGTGTAACAAAGTGTGTGAAATGTTAACAAAGGCCTATGGTGAGTCTGCAATGAGTAAAGCAAGAGTTTACTAGTGGTATAAGCGTTTCCCAGAAGGCCGTGAAGACGTTGAAGATGACGAACGCCCTGGACGCCCCAGTACATCAACAACCGATGAAAATGTGGAAAAAGTGAAAGAAAGGCTATGAACAATCGCCGAATCACAATTAGAGAGGTCGCTGATGATGTTGGCATATCGATTGGATCATGTCATGACATTGTTTCCAATGTTTTGTGTATGAAACGCGTGGTGGCAGCAAAATTCGTTCCAAAATTGTTGAATTTTGAACAAAAACAGTGGCGAATGGAAGTTGCTCAGGAGTAAATGAAGTCAACGACGATGTAGAATTACTGAAACGTACTATAACAGGTGACGAAACATGGGTTTACGGATATGACGTCGAAACTAAGGCTCAAACATCCCAGTGAAGGCATTCTGGCTCGCCAAGACCGAAAAAGGCTCGACAAGCGCGGTCGAATTTGAAGGTTATGCTCACTGTGTTCTTCAATATTAATAGCATAGTTCATCATGAATTCCTGCCACCAGGTGAAACGGTCAATAAGGAGGACTACCTACAAGTTCAACGCCGTTAGCGTGAAGCTATCTGAAAAAACGCCCGGATCTGTGGAAAAGTAATTCATGGCTTTTGCACACGATATTGTACCAGCTCACACTTAATTGCTTGTTCGTGAATTTTTGGCCAAAAACAGTACTGTAACGATGCCCCAGCCTCCATATTCGCCAGTCATGGCTCCGTATGACTTTTTCATATTTTTAAAAATAAAAAGAACCTTAAAGGGCCGTCGTTTTACAGCCGTTTTACATTAAAAGCGCATCGCTGAAAGAACTAAAGGCTATCTCAAAGATCGAGTTTGAGAAGTGTTTCGAGGATTGGAAGATGCGCTGGCACAAGTGCATAATCTCCAATGGGGACTATTTTGAAGGCGACAACATCAATGTAGAAGAATAAATAAATATTTTGTTCAAAAAATTAAAATCATCGTTACTTTCTGAACACACCTCGTATATTAAGTAAAAGCTACATATGAACTGCACACACTCTCTTGCCAAAAAAGTCCGTTTCGAAAACAATCGAAAGAAAGAAGTTTCTTGGTTTAATTTCTCATCGTAAGGTAATATGGGTTTGTTTTAGTTTTTGCGCTGTATTTCTGAAGCTTACTTGTATTTTAAATTTAGTACCTAGCTTGTGTCATGATCGATGATACTACCAAAATTTCATCGAAATCTGATAAATTGATTTTGAGTATTTAAAAAAATATTTTGTCAATAAAATAAAGCGATATTTAGTCATAAAGAAGTAAATTCGTTTATTTTTAAAGAGCTTTTAGCCATAAAGGACTCGAAAACGGTCGTTTTTGAACAATTATGAAACAAATGGTCTCATAAAACATATCCACACGCTAAATTATCAAAATCGCTCAACTAGGTCAGTAGCTAGCGATGTGTACGGTAGATGCAGAGACGGAAATTGATCAAAGTAAAAATCATTTTTGAGTACAGTTTGACATGAAACGGAAATATCTATTAATATCGTCAGACCGGTATTTTAATGATCATAGTCGACTATTTTCTGTTTAATTTTATACAGTAATAACGCGGCACACAGCTGTTTTGCCGATGTGATTGAAGCGAATTTCTAAAAGATTTTTTAGAATCTTATTCTTTTATTGAATTTCTGATTTCACCATAATAATCTTCACAAACTGGCAATTTTAACTTAAAAATTAATTTAAAAATAAAAAATGAACCCTGACCGCCGTCAAATTAAATTTCTTAATTACAACGGACATTGATAAGCCAAAACGCTGGTTCATGCACTTTTGAACGATGACTAAAGGTGAAATTACGTTAAAAAATTGAACTTTTCTGTTTGAAATGTTACTACCATTTTGAAACTGTTAACTGAATTTTGCTGTATTACAAAATACTTGTCAAACTATTACCCAAAATTGATTTCTATGCCGTTAGAAACAAATCGGACAACAATTACGAAACAAGCGTGATAAAACACATGCACGCACGCGCACACACCGCGTGTGTATGTAATACTTTTATATATTTTATGTATATAATATTTTAACGACCCTTTAAAAAGTGATCTGGAGTTCGGGATCGCGCTCATTTCAAGTTTCCGGGACTGGGTCTTAACATAATGGCTGCTCAAACAAATAATTTTCCAATGGAAATTATAAAAATCGCTTATTTTCTTTTTGAAATGATGAAATATCAGCATTAAAATCTGAATATAGTAACATTTTAAGCTTTCAAATAGGATAATGAACTCTGATCATCAAATTACATTTCTTATTTTCAACGGATTGTGTGTGTGTGTGTGTGTGTGTGTGTGTGTGCGCGCGTGTTTTATCATTTGATTCGAGTTTGAAAAAATCGATTTTAGTAATAGCACGGAAAAGTTCGTTACCAAGCAAAATCCCGTTAAACAGTTTCAAAATGGCGGTCACTTCAAATCTTTAAAAAAGTTTTTGCATTTAAAAAAAAGTAATTTCACTATATCAATCAGAATTAGAAATTACATAATTTAGCATTTTATATGTTGAAAATCTCTTGAATTTTTTTTTGTGTTTAACGTCCTTCTATTGTGCACACTTGGTCTAATACAGACGATGGGATGATTTTATAGCGTATGAAAATGCCAAGCCCTGGCCGGGAATCGAACCCGGGTTCTCGGGGTGGAAAAAATCTCTTGAAATTAGGATATTTAATTTGAAGGCGGTCAGGGTTCACAGTTTAATTTGAACCTTTAAAATGCCAGCATATGCAGACTTCAATGCTGATTATGACGATAATTTGAAAATATTTTTTAAAATGCCAGCGTGTTGGGATTATTTGAAGTTTGAATGGTTTCCATTTTAAAGAAAATTGTTAAAGAAAATTGTTATGCCAAATCAAATCGGTATATATTGGCGAAAGCTAAAAGCGATCGGGTTCATTTCATGGTCTCGGTAGCGGATAACAGTTTTCAAGTGAATTTCGCAAATAAATTGAGAGACAGTAGACGTAGAAGGCTATACGATATGTTTCTCTCGTTTCGGGAACTACGCATGCCTGTTGCGATTAAATCAAGTATGTATTATTTTGAACTATGAGGTAGAAATACAAATTTATTGGTTATGCGAAAGATAAACGGCTGTACTTAAGAGTTTTATTTGGAAATTAAATAGAGAGCAGCACCGAAGTTTTCGATTTATTGAATGTTTTGCTACATGACTTCTGCCGTCTCGATATAAATCCTCCAAAATGGCGGGCAAGGATTAACGTAGAGAGTTAGGCCTGTGAAGTGAAAGTCAAATAGAGATTTTATACAGCGGCTGTTAAAGCAATCGTAGGGAAAAATGAAATGCCCACTTTTAGAGACTATAAGTATGACAATATACGGTATGAAAATTTGCAAAAACATTTTAATTTAAAAGTAAATTATTTAAAAAAATGGTTTAAGCAAAGCCCAAATTTAAAATATGTTATCAAAAATTTAGACTCGAAAGATAAAAAAAATATTTTATATCTCAACAACAGTTTTTTCTGTTTACTTAGAAATTGCTGCCTACTTATCAAAATGTCAAAATCAGTACACCATAATGAGTTTAAATGAATAAAATGTTATTTGAGATTATTCAAATTTTGGAGGCAATAAGACGTAATATATATGTTTTGTGCTGAACTTAATCAAAATTATGCAAAGAAAATGAGCATAAATCTAGTAGTTTCAAAGAACAGTAGACCTCGCAATGTATCCTTAATTAATGCACTCCACTACAGTGCTCCTAACGTTTCGGCCAATGTAACCGGTAACGGTAATGTTTACTCTCTCAGTTTCGGCCAATGTAACCGGTAACCGTAATGTTTACTCTCTCAGTTTCGGCCAATGTAACCGGTAACCGTAATATTTACTCTCCCAGTTTCGGCCAATGTAACCGGTAACCGTAATGTTTACTCTCTCAGTTTCGGCCAATGTAACCGGTAACCGTAATGTTTACTCTCTCAGTTTCGGCCAATGTAACCGGTAACCGTAATATTTACTCTCCCAGTTTCGGCCAATGTAACCGGTAACCGTAATGTTTACTCTCTCAGTTTCGGCCAATGTAACCGGTAACCGTAATGTTTACTCTCTCAGTTTCGGCCAATGTAACCGGTAACCGTAATGTTTACTCTCTCAGTTTCGGCCAATGTAACCGGTAACCGTAATGTTTACTCTCCCAGTTTCGGCCAATGTAACCGGTAACCGTAATGTTTACTCTCTCAGTTTCGGCCAATGTAACCGGTAACCGTAATGTTTACTCTCTCAGTTTCGGCCAATGTAACCGGTAACCGTAATGTTTACTCTCTCAGTTTCGGCCAATGTAACCGGTAACCGTAATGTTTACTCTCTCAGTTTCGGCCAATGTAACCGGTAACCGTAATGTTTACTCAAATTGTTACTGGACCAACTGTAGTTGAAATGTTACGCTCTTTCTCCGCGAAGCGGTCCAAATTATAATAGGTTCTGCCGTTCAGCCAGTATTACAGCAACTTAACTCTTAACGTTGAATCAAAGCCCACTATCGTGGGGAAAAATTCTTATATATACGTCTTCCAAACTGTGTACAAAGTACCTTCGTACAAAATAATCGGCGAATCCGTTTGATTAAAACTAGGTATACGTGTCAGAGGCCGCCATTTTGAAACGGCAGAAATAGAAAAAAATGTTATACATAGCTCATTTTAACTTTGTACAAGATGTATTTATACCAAGTTTCAAAATAATCGGTTCGTGCCTTTGACCAAAACTGCGTACACTCGTCGTTGCTAATTAGAGACCGCTATCTTACACAAATGTTGTTCGAGCTTTGAGCGAGATACCTTTCTACCAAATTTTTGAAACAATCGGTCAACGCTTTTCGTCAAAACAGCGTAACGAACACATAAACCAATTGCCAGTCGAGTTGAAAGAGAGATCCCGCTCTCAATTAAAATCGAAAATTAAGCATTTTCCGTTCGTTTGTCGAAGGAACATTTAGAGCGAGGCACCCATACATTCGTTAAAGGAATTAAATATATTTGGGCGAAGTTTAGTTGAAATCCTTACTGCAACTTTTTAAATTGGGTTTTCAAAATCGAAAAAAAGAGTTGCTAATTTTTTTATTTAGAAGAAATTCTTAAGATATGGGGACATATATATATATATATATATATATATATATATATATATATATATATACAATAATGATTATTATTATTATCTGCGTATAGACCCTATTGGATCATGCAAAGCACTCCGACTCATGTCCTCCACACCTCCCTCATCCTGTCCCCATGGATCCTCTTCCGCTCCTCCGTCCATTTTACCCCTGCTCTCTTTGGGATTTCATTCTCTGGGACCTTCCAACCGAGCATCTTTCTCCTGTTTGCGTGCCTGTCTTCAACGTCTGTTTTGTCTATGTCTGCGTCATGTAGGTCTATTCTGACTTGTGCGATCCACGACGTTGTTGATTTGACCCCTTGTATATACTTAAGGATTCTGTTGGCAAGTCTCGTTGTTGGGAGTCTACTGATGTGTCCATAGAACCGAAGCCTCCTTCTTCTGATATCTGCTGCCAGGTTCGATATCTTCTCTGTGGTCTTCCGGGAGTGCAACCTGTATCCATCTTCTGTTAATCTCGGACCAAGGATCTTCCTCAAGATTATGCGTTCTTCCTTCAAAATATCCTCCATAGTAGCTTTTGTGTGGAGTGCTAGCGTGTCGCTTGCATATAATACCTCCGGTTTTATGACTGTGTTGTAGTGTCTGATTTTTGTGTGCATCGACATACATCTCTTATTGTAGATATCACGCGTTATACCATGAGCACCCTTCAATCTCAGTAGCCGAACCCTTTGCGCAGCCTTCTCGCCACCCGTGGGTTCAAGAATTTCTTCCAGATATTTGAAGTGCTTGACTCTGTTTATCTTACCATACTTTGTGTTTAGTACTTGAATATTTAATTTTGAACAGAATTCGGTTTTTTGAAACGAGATCTGTAGACCGACCCTCGGTTTCCAGTGCCGAACTGGTTTCCAGTGCCCTTCAATTTTTAATTCTTTCTCCCATTCCCTGATAACTTTGTCCAACACCAGATTGAAAAGCGGAGGCGAAAGTCCATCTCCTTGGTGAACTCCAGTTGTGATCAGGAAGGGTTTGGAAATTTCCCCCCATAAATTTCACCTTAGCGATTGATTATATATATATATATATATATATATATATATATATATATATATTCAGCATTCAATTTCTTTTAGTTCAAATTTTCTACAAAGATCAGTATTTCTATATGTGATCAAACAATTGAACTAAATAAGATGAATCAATTTTGTAAAATTAGGGCCATTTAAGGATTTTTTTAGTGCAGCCCTTCGTACGTTCTGTTTAGAATTTTTGAAGTACAATTAAGCAAAATTTTATAAAAATCGTTAGAACCACATATTCGCACAAACGGAATTTGCAAAGAGTGATTTTACATTTTTTTATCGATAGAATAAAAACAATATCCACAGATGTTTTATCAAATATTTGGGTAAACAGTTTTTGAGAAAGTTTGTGCAAACCTATAACTTACGAGCTACAAATGTTTTCTGCCCATCACGTAATTTTCTCCGAATGTATGCTAATTACTGCGAGGAAGTGTAGACGTTTTCCTAAACGCTCTTGCCGATATTACAGTACTGCTCTAAATACGAGTACTTTAAATTTTGACATATCAGTTACAATATGGAACGGCTGGTTACAGTAAATCACGGTTCTCCCTGGATCTGGAACTACCTCATTTCCTGTCAACAGTAAACATGTCACTGCAACCAACCGTTCATCTGAAAGCCGGGAGGAACATTATCCACGACTGCTTGTAACAACAGCAAAACAAACGAACAGACTAATTAATCAATATATTCTGTTTTACTAATTAGATTGGAATACTGTAGGAAGGGATTTTATAGACATGCGCTGCTATTTACAGATCTGTTATATCAATAAACCTCTTCAGTATTACTTCAGCAGATTGGTGCTTTTAATAATTCCAACAATCCTGCTGGAGGTCGTTCGAATACTGGAAAAAAACCTTAAATAATGGTATCTTAAATATAAATAATTACATAAAAAATAAAACATATGACTATTAAATATAAAATAAACATATGACTAAAAAATAAAACATAGTTAATTATTTGACATACAAATAACTTTCTGTTTTACACATAATTATAATTACAATAAAGTAATATGTCATTGTTTTAGAAAATGTTAATATTAAAAAGTAAATATCAGAAATATGACGGCCTATAGCCTGTACCAGGTAAGATACCTGACAGGAACATTTTAATTAACTACTAATATGAATAAATAATACAAAACTTGAAAAGGGTAGGCCTATATTTAGCCTACGTACGAGATGTGTTCAAAAAGTAACGAGAACTTTAATTTTTTGAACAAAATATTTATTTATTCTTCTACATTGATGTTGTCGCCTTCAAAATAGTCCCCATCGGAGATTATGCACTTGTGCCAGCGCTTCTTCCAATCCTCGAAACACTTCTCAAACTCAATCTTTGAGATAGCCTTTAGTTCTTTCAGCGATGCTCTTTTAATGTCATCTACGGCTGTAAAACGACGGCCGTTTAAGGTTTTCTTTATTTTTGGAAATAGGAAAAAGTCACACGGAGCCATGTCTGGCGAATATGGAGGCTGGGGCATCGTTACAGTACTGTTTTTGGAAAAAAATTCACGAACAAGCAATGAAGTGTGAGCTGGTGCATTATCGTGGTGCAAAAGCCATGAACTGTTTTTCCACAGATCCGGGCGTTTTTTCGGATTTCTTCACGCAAACGGCGTTGAACGTGTAGGTAATACTCCTTATTGACCGTTTCACCTGGTGGCAGGAATTCATGATGCACTATGTCATTAATATCGAAGAACACAGTAAGCATAACCTTCACGTTCGACCGCACTTGTCGAGCCTTTTTCGGTCTTGGCGAGCCAGAATGCCTCCACTGGGATGATTGAGTCTTAGTTTCGGCGTCATATCCGTAAACCCATGTTTCGTCACCTGTTTTAATACGTTTCAGTAATTCTGCATCGTCGTTGACTTCATTTAGTGACTCCTGAGTAATATCCATTCGCCACTGTTTTTGTTCAAAATTCAACAATTTTGAAACCAATTTTGCTGCCATGCGTTTCATACACAAAACACTGGAAACAATGTCATGACATGATCCAATCGATATGCCAACATCATCAGCGACCTCTCTAATTGTGATTCGGCGATTGTTCGTAACCATTTCTTTCACTTCTTCCACGTTTTCATCGGTTGTTGATGTGCTGGGGCGTCCAGGGCGTTCGTCATCTTCAACGTCTTCACGGCCTTCTTGGAAACGCTTGTACCACTCGTAAACTCTTGCTTTACTAATAGCAGACTCACCATAGGCCTTTGTTAACATTTCACACCCTTTGTTACATTTTATTCTATTTTTTACGCAAAATGTGATAAAAATTCTTTGATCCATTTCTTTTAACAAACGAAAATCGCCGAGCTCATAAAAACACGTCTAACCTTAGTGGCTGTCACAGACAAAGTCAACAATGAAAACAGCTGAAAGTTTTATCATACTTGAAGGGCATATATACCAACATAATAAAAAAAAATGTTTGACAATCTGATTCTCCAAGCCCGCGAAATTTAAAAATTCTCGTTACTTTCTGAACACACCTCGTATGTCATTGTTTTAGAAAATGTTAATATTAAAAAGTAATTATCAGAAATATGACGGCCTATAGCCTGTACCAGGTAAGGTACCTAACAGGAACATTTTAATTAATTACTAACATGAATAAATAATACAAAAACTTAAAAAATATAAGCCTATATTTGGTCTACGTGTATAAAATACAATATAATTTTGTTAATTAATTATGATCACGAATAAATAGAAGTAGTTAAAACCCAGTATTGGGTATCATATAAAAGGAAATTACAAGTGCTATAAAATACTGCATTCCACATTATTTAACAGTGCGTCCAAACAAACCAAGCACAATTAATTGGGTAATTAAAATTAACCTGTTTACGGTATTTTCTCATTACCATCAGAGGTTTATTAAAGAAATCTATAGATTAGTTATTAATGCTGGTAGGCTATAACAAAACTTGCCAACTGCGCCCTCACTGTATTTGTTTATCTCAGCTGTCAAGATAAGGTATGAAAAATACAGTAATTCAAGAACATTATTTAAGAATTTTCCTGCTAAGAGAACATTAAAATAGCAGTTTAGAAAATTAGCAGTTAGCAGTTACATTTGTTATTTTTAGCTGCTATTTTACAGGTAGTAGCTGCTAAATAAAATCAAAATAATTAAGTAAATAAAAAAAGACTGTTAAAACACTAAATACAAAAAAATATACATAAAATTTATATATTTCATAATTAAAATAAATGAAAATCTGAAATATAACTGATTAAAAAAAAATGAAAATAAAGTATAAGAATAAATGCAGTAGAATATATTTCGAGTATTTAGTTAAGAAATTATGAATTTACATTTTAAGTTCATACAATAAATGCAGTCGAGGGATGTTTAGTGCAATTATTGAGATGCGGTTTCCCGACTGTATTTATTGTATGAACGTAAAATGTAAATTCATAATTTATTAGCTAAATACTCGGACAATATTCTTCAGCATTTATTCTAATACTTTTTTCGTCTTTTTAACAGTTATATTTTAGATTTTCATTTCTTTTAATTGCGAAATATATAATTTTTGTTGTATTTTGTGTTTTAGCAGTCGTGTTTTTTATATTTTTTTAAATAATTATTTTCATTTAGTCATTTTTAGGAGTAAGCCACTAAAAATTAGCCTTTTTTAAAGTAATTTTGCCATTTTTTTGTCATTTAAAAAAGGGACAAAACTGCAATGAAGACACTGCGAAGTCCTGGCGCTGATCTGGGTTTCCTCTTATGGTCCTGTTTTCTGTACGGCATGCGTCGATTGGAGTTAGCATGTATGGGATTGGAAAATATGTATTTCAATTTAAATCAATTACTGTATTTAAAATTTTTAATTTTCGAATTATTTAATTTTTGTCGCGTTGTTCACCACTTTAATTTGAACATCTGGTGTCGTCCCCAAGCCTGACCTTCGGACAAAGTATATCGGTATCTTATCTACCATTCCTTCCGGTTATCATTACTTCAATTTGACTTGGCCGATTTGTGTGTTCAGGGCTCAATGCCGATTTTCCCCAGCTCAATGCTCTGAATCAGCTGAAACTTAAGGGTAACTCTAGGCCTATTGGTTCCAAAGTTAGTGTTTTTCTATTGCCTTCCGTGGTTGAATCTGAATGAATCGTATTGTATAGTCCCTAGTAATTATCCTGCAATTGTACATAAGTTATTTAGAAATGTATGATTTCATCCTAGCAACTTATTTATCATATCTGAAATTACTTAAGTTTATCCTATTTCACCTCAATTTGACCCCATCGGGGGTGGTTTGGATGAAAGTTATGTAGCCTATCACAGTCCTCGTAAAGTGAGGAATCCAACGACCTAAGATAGATCAAGATTGGACGAGCTATTAAGAAGTTATGACGGAACAAACATACATACATATGTATTTACCCAGGTACTGAAAACATAACACTCCTTTTTTGGCAGTCGTGTAATAAGCGGTGCTGCTATCTAGCGGATATAATATGACGTGAAACGCGGACGTAATAAAAATGTCGTCCAGATGTGTAAACTTAAAAGTTACGGAGAACTTAATCAACAGATAGGCCATCGCATTATTACTGTATTTGGTGGATGAGGAGTCATCATATGACGATAACTGGAGGAAAGTGACGTATTTAAAAGTCCTGCTACAGCGGGGGCTTTTCATTCTATTCCACAGATGTTGTTTTAACTGCGCGTGTTAATATTATATCAGGCTTCATTATTTTTACAAAATCAATTAGAATTTTTTCGTCTTAGCTAGTCAGAAATGCGCTGATTAAATGACCATGATTAATTAAAGATATGGGCTATTAGTTTGTTTAGCTGTCCTTGACCTTGAGCAATTCTTACTTGGCCAGGAAAGAGAAAATGATGTTCTATAATCTTTTCCGGAAACGTTATTCGAGATATATACGTAACGCTGATCGTTATCGTTTTTCGTATCAACTCACTCTAAACGGCTAGTAGCGTCGGAGCCCAAATTAATTACGCTAACCGTATGCGAATGAATAATAATGTCTCAAGTCTTGCATGACGGTTATGTTATGTTATGCTAGGTTAGGTTAGGTTATGTTATGTTAGGTTAGGTTAGGTTAGGTTAGTGAGATCTGAACGGCTAATAGCGTCGAAGCCCAGATTAATTACGCTAACCGTATGCGAATTAATAATAATGTCTCAAGTCTTGCACGATGGTTATGTTATGTTATGTTACGTTAGGTTAGGTTATGTTTTGTTAGGTTAGGTTATGTTATGTTAGGTTAGGTTAGTGAGATCTGAACGGCTAATAGCGTCGAAGCCCAGATTAATTACGCTAACCGTATGCGAATGAATAATAATGTCTCAAGTCTTGCATGACGGTTAGGTTATGTTATGCTAGGTTAGGTTAGGTTATGTTATGTTAGGTTAGGTTAGTGAGATCTGAACGGCTAATAGCGTCGAAGCCCAGATTAATTACGCTAACCGTATGCGAATGAATAATAATGTCTCAAGTCTTGCACGATGGTTAGGTTATGTTACGTTAGTTTAGGTTAGTGAGCTCTAAACGGCTAATAGCGTCGAAGCCCAGATTAATTACGCTAACCGTATGCGAATGAATAATAATGTCTCAAGTCTTGCACGATGGTTAGGTTATGTTACGTTAGTTTAGGTTAGTGAGCTCTAAACGGCTAGTAGCGTCGGAACTCACATTAATTACGCTAACTGTATGCGAATGAATAATAATGTCTCAAGTCTTGCACGATGGTTAGGTTATGTTACGTTAGTTTAGGTTAGTGAGCTCTAAACGGCTAGTAGCGTCGGAACTCACATTAATTGCGCTAACTGTATGCGAATGAATAATAATGTCTCAAGTCTTGCACGATGGTTAGGTTATGTTATGTTAGGTTAGGTTAGTGAGATCTGAACGGCTAATAGCGTCGAAGCCCAGATTAATTACGCTAACTGTATGCGAATGAATAATAATGTCTCAAGTCTTGCACGATGGTTAGGTTATGTTACGTTAGTTTAGGTTAGTGAGCTCTAAACGGCTAGTAGCGTCGGAACTCACATTAATTGCGCTAACTGTATGCGAATGAATAATAATGTCTCAAGTCTTGCACGATGGTTAGGTTATGTTATGTTAGGTTAGGTTAGTGAGATCTGAACGGCTAATAGCGTCGAAGCCCAGATTAATTACGCTAACTGTATGCGAATGAATAATAATGTCTCAAGTCTTGCACGATGGTTAGGTTATGTTACGTTAGTTTAGGTTAGTGAGCTCTAAACGGCTAGTAGCGTCGGAACTCACATTAATTGCGCTAACTGTATGCGAATGAATAATAATGTCTCAAGTCTTGCACGATGGTTAGGTTATGTTATGTTAGGTTAGGTTAGTGAGATCTGAACGGCTAATAGCGTCGAAGCCCAGATTAATTACGCTAACTGTATGCGAATGAATAATAATGTCTCAAGTCTTGCACGATGGTTAGGTTATGTTACGTTAGTTTAGGTTAGTGAGCTCTAAACGGCTAGTAGCGTCGGAACTCACATTAATTGCGCTAACTGTATGCGAATGAATAATAATGTCTCAAGTCTTGCACGATGGTTAGGTTATGTTATGTTAGGTTAGGTTAGTGAGATCTGAACGGCTAATAGCGTCGAAGCCCAGATTAATTACGCTAACTGTATGCGAATGAATAATAATGTCTCAAGTCTTGCACGATGGTTAGGTTATGTTACGTTAGTTTAGGTTAGTGAGCTCTAAACGGCTAGTAGCGTCGGAACTCACATTAATTGCGCTAACTGTATGCGAATGAATAATAATGTCTCAAGTCTTGCACGATGGTTAGGTTATGTTATGTTAGGTTAGGTTAGTGAGATCTGAACTAGTAGTAGTGTCGGAACTCACATTAATTGCGCTAACTGTATGCGAATGAATAATAATGTCTCAAGTCTTGCACGATGGTTAGGTTATGTTACGTTAGTTTAGGTTAGTGAGCTCTAAACGGCTAGTAGCTTCGGAACTCACATTAATTGCGCTAACTGTATGCGAATGAATAATAATGTCTCAAGTCTTGCACGATGGTTAGGTTATGTTATGTTAGGTTAGGTTAGTGAGATCTGAACGGCTAGTAGCGTCGGAACTCACATTAATTGCGCTAACTGTATGCGAATGAATAATAATGTCTCAAGTCTTGCACGATGGTTAGGTTATGTTACGTTAGTTTAGGTTAGTGAGCTCTAAACGGCTAGTAGCTTCGGAACTCACATTAATTGCGCTAACTGTATGCGAATGAATAATAATGTCTCAAGTCTTGCACGATGGTTAGGTTATGTTACGTTAGTTTAGGTTAGTGAGCTCTAAACGGCTAGTAGCGTCGGAACTCACATTAATTGCGCTAACTGTATGCGAATGAATAATAATGTCTCAAGTCTTGCACGATGGTTAGGTTATGTTACGTTAGTTTAGGTTAGTGAGCTCTAAACGGCTAGTAGCTTCGGAACTCACATTAATTGCGCTAACTGTATGCGAATGAATAATAATGTCTCAAGTCTTGCATGACGGTTATGTTATGTTATGCTAGGTTAGGTTATATTATGCTAGGTTATGTTATGTTATGTTAGGTTAGGATAGTGAGATATATTTTTATTTTTTGTTTTTTTGTTTGTTTTTTTTTTGTGTTTAACGTCCGACTATTGTGTACACTTGGGCTAATGTAGACGGTGGGATAATTTATAGCGTATGAAAATGCCAAACCCTCTCCGGGAATCGAACCCGGGTCCTCGGGGTGAAAGGCTAGTACGCTATCCACTAGGCCACCGAGGCGGCTTAGTAGTGAGCTCTAAACGGCTAGTAGCGTCGGAACCCACATTAATTGCGCTAACTGTATGCGAATGAATAACAATGTCTCAAGTCTTGCACGACGGTTATCGCCAACATGTAAATGAGTTTCATAAACACCTACTTTCTTTATCAGTTGTAATTTACGCAGAGTGACATATTACAAGATGTAATTAGAAGATAAACGTTATTCATAGTTGACTCGCTTCTTGCAAAAAGCATGTTCTTTTTACATGCACAATATGTGACAAGATTTATTAAACGTTCAACAATGTAATAATTAACTAACAACACCCCTCGCCGAACAACCCCGCTCGCTGAGTTCGTTCTCTTGTGACCTTGACCTATCTTGGCAGTTCATTATACAACAGACACTTTGCTTCTATGTAATTTTAGCGATTTTAATTTCAAATTAGTTTTCTAGCGACTACAAGAATTAGATTTCGACACGGGATCTTAAAATTCAGGTCGATCCTGATCTTAAGATCAATTAAACATTTTATATTTAAAGCACGTTTACATCTCGCGTTTGCAATTTTGGACCGATTTGATTTTAGTTTGGCATAAAAATCGATTTTGGTAAAAACATTGACAAGTTCTTTACCGAGAAAATTCTGTTTAATGACTTTAAAAATCATTTTGTGCTACGATTGAACCGAAATCATATTTGTACCACGATTGAAGCAAAACCATTTTTGTACCACGATTGAACCAAAATCATTTTGTGCACGATTGAACCAAATCAGTTTTGTACCATGATTGAACCGAAATAATTTTCGTGCACGATTGAACCGAAATCATATTTGTGCCACGATTGAACCAAAACCATTTTTGTACACGATTGAACCGAAATCATATTTGTGATACGATTGAACCAAAACCATTTTTGTACCACGATTGAAGCAAAACCATTTTTGTACCACAATCGAACCGAAACCTTTTTATGCCACGATTGAACCGAAACTATTTTTGTGCCACGATTGAACCGAAACCTTTTTGTGCCACGATTGACCGAAATCATTTTGTGCCACGATTGAACCTAAATCATTTTTATGCCCGATTGAACAGAAATAATTTTGTGCCACAATTGAACCAAACTCATTTTTGTGCCACGATTAAACCGAAACTATTTTTGTGCCACGATTGAACCGAAACCTTTTTGTGCCACGATTGACCGAAATCATTTTGTGCCACGATTGAACCTAAATCATTTTTATGTCCGATTGAACAGAAATCATTTTGTGCCACAATTGAACCTAAATCATTTTGTGCCACGATTGAACTGAAATAATTTTTATGCAACGATTGGACCAAAACCATTTTTGTGCCACGATTAAACCGAAAAAATGTAGCAAAAATGTTATAGTGTTAACATACACTTAAACTCACGCAAGCATATGTACATACGTGTGTTTCATTTCCTGCTGAAGTACCTGTGTGTTTAACAAAGAAGAATATCATACTTGTAAGAAAGAAGAAAATAATGTTATCGTGAATATAGCGAATCCGTAATACTTATTTATTATTAATTTTTTAAAAATACAAATGACTAATAATTAAAAAAAAGTCACAATAAAAAATAAATAATTCTATCTTTGACTATCTCCTTTCCTATTTTCCATTTAACTTTATTTGAATGAGAGAGAGAGAGAGAGAGAGAGAGAAAGAAGAGAGAGAGAGAGAGAGAGAGAGAGAGAGAGAGAGAGAGAGAGAGAGAGAGAGAGAGAGAGATAGAGAGATTAAAATTCGCTGGATAAAATTAAACTTGACCTGCTGAAAATCTAGAAAATCATATTGAAGACGCCAGGACGCACATTTAGGTATACTAGAGAAATTTTCTCTTCACGACTTGAAAGAATAACTACAACCCTAATAACTGCACGAGTTCAGTTTAAAGTTTCCAGTATAAACAATTATTTCGCGGAGTAAAAGTTTGCTAAAGCAATCAGCTGAGCTCTTCTGACTACTCAATTTTCAAAATAATTATCGCGTTCCAGACGGATGCATTAATTTGGACGCCTTCCTTCTGAA
Organism: Callitettix versicolor; assembly: GCA_022606455.1. Lineage (NCBI taxonomy): Eukaryota > Metazoa > Arthropoda > Insecta > Hemiptera > Cercopidae > Callitettix > Callitettix versicolor. The sequence goes on from CM040189.1 coordinate 15,677,907, forward strand.
CGCAGTGTCTGAGGCAAACTTTTTTGTGTAAAATTAGAATAACTGATTGGCCGTCCTCCGAGCCGCGGAACCCACGTTGATTGTAAATATGACAAAGTTTGTGAAAACAACATTTTCTTCTTCAGTACTTGCCAAAAAGCATACACGAACATGAACATTAGAAACAGATTTTATAGAAACATTTATAAAGCTGCTTGCGATGATGGAGTGAGACTTTGTAGCAACAAAAGAGAAGGGAAATACTAAAACAACAAGTTTTGGATTAGATTTAATATATTTATTTACTTAAAAAAAGATTTCTAAATACTCTTAAATAACATTGCAGAATGAAAAAAGTATTTCAGTACGATAATATTTTTTTACACGATTTTTCTTAACTTGCTTCTTCTGTATGTTTCATGGTTCAAATCTTGTAATCGATTTTTAACCCACTTTCCATCATACAATCGACTTGAAATTTTGCACACTTGCTTGCTTCCGATGACAATAACCTAGCCCCCATAATAACCTAACCTAACCTAACCTAGCATAATAACCTAACATAACCATAACCTAACCTAACCTAACCTAACCTAACCTAACCTAACCTAACCATAATAACCTAGCCATAATAACCTAACCTAACCTAACATAACATAACCTAACCTAACCTAACCTAACCCATAATAACCTAACCTAACCTAACCTAACCATAATAACCTAGTCATAATAACCTAGCCATAATAACCTAGCATAATAACCTAACCTAACCTAACCATAATAACCTAACCTAACCCTACACGATTTTTCTTAACTTGCTTCTTCTGTATGTTTCATGGTTCAAATCTTGTAATCGATTTTTAACCCACTTTCCATCATACAATCGAATTGAAATTTTGTACACTTGCTTGCTTCCGATGACAATAACCTAGCCCCCATAATAACCTAACCTAACCTAACTTAACCTAACCTAACCTAACCTAACCTAACCTATGTTTCATGGTTCAAATCTTGTAATCGATTTTTAACCCACTTTCCATCATACAATCAACTTGAAATTTTGCACACTTGCTTGCTTCCGATGACAATGACCTAGCCCCCATAATAACCTAACCTAACCTAACCTAACCTAACCATAATAACCTAACCTAACCCATAATAACCTAACCTAACCATAATAACCTAGTCATAATAACCTAGCCATAATAACTTAACCATAATAACCTAACCTAACCATTTCAATAATTAGTCACATAAAATTTCGCTTCATTGTGCTCTAATTAATTAAAATTCATATGGAAAAATAGTTTTAGTATTGCTCAATAGATGGCGTTAGTCTCTTCTAGCACTTTTCACATTGAAAGTTGTCGGAAGAAGCGAGTTAGAGTCGATTACGAGATTCATCACTAAAAAGTAGAAAATAAAATAAAGTAAAAAAAAAAAGATTTTTAAAAACCACGCTTATTCATTCAAATATAAAATGCACTAAAAAAAAAAAAAATAAATTTTCATCTGTCGGAGAATAAAGCGTGGGTGCCCATCAATACTCAATATTATTATATTATTCAGTAATTTCTAATTAATCTAATCTGCACCCACGCTTTATTCTCCTACTAATGAAAAAATTATTTTTTACTTTTTATTGCATATTGTACTCGTACTTAAATTGAAAAAGCGTGTTTTTAAAAATCTTTTTTAATTTTATTTTATTATAATGCTACATACTGTTTGAATTAAATTTTTGTCTCAATTCTCATATTAAGGTGTGGTTTTGTAACGGTTGAAACGTTAAAGTATATCATAAAGTATGTTTAATATGAAATTATATTTATTTTACTTTTTTTTGTGAAAAAAAACGTTTCTCCACAATTATCTATATTTTTGTACAATTTTCATCACAGATGATATTGCAATCAGGAATCAATTTTTGTTACTGTTTAAAATAATTAATAATAATTAAATTTTCTAACAATTTTTATCGTAAGTATTAAATTGTATCGTAAATTATGTTTATAATCATGAATCGATTGTTATGTTACCTATGTCAACATGATTTAATTTTTAAAACAATTTTTTTAACAGATAGGCCTATTTTTTCATAAATGTATTCATAAAAGGTGGTTTTTATCTACAAAAATTTTATCTACACATCGAAAAATTTAAATTACTTTTACACAAAAAATGTTATGAAGTCATAAATGTTTTTGAAATGTTTTTGAAAATGCAAATTTAGGGACACTTGAAAGTTGGTTACGAAGGAGAAATGAGTTATGATTTTCTAATTACAAATTTTTTAAATGGTTTTACGCGTTTTCAAAGTCAGTGAACATGTTCACGGTGTTGCCGACTTTGTTTTTGATAACTGAAACAATTCGGACCGAAATTGCATTTATGCAAGTACAATTTTTAATTACACCTCACAATGTCTCCTAAACGTAATGATCGATTATAATGACATGGTCTTACCACGATGGCTAATCTAATAGATAATTTTCCAAAGGGTATGAACTAATAACGCATCCAATCTAAAGTAAATGTAAACTATCTACTTTATAAATTACTTTAATCTAATATTGATTACGTTTGTAATCTTACTTGAACGTTACAGAATTAATTGAAATCTCTCTGGTACAATGAAGGAACTAGGATAATTACAAGAATACTGTTTCCATGGAGGTTACGGGGTGGTAAACAGTCTTGAAATAATTTTCTTCTAGAAAGAACAATCAACGGCGATTTTTATTTGCAACAGTACTTCCTCTAGGGAAATTAGTAAGACTTCAATTATTTCAGTGTTTTGAAAGGAACGTCTAGAGATGTTTTCTACTATAACTTGTACAGTTGTACATAATTATATCAGTGACGTTAAAACATTGAATTATTTAAGTTATTATCATTTGATCTAAGCGGTAATCGTAGTAAGACACACGACCTTGAGATGAGGTCGGATCCTTTTTCAAGGACATATTTTGAGAGGTCGTTGAAAAGCAGTAGATTAGATTAGCTATTTGTAATAGTTACAATGTCTGAAAGTACTTGAAACATCAGCAACCAAAGGGTATATTCTACAATTAATCCTTTTATTTACCAGCTCGGAATTCATCTGTCGGACACCATTTATTTTATTATTCATATCTCGGAAACCATTCCTTCAACGGTTTCAGCAGACCACTGATTCTACCATTCAGCTGGAGATCTTAAGGATAGTTTTAACAGACGTTGCTAGCTGACAGCCATACAGTGATTACAGATTTCCCGTCAGACCTATAAACATCGTAGCCTCTATAAGGTCTTTTTTATACTCAAAGTTTGATTCCTGATAGATCTTCTGCTGCCGGGTTTTATTATAAACCCATTTTTTACAGCCTCCTCACTCTTCAGTTTGCTTTTTTGTGCTCCTGACAAACGAACATTTACAAAGACTATGGTGTTATTGGAGAGACCATCGCATTTATTTGAAATATTCGATTCCATCTTCCACTTCTTCTATCGTAGGTTAGGTAGGTCCCTCTAGCGTACCCACCTTTGTTCCACTTAACTGCTTGCGGTTTTGATGTGGTTAGTTGCCCCAATGTCTTCTAACTCCGTGCTTTTTGATTGGCTTATGTAAAATTTTGCCAGTTCTCCAAAGTTTTGTAAGCTTTGTGGGTTTTTATTCTTTGTTTACAGCCATCAAAATCCTACAAGTTAGAGAAATAATACATCACCCATACAGAGCCCAGCAAACATAGTGCGCATACTCAAGACCATTATAGTCCAGTCACTTAGTAAACATTTTGTGCCAGAATTTCTCGCGCATGTAGAAGAATTCCCCTCCAACATTTCAGTGACACATTCTACCAGTCTGAATCTACAAACTGTTGCTGCTCAGCGATAGTGAAGGAAAAGAAGGGAGCTATGATGAGAGAGCGGGGACTCGACCTCTCACTCGCATATTCTGTTTTTTGTTCTACGGTGTTCTTAGTAGGCCGTTTTATAAGCTGCTGATAGTTACGCGTATTTCGGTGAAGGTTGTCTCAACCTTGGCTTAATATGTGGAGAGGGACGGGGAAAACGTGGGTTCGACTTCAGACTTGGAGCGAGAATAACCTTGAGTGTCGGGTAGTGAGAACAACCTCGAAGATTTCAGATATGATTTTAAGGAAACGTCAAAGCAATGTTTTTTCTAGGAACAATTGTGTCGAAACGCGCGTGTGTGTGTTGTTTTAGCATTCTCACTTTCGAAATTTTGATCCGATTTGGTTCAAACTTGAAACAAACAATAATTATCATAGTAGCTTGAACAAGTACGTTAACGTGAAAGATTCCTTCAACAGTTTCGAAATGGCGGCCATTTCGAATTTCAAAAAAATCGTAACATTTTTGTCTTAAACTGTTTTGAAAATCTAATTTCACCGTCGTGATCAACATTAAATACTGTATTAATTAGTATTTTGAATTTTTAAAATTCATTGTAATTAAAAACGTTTTTGACGGCGGTCAAAGTTCAGTTTCGTATATATATGTAATTTGACAGTTTAAAATGCTAATATATATAGATGTTAATGCTGATTATGATTGGTGAAATCAGAATTTCAAAAAGCTAAAGAAAAACACTTTCTGAATTTATAAAAATTTGATCTATAAAAAAAAATTTTGAAAAAAATCTATCTAAAAAATAAAATCTATAAAAATATTGAACTATAAAAAAACAGCTGCATATATTGATTATTTAAATCTAATTTCACCATCATAAAGAGCATTGAAATTTGCTTATACATGCATTTAAATTTTCAAATTACATTTCAAGTAAAGCTTGCAACGATTATTACAGAATTTCAAATAAAAAAATGAGCCATCGTGGTAACACCCAGACTCAGGAACTTGAAATTACCATCGATCTTGAATTCTAGATCACTCTTTGAGGGGTTGTTAATATATATATATATATATTACGTTGGCATTATTAGTCCGATTTAATTTAGATTTTGCACAAAAATCAATTATGGTAGGCTTAATAGCTTTAACAGTTTTTTAAATCAGAAAAAAATCGTTCAACAGTTTCAAAATGGCGGTTATTTCAAGTGTTTAAAAATTCGTAACTTTTTTGTTTTAATTACACTATGGTATGAACCGTTAAATACTGCATAAATTACATTATGAATTTACATTGTCAAAATCCGTTCAAATATGGATTTTTTTTGTCGGCGGTCTGGGTTCATTTTCGTATTTTTAATGTAATTTTAAAATTTTAAGTAGTTGTATGCGCAGATTGTAATAAGATTATGATGTTGAAATTGGAATTTCAAAAAGGATAAAATAAAGTGAATATTTTCGGAAATTCGTTTTTATGAGCGAAACAGTTGCGTGCAGAGTGAGTAAAGGGCAAACGTGTCTAAAACGAGCCCTGAATGTTTCCCCGTCGGCTACGTCACGTCGCTTTGACAGTCAAGCTCATATATAATTTACAGCTCCTTGAACCCAGAGCGTGGAGCGTGGAGCGTGACAAACTCAACTGAATGCCTTAATAGAATCTTCACTTTTCTTTTTTAAAGCAAATACGAAGTAAGCAGCTCTGTCTCACTGACACGAGTTTCCGAAAAGGTAATAAACATTTTGTGGCTGACGTCAAATTTGATTTTAATATTTTCAACGGGGTTTGCAAATATGCACACAAAATAACTCTGGTTTTACAGTGGTGAAAATAAGATTTAAAGTAATTGAGGTATAAAAAAGTATTAATTCTTTTGACGATTTAAAATGGTTAGCATTTTGCTGGATAATTAACTTGTTCAAGGTCAAAAATCGAGTTAAAAAGTTACTTAACGTCCGAAGTTTGAGGCTAATGCAGACGGTGGGATGATTTATTTTGCCAAGCCCTCGCCGGGAATCGAACCCGGATCCTCGGGATCTAGTACGCTATCCAAACACCGAGGCGGCCTAAGTTTGAAACAATGCAGAACTTTAATGCATCCTGCGAAAACACACAGGGTAAACCTAAAACAATTTTTTTTATAGAACTGGGAAGTCATTAGTTAGATAAGGACGGAAGTATTTATCTTGGGTCCTTTTCAAGTCCTATAATTTATTTCAGACTAGGATCGTTAGATTATTTACTAGAGGAAGGGATAATTCAACCCCAGGCACTGCGATCGACTGACATATTGTGCAACTTACCTCTTAAAATACCTAGTTCAGCAGATTGGTGTCCCTAATAAGTTCCAACGACCCACTGACTAGCTCACACTGCTGAAGATCCCTAGGGTCTTGGAAACCAAAACCCCCAGCCTCCTACTAGCAAGAGTCTCACAATCATTATGTGATCTGCAGTTTCCTCCTCCTTCCTGCACAATCTACACACTGTTTCTCCGTGGTACATACCTATCCTGTTCATGTGCACCTTCAGACCACAGTGCCCTGTTATGATCCTCCTGAGTTGTGCTCTGCCCAGGAAATCTGCTGCCCCTTTGATTCCTCCAGAAGGAACTTTGCTTAAGAGACGTTTACTATGGGAATGCCCATGAAGGTTATGGCTAGGACCGTTACTGCACATCTCAAGAATAAAGAGGTACAACAAATCTACAAAGGTCACAGTGCAATAATAACCCTAAAAATTAATTAATTCAACAGTCTTCTTCATTTTTAAAACTTTTTTGGAAACAACCTGATTATAAGTCTTATTATTTATATAAAACAATTATCTAACCTACAGATTATAATTGTTTGCCAGTAATATTTTATCAATGCAGCTAATTATTAAATCTCCAGCGCACAACTTTGATTGCTTTCACGCGGTTTCAAAGGTTTTAGAATTCAGATTTGAAAGCCAAGTTACAAAGTGAATTATTAACTTTGGTATTGGTGTATTATGTTCTCGGAGATATGAAATTATTTAATTAATTAGATATTAATTAAATCAGACTACTGATTCTGGTTAAACAGCTTTTGTTGTAGCTTTCATTCTTTACTACTTGCAACCGACTTTAACGACTTAAATCGAAAAATTGATGATCATTGAAAATTTGTAACGATTGTTGAAATGTAAACTTCATTGTGTTATTAGGTTCTGTACTCAACCGTTCGACATGTGGTTTGTGTGTTTGTGATGCAGTTTTGGTTAAACAAAATGACAGATTATTTTAAAATTCGGTACAGAGGTGCCTTGTATAAAGCCAAAACGGCATATGGGTAAGATTTTTCCTATTCACTTCAGTTTCAAGATGGCGGCCTCTGATTTACAATAACAAGTGCACACAGTTTTAGCCAAACGAATTGACAGATGTTTTGAAATTTGGTACGATGATTTGTATAAAGCTCGTGTGATGCATGTGTAAGATTCCCCCCAATTAATTCCGTTTCAAGATGGCGGCCTCTGATTTACAATAACAAGTGCACACAGTTTTAGCCAAACGAATTGACAGATTGTTTTGAAATTTGGTACGAAGTAACTTGTATAAAGCTCGTGTGATGCATGTGTAAGATTCCCCCCAATTACTTCCGTTTCAAGATGGCGGCCTCTGATTTACAATAACAAGTGCACACAGTTTTAGCCAAACGAATTGACAGATTGTTTTGAAATTTGGTACGAAGTAACTTGTATAAAGCTCGTGTGATGCATGTGTAAGATTCCCCCCAATTACTTCCGTTTCAAGATGGTGGCCTCTGATTTACAATAACAAGTGCACACAGTTTTAGTCAAACGAATTGACAGATTGTTTGAAATTTGGTACGAAGTAACTTGTATAAAGCTCGTGTGATGCATGTGTAAGATTCCCCCCAATTACTTCCGTTTCAAGATGGCGGCCTCTGATTTACAATAACAAGTGCACACAGTTTTAGTCAAACAAATTGACAGATTGTTTTGAAATTTGGTACGAAGTAACTTGTATAAAGCTCGTGTGATGCATGTGTAAGATACCCCCCAATTACTTCCGTTTCAAGATGGTGGCCTCTGATTTACAATAACAAGTGCACACAGTTTTAGTCAAACGAATTGACAGATTGTTTGAAATTTGGTACGAAGTAACTTGTATAAAGCTCGTGTGATGCATGTGTAAGATACCCCCCCAATTACTTCCGTTTCAAGATGGCGGCCTCTGATTTACAATAACAAGTGCACACAGTTTTAGTCAAACGAATTGACAGATTGTTTTGAAATTTGGTACGAAGTAACTTGTATAAAGCTCGTGTGATGCATGTGTAAGATTCCCCCAATTACTTCCGTTTCAAGATGGCGGCCTCTGATTTACAATAACAAGTGCACACAGTTTTAGTCAAACGAATTGACAGATTGTTTTGAAATTTGGTACGAAGTAACTTGTATAAAGCTCGTGTGATGCATGTGTAAGATTCCCCCAATTACTTCCGTTTCAAGATGGCGGCCTCTGATTTACAATAACAAGTGCACACAGTTTTAGTGAAACGAATTGACAGATTGTTTTGAAATTTGGTACGAAGTAACTTGTATAAAGCTCGTGTGATGCATGTGTAAGATACCCCCCCAATTACTTCCGTTTCAAGATGGCGGCCTCTGATTTACAATAACAAGTGCACACAGTTTTAGCCAAACGAATTGACAGACTGTTTTGAAATTTGGTATGAAGTAACTTGTATAAAGCTCGTGTGATGCATGTGTAAGATACCCCCCCAATTACTTCCGTTTCAAGATGGCGGCCTCTGATTTACAATAACAAGTGCACACAGTTTTAGTCAAACGAATTGACAGATTGTTTTGAAATTTGGTACGAAGTAACTTGTATAAAGCTCGTGTGATGCATGTGTAAGATTTCCCCCAATTACTTCCGTTTCAAGATGGCGGCCTCTGATTTACAATAACAAGTGCACACAGTTTTAGTCAAACGAATTGACAGATTGTTTTGAAATTTGGTACGAAGTTAATTTGTATAAAGCTCGTGTGATGCATGTGTAAGATTCCCCCCAATTACTTCCGTTTCAAGATGGCGGCCTCTGATTTACAATAACAAGTGCACACAGTTTTAGTCAAACGAATTGACAGATTGTTTTGAAATTTGGTACGAAGTAACTTGTATAAAGCTCGTGTGATGCATGTGTAAGATTTCCCCCCCAATTACTTCCGTTTCAAGATGGAGGGCTCTGATTTACAATAACAAGTGCACACAGTTTTAGTCAAACGAATTGACAGATTGTTTTGAAATTTGGTACGAAGTAACTTGTATAAAGCTCGTGTGATGCATGTGTAAGATTCCCCCCAATTACTTCCGTTTCAAGATGGCGGCCTCTGATTTACAATAACAAGTGCACACAGTTTTAGCCAAACGAATTGACAGATTGTTTTGAAATTTGGTACGAAGTAACTTGTATAAAGCTCGTGTGATGCATGAAGATTCCCCCAATTACTTCCGTTTCAAGATGGCGGCCTCTGATTTACAATAACAAGTGCACACAGTTTTAGCCAAACGAATTGACAGATTGTTTTGAAATTTGGTACGAAGTAACTTGTATAAAGCTCGTGTGATGCATGTGTAAGATTCCGCCCAATTACTTCCGTTTCAAGATGGAGGGCTCTGATTTAACGTTGAGAGTGAGTTACTGGTTGTTTCCTGTAATATTGGCCGAACGGCAAAACGTATAATTTTGACCGCTTCAAACAGAAAGAGCATACGATTTCTAATACAGTTGACCAATTAAATTTTGCGTAAATATTACGGTTACCGTTTAAATTGGCGGAAATGTTTACTTGCTCTTTCGTGGAGCCCTCTGTATAATAATTAAGAATTACTGCCATGTCTATTGTTCTTTGAACGAGGTGTGGCTATGAAATAACGAGACTGACGTTGTAAAAAAATATTTTCATTTTATACATAATTACTTATTATCACCTATTATTATTATTATTATAATGACTTATTATCACCTTTAATATACACCCCTTCTCTATCCCTACAACGCTCCATGCGAATTTTCCATTGCTGGAAACAGTGCTGGAAGTCATCTTCTGTCAACTCCTTCAGGACTCTTGCCGCTTTTACTTTTACAGCTCCCACGGACTTAAATCTCGTCCCTTTTAATGCAAATTTCACCTTAGGGAACAGATAGAAGTCACATGGTGCAAGGTCTGGTGAGTAAGGTGGATGTTCTAACACTGGGATGCTGTACTTGGCCAGGAACTTCTTGACAGATAACGCGGAATGAGTTGGCGCATTGTCTTGGTGGAAAACCCATGATTTGTCCTTCGACATTTCGGGCTGTTTTTCCTTACTCTTTCACGTAGTTTACCAAGTACCTCAAGGTGGTAATATTGATTAATTATGTGACCTTCAGGAACCCAGTGAAGGTACACAATCCCATGAATATCGAAAAAACAATCATCATTGCTTTAAATTTTGACTTGCTGTTTCTTGCTTTTTTGCTCTCGGTGAAGTTGGGGTCTTCCAATGCATGGATTGGCGCTTTGTTTCCGGATCATACGTAAATAACCACGATTCATCACATGTTATTATCCGTTCCAATAAATTTGGGTCATTTTCAATGGCATCCAAAGTGTCAGTACAAACATTTTTGCGAACTGCTTGTTGTTCAAACATGAGAATTTTTGGCACCATTTTGTCATACATTTTTCACATGTTCAAATTGTCACGTAAAATTTGCCGTACACATTCTTTATCAATGCCTACAGTTTCACCAATTGCACGAATACTTAATCGACGGTCAGACCGAATCAAATTAGCAACTTTTTCGACATTGTCATCCGTTTTTGACGTTGAAGGGTGACCTGCCCGCTTATCATCTTCAACGTCTTGTCGGCCATCTTGAAAACGCTTAAACCATTCAAAAACACGTGCCCGCGATAAACATTCACTGCCATACACTTCTTTCAGTAAATTATAAGTTTCAGTAGCGGTTTTTCCAAGTTTGAAGTGAAATTTAACAACAATTCGTTGCTCTATTATTACACTAACCATTTTTTCCGGAAAAACAAAATAACAACACTAACGGAAATTAAGGTTATGCCTAAACGGTGTTGATTACACAAACGAGACTAACTGCATTCTGAAGAGAAAGCTTCACACTAAACAGCTGTCGGTCAATGGCGGTTGGCGCTGCGGACTTGTTCCGGCTCAGCGTCAGTCTCGTTATTTAATAGCCACACCTCGTACTGATTTTTAAGGATTACGTAAGTGATTACTTAAGAATGGATCAGCTGATTTCCGTATCGTCTGCACTAATGCGACGCGGACTAAACTGCTCTAGTCACTCGAAATGAGAACACGTGCATTTGATGCCCACAATGTTTGTACGCTAGAGTTTAAGATACTCCACACGCAGGTTCTGGGCCTGACGGCTTCTACTGTGGCACACAGATCTGCCTCTTCATTTTCCATTACGACCTGATGTCCTCTTACCTAAAGTTTCGCTAAGATGAGTCCTACACTGAGCAAAATATTTAACCATTAAGATAGCAGTTCAAAAATCTTCTGCTTTCCATGTTTTGTGGTTTTAGGGCTGTACTATGATAAATCAATGCGCTGACAACTGTACCCATCGTGTGTCATTGTGTAGGAGTGTAAAAGGAATGTGAGTTTTCTCATCACGTAGAAACATCACCAGTCAACGGTCATTGTCCTTAATATCGTTCAAAGTAAGACAAAGTAAAGCACCTACGTGCTCGGAAAATAACAAACCATTCTACATCAAGAGTTCCATTTACCAATTGCATAACTTGATCTGTTTAGGGTCCAGCCGCACATACTCCCGTTGCATTTTTTTTTTAAAAAGTCAACATTTTTTTCAGTAACAAAATAATCACGGCACGCAAATTTCTCGCTGATATGATAGAAGCGAATTTTTCAAAAGTACTTTTTATATCTTACGTTTTGACCGATTTCAACATCATAATCATAATTAAAATGTGCGTATATTAGCTTTTAAACTTTAAAATCATGTGGGGAATAAGAAACGTATCTTGACGGTCGTCAAAACATTTCTTAATTTCAACGGATTTTGAAAACTCAAAATGCTCATCTATGCAGTTTTTTTGGTTATTTTAAGGCGAAAAGCACATTGAGGCTATTATCGCCTCCCTAAATGTAAGTGTGAGTGTAAAGTGTTAAAGTGTAACTGTAGCACTTTAATAGGTGCAGCTAGTCTATGCAGTTTTTAACGTTAATTACTGTGGTAAAATCAGATTTTCAGACACATTTAAGAAAAAAAAGTTATTAATTTTTACATATTTGAAATGACCGCTAATACTGTTGAACGATATTTTATCGTTAACGAACTTGTCTAAGCTATTACCAAAATCGATTTGTTTACATCTGCCATGCAGGGGGTGCAGCTATTGAGAGGATTTAGACGTCCCTCGGGGTACCCGAGTCTAACACACACTTACACTTACAACACTACACTTACGACTACAACACTTTATACTCACACTTACATTTAGGGATACGATAAAAGCCTCAATGTGCTTTTCGCCTTAAAAAATACAACAACAAAAATACAAACTTTTAACAAATCAGACAAAAATTGCTAATGTAAGTCTACTGATGTGTCCATAGAATTGAAGCCTCCTTCTTCTGATACCCGCTGCCAGGTTCGATACACACACACACACACACACACACACACACACATATATATATATATATATATATATATATATATATATATATATATATATATGAATGTTCGGTGGTGGTCGATGTGGATAAAACACCGGTTAGTCTGCTGCGCCTCTGAACTGTGCACCTCAAGGTTCTTAATTCGAGCCGCAGTTACTCCCATTGTTAACGCTGACATACCTCGATCTCATTATTCTAAAAAAGAATTTAATCCATAAAGAATTAGGTTTCAGGTTGCTTTGCTTTTCCTGACAAACAAAGAAGTTGCCCGCTATCACTTACTTCCTAGATTTTGTCCTGTGGTTAAAACTGTATTTATTTCCGTAACTGTCTTATATTTCTTTTTTTCTTCAATAGTTAACGTCCTCATTGGAGCACTTTAATCAGTCCATACACTTCCAAGTCCAACATCGCTATTGAGAGACTAGCGTTTCAGCCTCTTCTTCCGTTCCCAAAATTTCTTCATCCAATCCGACCTGGCTGCCCTTTGTTCATCAGTTATGGTAGGTCTTCCGTTCAAATGTTGTTAGCTTGAATCGCAGATATTTATTACTTAGAATCCTCTTCTCTGCTCTACCTTGAATTTGAGGCACCGTCAAATTTAACTCTTCTAAATCACTCTGGATCTCTTTGAACCAATTATTCTGCGTTTTAATCTTCCATAAAAATGGCTACATAGCCGTTTCACCAAGAAAATTAAATGTCTTTAGATTAATTTGGCAGTAAATTTGAAATTACGTCTTGTGTTTTTTTTTTACATTAGAAATTCCAGGGTTATTATACTGGTCGTCGAAATGCACGATGAATGTTAAAAGAAACACAGGAACTGCAATGTTTACTCTTATTTGAGGTTAACAAGTGGCTCCACAAGCGGAGAATACAGTAACTAATCATAGCAGAAAGTCGTGGCGTAGCAACAGGTCGCTTAACCAACTTTACCTTGGATTGTTATATTTTTCCTATACAGGAGGTATTAAATCACACAATGAAAAACTACTTTACTTATTGTTTAGTTCATATGACTACACTATGGAAATAATCTCATTATAACAAGCGCAAGTTTATCTCAATTAGGCGTGATTATTTACTTTCATAAATAAAAGTTATTTAAAGGATTTATTGTACGGTTTTAGTGTGCAACCTTAATAACTCTATTGTCTCCTGCTACTTGAGTACAGCATCCTCTGTCACTTGTTCCGCCACTCAGGCTTTGTGTTCCCTCTTACGGTGAAATAAATTAGCGGAAGTATTATGAACTAATACTTCTTCTGTCATGTCAAAGCATACTAATTAATGATATTACAGTTGCTCCTTGAACAAGACTCTGATAAACTGTCTTTAGTGTTTTTATATTTATTACTAAACTTCCTGAAGCTGTTTTGAAGTTATAATGTTCTATTTTAAAACGTGCATATGAAAAAAAGTACTTTTGAATAACTTATATATTAAATTTATAATAGTCTAACAGCTGTTGTAAAAATAGTTGATTTGTTTTTGAAATTATTTTGAGATAATAGGTAGTACGAGGCTACATCCTAAGGATCCATACTGGGTGTCAGACTCGTACAGAATTATATATTTGGAAAGTGCTTCAAACGAACAATGTTAAACAGTTTAGTAACTTGATTCTGAGCCTTCTTTGATGATTGTTTTAGAATTTCTTCGTTGATTAGGTCACATCCAGGAGCTATTTTCAAATTTAATATCTCATGTAATTGCATTATATATATCTTCAAGTTAGACTAATAAGGAAGATTGATCGACATTACGGCATTAACTCCAACTTCGAACCTACAAACGTGATACTGCGCAACTTAGAAACGTACCAAACTGACCCATCTTTCCTGCCATAAACAAGCATCTATAATTATACTGTACGCCCTATTAGTTGAATGTATGTAAAAAACACATTTCTGTAACTGAACCAAAAATAAAAATCGTTTATCATGTTTTCTCTTCCTTTTTATTTTAATTACGACAATTTGTTCGAAAACACGACAAATTAACATAGCTAGTTTTTAACATAATCTAAAACTTATTATAGCCTATCAGCTGTTCATTGAAATCAGCTTTATGAATTAATACAAAACAATTGATCTTTTACTATAACGTAGTTAGTTTTTAACAATATAATATAAAAATTAGTTACGCCTATCAGCTGTTCAATGAAGTCTACTGATAATTACGAATTAATATAAAACAACTGATCTTTTACTATAACGTAGTTAGTTTTTAACAATGTAATATAAAACTTAGCCTGTTACAGCCTATCAGCTGTTCAATGAAATCAGCTGATCGTTACGAGTTAATATAAAACAACTGATCTTTTACTATAATTAACAATATAAATTTGTGCACTCGCATCACGTGATGTGCAAAATCCATCGAAACCAGCCTTAAAACATTATACATGTTAAAATATGTGTTCAAAAAAATTTTGAAACTGCAAAATAAAACAAACTTTCAAAAACAATACAGGAACTTTCGTACATAAAAAAATAATTTCACAAAAATTAGGCCGGCGCAGCCAACAAGTTCTGAGCGGAGCTGTGCTGATTGAGGCAAGCGGAGCGGAATGAAGATGAACGGCAACCAGAAGCGGAGTTCAGTCAGTTTAAAGAACGCGTTTGTATCTTTTAAATGTAAATATTTAGGCCTACTGTAACGGCTTCTAGGAACTTTTATGTTTACAAACCGTTATCTAGGCAACGGTAACGGTAACCTAGGTTGTAGGCGTGGTCAGCGTGGTGGGGGAAGCGGAGTCAGTTTCAAAACCGATCCTAGACAGAGTCGAAGCTACGCGGTGCGGAACTAAGCGACGCGGTTTGACCCGGCTACGCTTTCAGTGGCCGCACTTACATTAAAAACAATAGGTTAGGTTTTGAATGCGTAGTTCGCTCCGCTCAGTACAACTCCGCTATGCATTTAGTGGCCTTAAACATTAAAACTAACGCAAGAAAAAATCGTAAATTTTAAAATCGGTTTATAAAATTTTGGTCTTTTTCATAGATTCATACTCTCAGGGGTGCAGACTAGCTGCACCTATTGAGAGGATTTAGACGTCTTGCACGGTACCCGAGTCTAACACACACTTACACTTACGACTTTAACACCTCGAGTTTTTCCTTAATGTATGGAACAAAATCATAATAATTTTTCTACGGTCAGGGTTCATTTTTTCGTAATGAAATTATGGTTTGTGTAATGTGGTACGGTTACTTTGGGAAATTCACAACTTTAAAGTCGCCAAGGTTAGAGCGAAGTTTTACATATTTGTTCACACTTATTAAGTTTTCCAGACTTTGCATTCGGTAAAGAAAAGTGTTTTCCGACCGCGTCAATCAGCATCAATCATGTCGAGCAGCTGTCGAACGTCAAGGTCAAATTCAGGGTTGGCTTAAATTTCATATTACAATAATATTGATCGACGACCCGCTTAATCCGCCTACAAGTTTGAAAAACATTAGCTAAGCAAAAATTTTAAGTTTGATGAAAAATATTAACGCAAGCAAAGCAAACGGATCCAATGTAATCGTGGCACGCAACTGTCTCGTTGACTTGATGGAAGCGACAATCCCTGTTTAATATTACACATTTTTTGGTCGCAACTACGGAATTAAAGGCTGACAACCGTAAAATTCTTTTATTTGTGAATTTATATTGAAAAAAATGAGCTATTATAGCTGATATCATAATAAGATCCAGATCTGGGATCTTGAAGTGACTACTGATACTGACCTCTAGACCATTTTTTGAAAGGACTTGTGTGTGTGTGTGTGTGTGTGTGTGTGTGTGTGTGTGTGTGTGTGTGTGTATGTATGTATGTATGTATGTATGTGTGTGTGTGTGTGTGTGTGTGTGTGTGTGTGTGTGTGTGTGTGTGTGTGTGTGTGTGTGTGTGTGTGTGTGTGTGTGTGTGTGTGTGTGTGTGTGTGTGTGTGTGTGTGTGTGTGTGTGTGTGTGTGTGTGTGTGTGTGTGTGTGTGTGTGTGTGTGTGTGTGTGTGTGTGTGTGTGTGTGTGTGTGTGTGTGTGTGTGTGTGTGTGTGTGTGTGTGTGTGTGTGTGTGTGTGTGTGTGTGTGTGTGTGTGTGTGTGTGTGTGTGTGTGTGTGTGTTGTGTGTGTGTGTGTGTGTGTGTGTGTGTGTGTGTGTGTGTGTGTGTGTGTGTGTGTGTGTGTGTTGTGTGTGTGTGTGTGTGTGTGTGTGTGTTTGTGTGTGTTGTGTGTGTGTGTGTGTGTGTGTGTGTGTGTGTGTGTGTGTGTGTGTGTGTGTGTGTGTGTGTGTGTGTGTGTGTGTGTGTGTGTGTGTGTGTGTGTGTGTGTGTGTGTGTGTGTGTGTGCGTTGTGTGTGTGTGTGTGTGTGTGTGTTGTGTGTGTGTGTGTGTGTGTGTGTGTGTGTGTGTGTGTGTGTGTGTGTGTGTGTGTGTGTGTGTGTGTGTGTGTTGTGTGTGTTTGTGTGTTGTATGAGTGTATGTGTTGTGTGTGTGTGTGTGTGTGTGTGTGTGTGTGTGCGTGCGCGTGCGCGCGTGTGCGTGTGTGAGTGTGTTGTGTGTGTGTGTGCGCGCGTGTGTTGTGTTTGTGTGTGTGCTCGCGCGCGAGTGTGTAAAGTGTAACCACTGCGCAAAAACCACTGTTCTAGTGTCAGTTTCGGTGCACATTTCATAGTTCTGGGTTAAAGGTTGTTTTTTGTCTGTTTCAATAGATAATTTTCCGCTGTTACAATTATTACTTTCTAGTGCAAAACTAATTTTTTGAGCTGGTTAGTTGGAACTAGTAATTTTTTTAGACTACACAATCTTTTAAAACTAATGGGCTTCTGTAGTTAATGAGAAAAAGAAACTAATAATATACAACAATGTACAGCAAGGAGTTGAATAGTGTTTGAGCAGAATCTTTTTTCTAATATATTTACATATTAGAACTGGCCTAGACCGATTATACTTTCAAAACGGATACGGTCAATAATTGTTTAAGTCTTGGCTACAGTAATATTTTAAATATTTCAATAATGTTTTTTTAACAATCAGCTGTTTTGGTCTATATAATTACTTGTCACTTATGCTTGCATTGTGCTGCGCTCTTACGGGGACACTTTAATACTTCTCCTGGAATTATTTGTAAAGCTTTAAAATGGCAAAGTATTAGGCATAAGTTCCACGGTGTTCAGATAAACTAGCAGGTAACCCCTATATGTGCGAGTAGTTTTAATGACGCTGTTCCCTATTTTGTTTTCAAAACTGATTGGAATTCCTAACGTAATAATATATGAAATATGATTTGCTTAAATTCTTTTAATTGTAAAATGAAGTTTTAAATCAGTGGCGTGAATTTTGTAAGATCGCTTAATCAAGTGGTTTTATTTTTCAGAATGTACAAAACCACTTCCGTAGACATCCGCTCCTAACACACTCTGCAATGCGTGTGTGAATAGTTGCAGTCAGGGGCAGGATCGGCAATTTAACTACACCATTCGTGTTTAGCTTTTTGCGTACTGCGCCCGATTTGCTTTATAGACTCGTTTTAAATACAAAATATTATTCCTATTCAAAGAGGCAAACAATCTAATAATTGTCACATTTCTGATCTAGCAAGACATGCTCTGTTTTTACTGGACCATTTGACATTTGTTTGTTTGTTTGTCACGCAGTTTTGGCCAAAAACATTGACTGATTGTTTTGAAATTTGGTACGAAAATACCGTGTATATAGCCCAAATAAGGTAATGCAAAATAGTGTAAGATTCCCTCCACTGTCACTTCCGTTTCAAGATGGCGGCATACACCATGTCGATTGTACGAAATTTCGATCAAACGTATTAACCGATAGTTGTGAAATTTGGTACGAAGGTACCTTGTGTAAAGCCCAAACGACGTATGTCTAAGTTTTTCCCCATTCACTTCCGTTTCAAAATGGCGGCCTCTAATTTCCTAAATATTACGTTTGCCGGTTAAATTTAAAAATAGTAACGAGCGAGTTATCGCGCTGCCGTGGATCAGTGGCCAGACAATGAATTAAAAATACCCTGCGAGGTCTATTCTTCTTTGGACTACTATTGTATCACTTTTAACGAACCCCAAAGATACTCTAAATATCGGAAACACTGCACATTTCATAGATTGTTGAAAATGTTGTTTAAATACAAATAGCACTTCACTTGACTAGAAATCCTAATTATTTCGCTTTAACGTGCAATTCCAGATTAATTACTGACTTCATCAAATCGTCTGCCATCAATGCTATTAAAAGTGTTTTGTACCGTTAAAAGTCATTAAAGTTCGTTTCTCTCGTTTTAATTGATTACGAAACTAATTTTATCGAAGATTTGATTACCTAACTAACAATTAGTTCTACAATATTTTGTTCGAATACTTTAGTTTAAATAGATTTAATGTCGGTATACAACTCTGCCTGACTGATCTGATTAGTGGTAGAATACGCGTATTCCTTTTAAGTAACAATATAACAATTGTTTATGATTTTATGCTTACAGTGATTGAAAAAATCATGTCTTAATCATAATAATATATCATAATCATATTAGAAGATAAAATAAAATCATATATGATAATATGAAATTGTTGTATTTGGTTCTGCGTATACGTTTCCTGTTTACATTTTTTCTGCTTACATTTTTCTGTTTACACGTTTTCTACTTACATTTTTTCTGCTTACACATTTTCTGTGTACAAATTTCTGCTTACACATTTTTTGCTTATACATTTTCTGCTTACACTTTTTTTGCTTACAAATTTTCTGCTTACACATTTTCTGCTTACACTTTTTTTGCTTACACATTTTTTGCTTATAAAATTTTCTGCTTACACATTTTCTGCCAACACATTTTCTTCTTACAGTTTTTTGCTTACAAATTTTCTACTTACACATTTTCTGCTAACACATTTTTTGCTTACACTTTTTTGCTTACATATTTTCTGCTTACACTTTTGTTTGTTTAAAAGTTTTCTGCGTACACTTTTTTTGCTTACAAATTTTCTGCTTATACATTTTCTGCTTACACTTCTTTGCTTACAAATTTTCTGCTTACACTTTTTTTGCTTAAAAATTTTCTGCTTACACATTTTCTACTTACACATTTTCTACTTACACTTTTCTGCTTACATTTTGTTCTACTGTCAATATGAATTTACCTAAATAATCAGCGTTAAAATATTGATAACGCTTTCCTTAATGGCCACGTTTGTCTTTATAAATATCATTAGAAACCTGGAAATAATTTTAATACAAGTGAACTTATTATTTCTATGTTCATTTATGATTTCCTGATTTAATTTCTGCTTATGAAACTAATGGTCTGGAGTTCAAAACCCGTTACTGACTAAACACATTTTTTAAGAACGTTTACAATTATAAAAAATCTTTTACATTATATATATATTAATAAATAAATAAATAAATAATGAAAGCCGTTTTTACTACATGACTAGTCCAGCATGGCAATTATTAGAGCATTAACATATTATACAAAACTGATGTTCTATACTTGTATATGATGTCCACACAATATACATACAAAGTCCATTTTCTTTTATGTTAGTTTTGTCTACGAGTCAATTTTGCATTAAAATTAATAATATAACTAGACCAATACAAACTAAAAATGAACACTGATTATTTCATTTAAAAAAAATCACTTTCAAAATATACCAGTATACGTACATAGTTTAAATATCTACAGTTATGCCATAGGATACACTATACCTTATCT
Source organism: Callitettix versicolor (assembly GCA_022606455.1). NCBI lineage: Eukaryota > Metazoa > Arthropoda > Insecta > Hemiptera > Cercopidae > Callitettix > Callitettix versicolor. The sequence goes on from CM040189.1 coordinate 15,698,190, forward strand.
TTCTACAGTAGATATTAAAAGAGTATAATAGTTATCTACATAATTACTAGTAGATTCTTAAAATTTCTGGTAAAAGAAAAGAGCTAATTGCAATATGTTTTGAGCATATTATATTTTATACTGACTGAAAATAGATATTTTGAACGACGTTTTTCATTATTACTTGTGAAGTTGTTTAAAGAAAGTCTATGGTTTTAGATACGTGAGAATGTTTGTTTTAAAATTAATAACCTTAAGGTCTTCAAGATAACACTGTCAGTAGACTACTGACTTTGTACTACCAATAAATTCAATGCTGTTAGCGTTTATAAATTCGTTTCCGTCACGTAAGCGAGACATCTGCGTGCGGTGATTTTTTAAGAAGGAAATAGAATTGCGTTTGTTGAATGTAGCACAGATTGTCATTTTGCCGAAAATACAGTCATGTATAAAAATACGCGTTTCTCACTCTCGGCCCATAAAACGGTTTTATGACTTCTCCCACGCTACTGTAAAGTTATATATAACATATTCAGTAAATACTGAATTATATACTTTGTTTGTTGATAAACGTAAAAATTGTTTACACAAAAAATATGAGACTTGAAAAATGTAAATTTGTAACCGATAGAAATAAACGTGATTTTTAGAAAAATGTAAATTTGTAACCGATATAAATAAACGTGATTTTTAGAAAAATGTAAATTTGTAACCGACATAAATAAACGTGATTTTTAGGAAAATGTAAATATGTAACCGATAGAAATAAACGTGATTTTTAGAAAAATGTAAATATGTAACCGATAGAAATAAACGTGATTTTTAGGAAAATGTAAATATGTAACCGATAGAAATAAACGTGATTTTTAGGAAAATGTAAATATGTAACCGATAGAAATAAACGTGATTTTTAGAAAAATGTAAATATGTAACCGATAGAAATAAACGTGATTTTTAGGAAAATGTAAATATGTAACCGATAGAAATAAACGTGATTTTTAGGAAAATGTAAATATGTAACCGATAGAAATAAACGTGATTTTTAGGAAAATGTAAATATGTAACCGATAGAAATAAACGTGATTTTTAGAAAAAATTAAATTTGTAACCGATAGAAATAAACGTGATTTTTAGAAAAATGTAAATTTGTAACCGATAGAAATAAACGTGATTTTTAGAAAAATGTAAATTTGTAACCGATAGAAATAAACGTGATTTTTAGAAAAATGTAAATATGTAACCGATAGAAATAAACGTGATTTTTAGAAAAAATTAAATTTGTAACCGATAGAAATAAACGTGATTTTTAGGAAAATGTAAATTTGTAACCGATAGAAATAAACGTGATTTTTAGGAAAATGTAAATATGTAACCGATAGAAATAAACGTGATTTTTAGAAAAATGTAAATATGTAACCGATAGAAATAAACGTGATTTTTAGAAAAATGTAAATTTGTAACCGATAGAAATAAACGTGATTTTTAGAAAAATGTAAATTTGTAACCGATAGAAATAAACGTGATTTTTAGGAAAATGTAAATATGTAACCGATAGAAATAAACGTGATTTTTAGGAAAATGTAAATATGTAACCGATAGAAATAAACGTGATTTTTAGGAAAATGTAAATATGTAACCGATAGAAATAAACGTGATTTTTAGAAAAAATTAAATTTGTAACCGATAGAAATAAACGTGATTTTTAGAAAAATTTAAATTGGTAACCGATAGAAATAAACGTGATTTTTAGAAAAATTTAAATTTGTAACCGATAGAAATAAACGTGATTTTTAGAAAAATTTAAATTTGTAACCGATAGAAATAAACGTGATTTTTAGAAAAATTTAAATTGGTAACCAATAGAAATAAACGTGATTTTTAGAAAAATTTAAATTTGTAACCGATAGAAATAAACGTGATTTTAGAAAAATTTAAATTTGTAACCGATAGAAATAAACGTGATTTTTAGAAAAATTTAAATTTTACAAACGTTTTCCTAAAACTAGGAATAAGTTAATTACAAAGGAAAATGTAAGGAACAATGTATGAAAATCTGATAAATTTGACGTAAATGTAAAAACAACGGAATGTCAACTATAAATAAACATACTTAATCACCTGTGAAAGGCATATCATAAATCACCAAACACTGAACACACTATATATCATTCATCGTATTAAATGGAATAAAGAAAACACCCATTCACTACTTCATTCACAATCCATATTAAATTAATTATTATTAATATTATAATTGAAATATATTATAATTATATTATAATATTATACTGAAATAAGAATTCAAATGTCTTGGGGAATGGATCAGCTGGAACGCCCTAGAGAAAAAAGCTATGGAATGTAGGAGAAACAAAGTTGAATTAGCCTTCCAACTTACCAAAGAAACATACAACAAGAATCCGTATCCTGGAATACAAATATAAGGCATTATCATACGGTAATTAAACCAGAAGCCTTATATGCAGCTGAAACATTATCTCTCACAACTCAAGGCTCACTTGAAAGGCTGGTGGTCAAAGAAAGAAAGATTACGAAAAATCTTAGGCCTCAAATTCCGTAACAACCAATTACTCCACATCAGGAATGAAACTCTTTACAAAAAAAATGAAACACTATCAGACACAATAAAAAAAAGGAGAATTTATTTTTATGGGCACATCCTCCGAATGGACAAAAATAGACTAAAAAAAAATATTTGACTACTTTCACAATAGACGAGCCAAAACCACTTTGGTTTAGAGAAACAGAGAAAAACATAACAGAACTACAAATCACTGACACTATGCTCATGGACAGAACAGCCAAAACAATAACCAAGGACAAGAAGCAACGGTTCCAAGGCAAAGTCAAATCCAAGCGAACGATCCAAATCTCTGACGAAGAAAGAAAAGCAAGATCACAACGAATGAAGCAATACTGGGCTACGAGGAAGGCACAGAACATTAAAAAGTGATTGATTTAGTGTACCGCAAGGTTGGGTGAAACAAATAAGAGAGATTATACTGAAATATTGTTAGCATTGTCTTTAGAATTTACTTTTAAGATTTCATAAAGAGTTCATTGTAACAACGTTAAGTGATTCTGTGTGAAAGTTAGCCGTGGCAAAAACCGAACATTGAACCCGAGGTTTGTTTTATTATATAGATATTTTTGTAAAATCATATAACTATAGTACGATTTATTTATGTAAGACATTCGAAAATGTTTACATGTAGTAAAAATTTATCGCCATAAAATTTCCAACTTTGTTTTTCTTAAAATAAAGTAAAATCTAGCAATCGTAATCAACGTTACAATCTGCAAACATAAGTACGAGATTTTCAAATCCTTAATCACATTCGAATACGAGGTGTGTTTAGAAACTAACAAGAATTTTAATTTTTTGAAGAAAATATTTATTTATTCTTCTACATTAATGTTGTTACCTTCAAAATAGTCCCCATTGGAGATTATGCACTTGTGCCAGCGCTTCTTCCAATCCTCGAAACACTTTTCAAACTCGATCTTTGAGATAGCCTTTAGTTCTTTTAGCGATGCGCTTTTAATGTCATCTACGGCTGTAAAACGACGGCCCTTTAATTCTCTTTATTTTTGGAAATAGGAAAAAGTCACACGGAGCCATGTTTGGCGAATATGGAGGCTGGGGCATCGTTACAGTACTGTTTTGGGCCAAAAATTCACGAACAAGCGACGAAGTGTAAGCTGGTGCATTATTGTGGTGCAAAAGTCATGAATTGTTTTTCCACAGATCCGAGCGTTTTTTCGGGATGCTTCACGCAAACGGCGGTGAACTTGTAGCTAGTACTCCTTATTGACCATTTCACCTGGTGGCAGGAATTCATGATGCCATTAATATCGAAGAACACAGTGAGCATAACCTTCAAGTTCGACCGCACTTGTCTAGCCAGAATGCCTCCACTGGGATGATTGAGCCTTAGTGTAGACGTCATATCCGTAAACCCATGTTTCGTCACCTGTTATAATAAGTTCCAGTAATTCTGCATCGTCGTTGACTTCATTTAGTGACTCCTGAGCAACTTCCATTCGCCGCTGTTTTTGTTCAAATTTCAACAATTTTGGAACGAATTTTGCTACCACGCATACACAAAGCACTGGAAACAATATCATGACACGATCCAATCGATATGCCAACATCATCAGCGATTTCTCTAAATGTGATTAGGGCGATTGTTCATAACCATTTCTTTCACTTTTTCCACGTTTTCATTGGTTCTTGATGTGCTGGGGCGTCCAGGGCGTTCGTCATCTTCAACGACTTCACGGCCATCTTGAAAACGCTTATACCACTCGTAAACTCTTGCTTTACTCATAGCAGACTCACCATAGGCCTTTGTTAACATTTCACACACTTTGTTACACTTTATTCCATTTTTTACGCAAATTTGATCCATTTCTTTTAAGAAACGAAAATCGCCGAGCTCATAAAAACACGTCTAACCTTAGTGGCTATCACAGACAAATTCAACAATGAGAACAGCTGAAAGTTTTATCATACATCAAGGGCATGTATACCAACATAATGAAAAAAAATGTTTGACAATCGGACTCTCCAAGATTGCGAAATTTAAAAATTCTCGTTACTTTGTGAACACACCTCGTACGTTCTTTAACTTTGACAGTTGTAAAGCTTTCAAAATGGGTGTAAATTAAAAACGAAATGATTTTTTAAAGTTTTCGATACGGTTGAACAGAATTTGCTGGTTAACTAACTCGCACAAGATGTTATCAAAATAAGTTGTTATGCTAATTTTTGAATCGATTTTTTTTGTATTTTAAGGCGAAAAGCACATTGAGGCTATTATCGCTTTCCTAAATGTAAGTGTGAGTGTAAAGTGTTAAAATCGTAAGTGTAAGTGTGTGTTAGACTCGGATACCGCGAGGGACGTCTAAATCCTCTCAATAGGTGCAGCTAGTGTGCACCCCCTTCGGGGAAATTTTGATCGAATCATCAGTTTATGGGTTACCATGATGGAGCCAATCATTATTTCGTCATTTAGGAACAATGAGAACGGCCAAGGTTTATTTTAATATTTTTTGCGAGTTTTCAAATTAAAAGAGAATATGTGATCATTCAATGGCACTGATATTAAACATTTCTCGCGTATTTTTCTTATCTGCAACCGTATTTTCATACTAAAAGAAAAACCTGCAGATAGCAGCACATATAATTTTTCAACGGATGACAACTTTCTCTCTACACGCAGAAGTAAACTGAAAAACATAGGCCCGTGTTGCCTTTGTTATTAAGTTACAAGGTTATAAATAAAAGGTTTAAAGTGAAAGGCTTCAAGACACTCCAGCCATTTTACGATCCGTTAAAGCAGGCAGGTACTTTGGGGAGCCTCTTAAGAGTTCCTTACACTTCCTTGTTTGCGGTGAATTTTAGAAACATATATTTTTACAAGTGAGTAGTATACAAACAGAATCGTGAAAAACAGCTGTTTTGCAGTAGACACTACGCTAATGTTATTAAATAAACTATCTGAAAAATAAAAAACGGTTTTCTGTTGTAATATATTTTTGGTTTAATATTAAAAGCTTCAAAGTAAAATTGTTAGACTTCCCCCAAGAATCAATCTTTGTCTTTAAAATAAAGAGCCTGCTATAAACAGATAATATTTTTAATAAATTTGCTTGTTACTCTGTTCATTTCCTCCTTTTTCCTGACTATAATTTAAGCCAGTTACGTTAATGAATCGGCGTTAACGCCCAGGGTAAATCTTACAGTAGTAACTGAGTCTCGAGAATACGACCTTGAGATGCGCAGCAGTTTTTTTTGCCCCTTTGGCGGCGAAAAACGGTGAGTTCTTTGAGTCACCTAACCGCTACGAAATGTGACGTATGTCAGTGAGATCAAAATTCTCATTTATCTTCTAAGTAAAAAAAGGAAAAAAAAGTAAAAAAGAAAAACAAAAACTATAGAACGTCTTTAAATTTAAATGAAATATTCTTTATAAAGTACGTACCTCAGAATATATTTACCGTCCCTCAAAATGCTTTTCTGTATAGCAAACAATATTAAATTTAAAAAAAACTGTTGATTTTTTTTATAAAAATACATATTTTTCGATATAATAAGAAATGAAAATATCAATTTGCACCGCTTAAAACAGTTATTCCTAGATTTTTTGTAAAGGGGAAAAGTAATAATTTAAACAGAAAACTTCAAACATAAATTGAAATTTTAAAAAATCGAATTTTTTAATTTACTTTTTTCTAATGTTTAGTTTAAAAAGAATGTAGCATTTTCAAAATTGCGCTAAACGTTAACAAAAAAATGTACGATTTTTTAATGTAAAACTGCTAAAAAATTGGAGAATTTTTTTTTGTAAAAATTTAAATTATTTGAATTTTCTTTCGAATAAAAGTTTTATTAAAAAAACTAACAAAATTACTAAAAAGTATAGCCTATTAAAAAAATATATAACAATTGTTTGCTATAATTTCTTATTAATTGAAAATTTCAAAACCTCGTCTTTGATATAAATGTGTATTGTAACATACATGCTAAACATTTTTAAATTTTTTTTTATTCTGTATTGATACAAAAATATAACAACACAAAAATGAAGCATATAAAAAAAACGGAATTCCTGTCTTTCCGATTTGTCTGTGTTTTATAGTTCAAATTATATTAAAGTTTAAAGCTCGAGCACATTCAAAGGAAAATGAGGTGTTTAAAAATTGAAAAATCTTAAAAACTATAATATTCATCAAATTACAAAATAATAGAAAATTATGCTGGATAAAACAAGAAGGTTTAAGTTTTCTTAAAAAAATCCATATGACAAACTTTTTCAAAGATACGTTAATTTCAAATGGTATTCATTTGTAGTTCAAATAGTAATTTCAAAAACTACTCAGTCTGTATGATGCGTTTATCCAAGGAGGCATCTATCTCACTCTCGCTCTCTCTCTTCTCTGTGTGTGTCTCCCTTTTCTCTCTCTCTCTCTTTCTCTTGTGTGTGTGTGTGTCTCTTCCTCTCTCTCTCTCTCTTTCTCTCCTGTGTCTCCCTCTCCTCTCTCTCTCTCCTCCCCTCTCTCTCTCTCTCTCTCTCTCCCTCTCCTCTCTCTCACTCACTCTCTCTTCTCTCTGTGTGTCTTCCTCTCCTCTCTCTCACTCACTCTCTCTTCTCTCTGTGTGTCCTGTGTGTCTCCTGTGTCTCCTCTCTCCTCTCTCTCTCTCTTCTCTCCTCTCTGTGTGTCTCTCTTCTCCTCTCCCTCCCTCCCCTCTCTCTCTCCTGTGTCTCCTCTCTCTCTCTCTCTCTCTCTCTCTGTGTGCCTCTCTCTCTCTCTCTTCTCTCTGTGTGTCTCTCTTTCCTCTCTCTCTCTTTCTCTCTTCTCTGTGTGTGTGTGTCTCCCTCTCCTCTCTCTCTCTTTCTCTCCTGTGTTTCTCTCTCCTCTCTCTCTTGTTCTATTCTGTGTCTCCCTCTCCTCTCTCTCTCCTTCTCTCTCACTCTCTCTTCTCTATGCGTGTCTCCCTCTCCTCTCTCTCCTTCTCTCTCACTCTCTCTCTCTCTCTCTCTCTCTCTGTCCCTCTCTCTCTCTCCTCTCTCTCCTTCTCTCTCACTCTCTCTCTCTCTCTCTCTCTCTCCTCTCTCTCCCTTCCTCTCTCTCTCTCTTCCTCTCTCTTGATTCTACATAGCTAACTCTAAAGGTCTGAAAAAGTGTAAAACGACCCATGCTGATGGAAAGAAAGGCACAGTCCTAAAGGTGTATCGAACGGACCCCTAAGATATCTGGCGACTTCCCAGTGTACATTAGCCTTACCCGTGTACGTGGGGCTCTGTATAAACGCACCTCATTTCTCCAGTGATCATAATGAGTGAGAATCTGAAATACAATGAGTTAGAACTGATTGCGTAACAAACCTTTGGACGAACGGAGCACAAAGCCGTGATAAGGATCAAGAGAAAGAATTGTAAGGGAATTAGCGTCGCAATAACGAAGAGCAATATCAGCGATTAGATGGGGGAGTTATCCGCCTTGAATCCTCTCAAAACCGTAGACGTTATAAACAGACTAGTAGTGGAGGAGGAGCTGCAACTGACCTATTCACGAATACAGAAAGATGGCACAATAGATACAAAGGACTCAGGGCCGATAATAACCCTTGAACTACATTCATCCGTTCATCCAAGAGTGCTCTTATAGACGAAGGAATGTAATAGCATCTATTTGGAATGCACGCGGACAGTATTTACAGGATTATATGAAACTGCATTTTTTAATAACTAAGGGGGAGCCATTATTCTTTTTTGTCTATTATTTGTGAAACTCAAAATTTCTATCGAAGTAAAACTGCTTCGGAGCAAGTTTAAGTTGTAAAATAATGTTAGAGCGTTAGTCTGATTTTAATGAACATTTGATCTCAAAGTTCATTAATTTTATTTGAATTAAAAGTGAGTTTATGTGAGAAACACTGAATTTGATATTTGAAAAGTATAACTTATTTCTTCTTCTCTTCGTTTCACCCTCTTTGGGGTACGCTGAATTAATCATTTCTTGCGCTCTATACTTTTCTTTGTTCCCAGTAGCTCTTCATTCTTTCTGATCTTCTTTTCCTCTCATCTTCTGAAATGATAGCTTTAGGTTTTATTTTGGTTTTATCTTGGAATCTTATTCTTTCGTCTTTGGTAATTATCTTAGCAGTTTGGTCAAGCAGTGAATTTTCTGTAATTTTTAATTATATTAGGTCTTTTTCAATTTCTTTAAACCAGTTCGGTTTTGTTTTACGATTATGGAAAAAATCAAACATTTGTTTCGTTAATCTATTAGAGTTCATTCTAAGAAGATGGCCGTAAAAATTTATTCTCCTTTTTCTCATAGTATCTGACAGTTTTTCAATTTTCTTATAGAGAGCTTCATTTCTTATATATACTACCTTATTATCCTGAAATTTTGTTCCTATAATTTTTCTTAAGATTTTCCTTTCCGTTATTTCAAGCTTTTCTATCTGGCCTATGCGATTCATGGTTAATGTTTCTGCTGCGTACAGTGCTTCCGGCTTGATCACTGTTTTAAAATGTTTAATTTTGGACCTCCATGAAAGGGATTTCTTATTGTATGTTTCTTTCATCAATTGGAAGGCCAATTCAAGTTTGTTTATCCTGGATTCCATTGCCTTGCCTTCATCTGCATTCCAACTAATCCATTCACCAAGATAGTTGAACTTAATATAACTTATTTATTGTAGTGAAATTTAATGGTATGAATTTTCAGCAATTTATTAAACATAATAGAAGAATTATGCATTTTTTGTTATTTAAAGTTGTTTCTATCCTTAATATTATCGACTACCAGAAATGTTGACTACATAAGCAGAATTAGGGACCTCAAAAACATAAGGATATACAGTTTCGGCAACTTATTTGTAATCTCTCTATTTGCTTCACCCAACTTTGGGGTACACTAAATCAATCACTTCTTAATGTTCTGTGCCTTCATCGTAGCCCAGTATTGCTTCATACGTTGTGATCTTGCTTTTCTTTCTTCGTCAGAGATTTGGATCGTTCGCTTGGATTTGACTTTGCCTTGGAACCGTTGCTTCTTGTCCTTGGTTATTGTTTTGGCTGTTCTGTCCATGAGCATAGTGTCAGTGATCTGCAGTTCTGTCAGGTCTTTCTCCGTTTCTCTAAACCAAAGTGGTTTGGCTCTTTTATTGTGAAAGTAGTCAAATATCTTTTTGGTTAGTCTATTTTTGTCCATTCGGAGGATGTGCCCGTAAAAATCAATTCTCCTTTTTCTTATTGTATCTGATAGTGTTTCAGTTTTTTTGTAAAGAGTTTCATTAATGATGTGGAGTAATTGGTTGTTACTGAATTTGGGGCCTAAGATTATTCGTAATATCTTTCTTTCTTTATTTGTAATATTATAAGAGTTATTATTTTTTGTATCTAAGGGTGTTTTCCAGCCTTAATCGTTTCTCGTCTGTTATAAGTCTGAACTTAACAATCATCTACTTAAAAAACATATTTATCTGAATTTTCGATAATTTACTTGTAATATTAATTCTTTTGAAGTTGTTCATTTTTTTATTAGTTTTATACCATTAAAAGTAAAAAGTAGGTGAAGAGACTGTATATATTTTTAACGTAGTCTACGTATTTTATAAAGAACGAAAAATCGAGAAAATTCCTTCTTCAATTTTAGGTTTGTACTATTTTTACTGTTTCGCTTACTGTACTAAAAAAAACGAAAAATTTTGAAAAATATCTGCTGCCCGACAACGTTAGCATTTTAGAAACAAAAATATTACACATTTCGAGTAAATAATTGAAACGAAGCTTTTGATGTTAGTTTTGGCGCGAGGAGCGAATAGAAAAAAGTCTGCCGAACGGGGAAATGTAACGGAAATATGTAACGAGCGAGCAAACGAATTTTGTCTCTATTTTTGTTTCTTTGTTTTCTTCCTTTTTTCCAATAACAGTACGGTATATTACATGAAAACGTTGTGTTGCTTTGGTTTCGGTATTGTTCCTTGAAGAACACGTGCACGTTGCAACCGTTTATAATACATTTCAAATTAATATAAACTTTTACAATAATTGTTGTTAATATTGCTACTTTTTAAACATAACCTGAAAGTTATCAGCTGTTCAATGAAATCAGCTGATCGTATGGAATTAACCGATCTTTCATTACAGTAAATAATATCTAAGCTAGGTTCACGTATTTATTTATTTAAACAAAACAAGCCATTTGTAAACGTATCTTCAAAAATATATTCAGAGAAGATATCATTAACAAAAGCTTCACTTTTGTCGGTAACTCCACGACATCTACATGTGAATTTTTATTTAGGTCTGCAATTTTTGATTTTCAGCAGAGTAAACAATAATACTGTGCACTAGCGAATATCCGCTGTAAAAATAAATAATAAATACAGGGACGTTGTATTTAAATAAACTGAAAACATTTGTTTTATAACCTTTTAGAAATCTGTATAAATAAACTATTTCCTATCGCAACACTGTTTTAAATATTTACAATTAAAAAATAAACCATAATATTATTTCATTTCATATTGCGTAAACTGAAATATATCGGGGTTAATTTTAATTTCACCTGAATATATTTTCTCATCAATATTAAGTGATCAATAATTACAGTTTTATAAAAATGATATTTTTGATTACCGTTATATAGCCGTCATTTTCGCAGCGATTCAAGTACTTGGGGTTTAACTATAAAGTTGAAACTTTTCCGGGAGAACTTTAAATTGAGCACCTTGGCACAAGGGGATTGAGGGTTAAAAAAAAGTCGGATAGGCTTGTGGGATCCGTATCTGAGTTTGCGGGAACGGAAAAGAAGTAGGGATTTCTCTGCGTCAGTTATCAACAGGCGGATTTACTAAGGGGGATTTCTCTGCATCAGCTATCAATAGGCTGACTTACTAAGAGGGATTTCTCTGCGTCAGCTATCAATAGGCTGATTTACTAAGAGGGATTTCTCTGAGTCAGCTATCAACAGGCGGATTTACTAAGAGGGATTTCTCTGCGTCAGCTATCAACAGGCGGATTTACTAAGAGGGATTTCTCTGCATCAGCTATTAATAGGCTGATTTACTAAGGGGGATTTCTCTGCGTCAGCTATTAATAGGCGGTTTTACTAAGAGGGATTTCTCTGCGTCAGCTATCAATAGGCGGTTTTACTAAGAGGGATTTCTCTGCGTCAGGTATCAATAGGCAAGAGGATTTCTCTGAGCTATTACTGATTTAGAGAGGATTTTCTCTGCGTCAGCTATCAATAGGCTGATTTACTAAGAGGATTTCTCTGCGTCAGCTATCAATAGGCTGATTTACTAAGAGGGATTTCTCTGAGTCAGCTATCAACAGGCGGATTTACTAAGAGGGATTTCTGCGTCTGCTATCAGCTATCAACAGGCGGATTTACTAAGAGGATTTCTCTGCATCAGCTATCAATAGGCTGATTTACTAAGAGGGATTTCTCTGCGTCAGCTATTAATAGGCTGATTTACTAAGAGGGATTTCTCTGCGTCAGCTATCAATAGGCTGATTTACTAAGAGGGATTTCTCTGCGTCAGCTATCAATAGGCTGATTTACTAAGACGGATTTCTCTGCGTCAGCTATCAACAGGCGGATTTCCTAAGGGGGATTTCTCTGCGTCAGATATCAATAGGCTGATTTACTAAGAGGGATTTCTCTGAGTCAGCTATCAACTGGCGGATTTACTAAGAGGGATTTCTCTGCGTCAGCTATCAACAGGCGGATTTACTAAGAGGGATTTCTCTGCATCAGCTATCAATAGGCTGATTTACTAAGAGGGATTTCTCTGCGTCAGCTATCAATAGGCTGATTTACTAAGAGGGATTTCTCTGCGTCAGCTATCAATAGGCTGATTTACTAAGAGGGATTTCTCTGCGTCAGCTATCAATAGGCGGATTTACTAAGAGGGATTTCTCTGCGTCAGCTATCAATAGGCTGATTTACTAAGAGGGATTTCTCTGCGTCAGCTATCAACAGGCTGATTTACTAAGAGGGATTTTCTCTGCGTCAGCTATCAATAGGCTGATTTACTAAGGGATTTCTCTGCGTCAGCTATCAATAGGCTGATTTACTAAGAGGATTTCTCTCTGTCAGTCAGCTATCAATAGGCTGATTTACTAAGAGGATTTCTCTGCGTCAGCTATCAATAGGCTGATTTACTCTCAGTCAGCTATCAATAGGCTGATTTACTAAGAGGGATTTCTCTGTGTCAGCTATCAATAGGCTGATTTACTAAGAGGGATTTCTCTGCGTCAGCTATCAATAGGCTGATTTACTAAGAGGGATTTCTCTGTGTCAGCTATCAATAGGCGGTTTTACTAAGAGGGATTTCTCTGTGTCAGCTATCAATAGGCGGTTTTACTAAGAGGGATTTCTCTGCGTCAGCTATCAATAGGCTGATTTACTAAGAGGGATTTTTCTCTGTCAGTCAGCTATCAATAAGAGGGAGGCTGATTTACTAAGAGGGATTTCTCTGCGTCAGCTATCAATAGGCGGATTTACTAAGAGGGATATTAGGCGGTTTTCTGGATTTCTCTCAGCTATCAATAGGCTGATTTACTAAGAGGGATTTCTCTGCGTCAGCTATCAATAGGCGGTTTTACTAAGAGGGATTTCTCTGCGTCAGCTATCAACAGGCGGATTTACTAAGAGGGATTTCTCTGCGTCAGCTATTAACAGGCGGATTTACTAAGAGGGATTTCTCTGCATCAGCTATTAATAGGCTGATTTACTAAGAGGGATTTCTCTGCGTCAGCTATCAATAGGCTGATTTACTAAGAGGGATTTCTCTGCGTCAGCTATCAATAGGCTGATTTACTAAGAGGGATTTCTCTGCGTCAGCTCTCAGCAGGCGGATTTACTAAGAGGTATTTCTCTGTGTCAGCTATCAACAGGCGGATTTACTAAGAGGGATTTCTCTGAGTCAGCTATCAACAGGCGGATTTACTAAGAGGGATATCTCTGCGTCAGCTATTAATAGGCGGTTTTACTAAGAGGGATTTCTCTGCGTCAGCTATCAACAGGAGGATTTACTAAGAGGGATTTCTCTGCGTCAGCTATTAACTGGCGGATTTACTAAGAGGGATTTCTCTGCGTAGGCTATCAACAGGCGGATTTACTAAAAGGGATTTCTCTGCGTCAGCTATCAACAGGCGGATTTACTAAGAGGGATTTCTCTGCGTCAGCTATCAACAGGCGGATTTACTAAGAGGGATTTCTCTGCATCAGCTATCAACAGGCGGATTTACTAAGAGGGATTTCTCTGCGTACATAAACAAGCGATTTTACTGAGAGATTTATCTGCGTCAGTTATCAACAGGCATATTTATTAAGTCCACCAAGAACGCATCCAAGAACGATGCGATGAAATTAGAATGTATTATCACAGAAAACGTTACTGGAAAGGGATTCTTCTAGGCGGTGTTAGGGGTACAGTAGCGATCCTGGATGCCGGGCAACTCGGAAGGTCATTGGACACATTACGGAGCACTATGGTTGGAGGGTGGACCTTAACAGGATAGGGACTTACCACGAAGAAACTGCAGATCACGTAATCTACGATTGTGAACTTCTTTGCAGCAGGAAAAAATGTGTTTAATTTCCAGGACCCCAAGGACCTCTGCTGAATGACCTAGTCAGTGATCTGTTCGAATTCACTTACTGAACCAGTCTTCTCAGTGAACCTTATTTGCAAAATAGATCCTTTAGTTGCTATTGTTACCAAACCTGTAAATATATATGTAATCTGTCATATTGAAATAATTTTAGGCAATCGTGAGAAACTTCGATATTAGGTTTTCATCCTTTTTTTAGTTTCCCTCCAAAAAAAGTATTTTCCCGTTTGAGTGCACTTTTTAGAGACTAAACGAATTATTTGATCAATGAGCTGTGGAATGTAGGTCAGGTTTACAATATCTCAGAACTGTAAAATACTCCTAAGGCTCTATTTTATTAAAATTGCCTTTTGATTAAATTTTTCTCAAATATAGTTCAAACGTATCTGAACACAACGTGCGTGTTATTTCTCTGTATTTGTTTCACCCTACTTTGGGGTACACTAAATCAATCACTTTTTAATGTTCTGTGCCTTCCTCGTAGCCCAGTATTGCTTCATTCGTTGTGATCTTGCTTTTCTTTCTTCGTCAGAGATTTGGATCGTTCGCTTGGATTTGACTTTGCCTTGGAACCGTTGCTTCTTGTCCTTGGTTATTGTTTTGGCTGTTCTGTCCATCGGCATGGTGTCAGTGATCTGTAGTTCTGTTATGTCTTTCTCTGTTTCTCTAAACCAAAGTGGTTCGGCTCTTTTATTGTGAAAGTATTATGTGCGTGTTATTTATTTTCATCATTTATTCAAAAAAATCAATAATGTATTCTGAAAAATTAAAAAAAACTGACCCTATTTTCGGGCGAACCAGACATACCAAATTGTTTTCAAATCGGTCGGGTAATTTAGTCACCAGCGATGTGGGTGCACGGTGTAACAATATACAATTAATTTAAACATAAAATAAAAAAAACAACAATAGTTGTATTTACTTTGAACAATTACAAAAAAACAACAATAATTGTATTTACTTTGGACAATTACAATATTTTTTATTTGGTTGAAACTGATGAAAGGCAAAAATATGTATAAAATTATTCCTACAGTTTTTTTATCTCGGGTGAGGTTGTCGTGCAGGCGCAGTAAATAGTCGTACAAGAAAATTAAAGATAAATTTAATTTAAGGTTAATTTTGAATTTACTGTTTTTTTGCTATTCGAAGAAAAAGGTATTTCGAAACATTTCAATTTCTGTAAACGTTACCTTGACGTCTTACAGTTCACTTCATTATTTTCTATTTGGTAAAATGGCGTCTGTATTCTTCACATTTAAGGTTATCACATTAACAGGCTTCCAGTTCTTCACACTTGAACTGTTTGGTCGTCTTCAGTTATAATTGTATTCGATTCATTTAAAGCTTGTTGAACCGCTTCGGACGTTACTGAATTGTTGTCGTTTTAATGATGGCCTTCTTGTTAATTAACAATTAGGAAAATATCTGGACATTCTTTGTCCACCGTTTTTCTTTCTGATTGGTTTCACCTGGTAACATGTTTTCGTCGCTAATTGGTCCGTTTAGATCAGATATTTTCTTTTAATAATATATATATATATATATATATATATATATATATATATATATATATATATATTTACTAATAAACTTTCAGGAATAATTTAGAATATTATTATTTTTTGGTTACTCTGTTTCATTACGAATATTACTTTAAGAATAATAAATATATTTAAATATTTTAGTTAATTGCTTGGTTTATTTCCAGGCCTACTGACGAAGTCATAACTTCAACTATTATACGTATAATCTCCTATTTTATAAACAATATTATTTTTAATTGTAATCTAAATTTCTACAGTTTAGCTTATAATTACACATATGGTTATTTAATTATTTCCTCTTTGATATTACATTTCTGCTTCTGAGCCTAATTCAGCTATCTTTTAATTGACTTGTGTATTACGCATAAACAAACGTTATTTCGAAGGCAGTTTACTATAGAGGAAATGTGATACAGTAACCTGTTGTCGATCAGCTGTGTTTACCGATGTCTGTACGCACTTTTTCAAATCGATAGCCAACAGTCAGGTAAACGGCCAAATGACACCTTTTTTTGGATTCGGAGCACCGAAAAACGGATAGGTTTATAAAAATCATTAAAATGTTTTTCAAGGTCACAAAACATTCTTTGTTTGATGAAAAAAAAACAAATTGTAATTACTGTATTTTCACTTAACAAAACACAAACGTAATCAATTGTAATCAAATTCGTTTTTGATTCCGTCATCTTAATAAGCTCAGCAAAACCAAGCAGTTTGCATTGTTTGTGTAGTGCATCCAAGGAGAATTAATCTTTTTGGAAATATGATTAGAAATCACTGAAGTGTTTAAGAATCTTTTAACTTTTTAATTTAAAGACCGCCTTCTTTACATTTCTGTAGACAAAATAGCTTTTGTAATAAAGAGAGAACGTAATCTTTCAGCTAAATTTGTTTTTAAAAAACGTTCATTGTTTAACCAAACTGAGTGGTTTTACTTTGATGCCAATCCGTGGCATGTTGTTAGAGGCTAAATTGTTTGCGATGAAACTTCGGCATGTCGTAGGCTGGTTTTCACTTAACTCAAGAAAGTGTTTGCATATCGGTTTGTATCGGGTCGAATGTATTACTGGTTTTATCGCTAATTGGAAATGATGTAAAACTGATTTTAAAGAAAACTGATACTTTCCTATTTAGTTCTTCGATGGAAGGTCTGGGCATGTAGTACAACGGCTTTTGCTAAAATGTTCAGTATTTATTAATGCACCTATTTATATACTCGTACATAATTGTGTTAAGCAAATAAAAAAAATTATTCGCTAGTGACTTTTAAAATCTCTTCCTTTACAAAAAAAAATACAACTAATATGTTTTCACAAAATTCTTTTATTGAGTAACATTTGTTTATCCGGCGGAGACAGCTGATTGGCTTAGCGATCCCACCGTACCTCTAGCTCATACTACTCTGGCTCATCTACTCAAGACACACACACACACACACACACACACACACACACACACACACACACACACACACACACACACACACACACACACACACACACACACACACACACACACACACACACACACACACACACACACACACACACACACACACACACACACACACACACAAACACACACGCATACACACAAACACATACCATACAAACGCGCGCACAAACACGCGCACGCGCGCATACATACGAACATGCGGAACACACGCACAAGCGCGCGCACGCACACGCACACGCACACACGTACACTCACAAGCACACGAGCGCGCATACGCCCACGAGCCCGCGTACACACATACACACACACGCACACGCGTACACAGACACGCGCAAACGCGCTCACACGCACGCACACGCGCGTGCGCACACACACACACACACACACACACACACAACATACACGCATACACACAAACACATAATATACAAACGCGAGCACAAACACGAGCACGCACGCATACACACGAACATGTGCGACACACGCACTCGCGCACACACCCGCGCGCTCAAGCACACGCACACACGTACACT
>CM040189.1:15725865-15738365 GCA_022606455.1 Callitettix versicolor
TCTGCAGTGAAATTTAAAAATGTAGGTTCTTTTTTATCGGAAATGGCTGTAGTGATTATAAAGTAGTTTTGGAATAAAACATTTTCGGTTAAAGAAAAAAAAATGATCTTCGTATGTCTAATGTTTTCCGTAAATTGGTTTTAATTAGAAAAACTTAAATAACGCAGACCATATGAGTATCTACTTACAAATTTAA
Organism: Callitettix versicolor; assembly: GCA_022606455.1. Classification (NCBI taxonomy): domain Eukaryota; kingdom Metazoa; phylum Arthropoda; class Insecta; order Hemiptera; family Cercopidae; genus Callitettix; species Callitettix versicolor. The sequence continues at coordinate 15,726,062 of CM040189.1, forward strand.
TATAAAATTTCATCAGTGCTAGCTTGATCACTGGGTACTTATTAATATACAATAACCTAACCTAACAAACACTGATATTTGCATCAATACGTCAATGCATATTCAATAATAGAATTTAAAAGAAATGGATACAAAAACATTACTTTTCACTAAAATCATGGTCGGTTGTTATTGACAAAACTAAAGCAAATATGATTAATTTCTTAAAAATCGACTCGTAAGATTTGCTCTTACATCACTCTACAATTTTTAAGTAAAAAGTACACTTGTAGAACGCGGGGAGTTACCGTCAGAAGCGAAGCTTTCGTTTGCTGAATATATAGTTTGAAGAATAAATACGCGAACCTAGCTTAGATAATATTTACTGTAGTTATAGTAGAAGATCAGTTGTTTTAGGTTAATTCTTAATAATCAGCTGATTTCGTTGTACAGCTGATAGGTTGTAATACATTTCAAGTTATGTTGTTAAAAACTATTAATATTAACAATTATTATAAACGTTTATGTTAATTTCGTGTGTATTATAAACGGTTACAACGTGCGCGTGTTCTTCAACTAAGGAAAAATACCGAAACCAAAGCAACACAACGTTTTCATATAATACGCGTGTGCTGATATCGAAAAGGAAGGAAAAATAGACAGAAATAGAGTGACGAAATTTGTTTGCACGATCGTTCCATATTTCCGTTACATTCTTCCGTTCGGCAGACATTTTTCCATTTACTCCTCTCGCCAAAGCTAACATTAAAAGGCTTCAATAAAAGTAGTTTAAATGCGAGAGTAAATCGAGAAAAGCAAACCGGCGCCGGTCAGGGTTTATTTTTGTTTTTCGATTTTTTTGGCACTGTAAATTTATTTCACTTCACCTTAGAGGTTCGTCGTCGGAATGAAGTATTTTGAAATTAAATACTTCATTTAATTTTGTCCCCGCAAAAATCTGCGCAAACACTCGGATTAAACAATCGTAGGTACTGCATTCTGTGGTGAACCTATTGAACTATCTCGGTTAAGGAACGTATGTTGAAATAATCAGCTGATCAAATAAAATAAAAACTCGAAGCCGCCTCGGTGGCCTAGTTTATAGCGTACTAGGCCCTTGAGAATACCGACTATTGAATGGAGAGCGCTTGCACAACATTCGATATGCAGATGATACTATAATATTCATCGACAATCTGAACAGCTTACAAGAAATGATGAACAAAGTAAGTGACGTCAGCAGTCAGTATGGCTTAGAAATTAACACTAATAAAACCAAGTTCATGGTAATTAGTAGAGAAGCAGTTGGAAGGTACGGCTTAATGGCAACAACCAATAGAAAGGCTATCACAGTTCACCTACCTGGGAACCAAGATCAATGAGTATTGAGACCATTCACAGGAGATAAAGGTGCGGAATAGAATAGGCAAAGGCCCATTCAAACCAATGGCAAAAGTCATAACCTCGAAATCGATATCAAAGTCAGAATCCGTAGTATATTTTCTCGATACTTTTCTATGGAATGGAAACATGGAGACTAACCGAGAAAACACAAAAAAGACTCGAAGCTTTTGATATGTGGCTCTATAGGAAAGTGTTGAGTACGTCATGGGTAGAGAGTGACCAACAGAGCAGTGATGGAACGACTGGAAAAAGACCTAGGAGCCGCCTCGACGATAGCGTACTGGGCTTTTACCCCGAGGACCCGGGTTCGATTCCCGGCCAGTTCTTGGCATTTTCATACGCTATAAATCATCCTATCGTCGGCATTAGCCCAAGTGTGCACAGTAGTCGGACGTTAAAAAAAAAATCAGCAAAGGATTAACGTGGGAACTGGCAAATCGATTCGCGCCCTGAGACAGTTATTCCCGATTTTTCCATCACGGAATACCAGTTCGCACTTTCTTGGTAATTTGGAGTACGACCTAGAAAGGGAGGGAGTATCTTCATATAACAGCATTTTGAAAATTTAAATTACATTCAAAACACGAAAACGAACCATGAACGCCATTAAATTAAATTTCTTAGATTTTCAAAAATATTTTAGACAAAAAGTTACGCATTTTTATTGATTTTAAATAGACACCATTTTGAAACTTTTGAACTAATTTTGATGATGACAAAAATTTTCCAAGCTATCAACGAAATCGATTTTCGCGCTAAATTTAAATCAAATAGTGAGCGTGCTAATTTATGAAACAAAAATTCACTGAAAATTACGGAAGACAAAAACGTTTCCTTTTAAAAAAAAAATTAAAATTTTTGTTAGTAAGAAAGTTTCAGGGTTTTTTTGTAAGTGAAACAAAAAACATAATTTCTTACTACTATGTTCAGTATAATGATCTGCCTTCCCTAGCTTCGTCAATTCTAATTCGTTTCGGAGAACCTCCATCTTCAAAAACTATATCTATCTAACTATAGATAGATATAATTTTTGAAGATGGTGGTTCTCCGAAACGCGTCAACGAAAGAAGAATTGACGAAGCTAGGGAATGCAGATCATTATACTGAACATAGTAACAATAATCCTAGCAGAAAAGAAGAAGGATATAAAAGGAATTTCTTACTAGTTGACTACAACACGTAAGATTATGTTAATCTTTAATTAATTTGACTCGGACACATTTTAGATTCAAACTTTGTAATGATGTGATTTAAACCCTAGCTTATTTAAGTTGAGATAAGCTAAGTAAAAAAAAACTTGATAATCGGCGTACCTATTTAGTTCCTCTTCTGTCTCTATGCTGTAACGACACATCAGGCCGTCGACTTCCGGTTCCGAAGAACAGCAAGTTGAGCCGACTGGAATTCCCGTCGACATAGACCCCGTTAGGTCTATGCCAGTTCCGTATCAAGTGTTAAGCAACGACGTGTGGTGTCAGCTACTCTTCCGTTTGAGAAGTCTAGCGCAGATAGCCAGACAGTCGCCGTCACAGGGTTCAGTGGCAAAAAGTGTTCAGCGAACGACCCGAGGCTAGAACCGTGTGTTTAGCCCACTCGGCAGTGTAATACGGGGAACCTACAGGAAACTACATTAAAAAGTTACTCCAGAAGGCACAGGGACCATCTTGTAGCAGTTGGCACCAGGAATTGTTTTGGACAAGACCCACAGCCGATAAAGTTTGAAGTCTTCAAGAGAACTTAACTGGAGCAACCAACTGAATTAGCAGCAACAGGAATCAAAGGTGACAGGACTCCAAGGACTGGGAAAGAAGACAACCAATAACAGTCACAGACAATAGAAGAAATAATACAGAGATTAATGTAAATATGTTCCTATTAAATTAAATAAATAAATAAAAGTCAAACGGATAAATTGCAGCTCTATGTAATATAACCCACTCCAAAGAGTGTATCCGGGACGAAGGTGCGCTTAAAGAAATTTAAAAGCATCTTCGACTCTGTAAGCAGGTGAACTGCGTTACAACTTTTGGACTGAAATCGTTTTTTTTTTTTATACTAGCTTAGACCAAGGAAAATCCGTAAACTGTTAAAAAAATGGTGGCAATTTTAAATCATAACTGTTTTAAATACGATTTTTTAAAAATCGAATTTCACTATCATGCTCAAATTTCAACGTGTTGCTCAAATGCTCGCGCACGCGCGCGCGTGTGTTTGTGTGTTTGGTGTATGTTTGTGTTGGGTGTGTGTGTGTGTATTTATGTAGGTGTGTGTTTGTGTTGTGTATGTGTATGTGTGTGTGTGTGTTGGGTGTGTGTGTGTGTGTGTGTGTGTGTGTGTGTGTGTGTGTGTGTGTGTGTGTGTGTGTGTGTGTGTGTGTGTGTGTGTGTGTGTGTGTGTGTGTGTGTGTGTGTGTGTGTGTGTGTGTGTGTGTGTGTGTGTGTGTGTGTGTGTGTGTGTGTGTGTGTAGGTGTATGTGTGTGTGTTTGTGTTTGTGTGTGTGTGTGTGTGTGTGTGTGTGTGTGTGTGTGTGTGTGTGTGTTTGTGTGTGTATGTGTGTGTGTTGGGTGTGTGTGTATTTGTGTGTGTGTGTGTGTGTGTGTGTGTGTGTGTGTGTGTGTGTGTGTGTGTGTGTGTGTTTGTGTGTGTGTGTGTGTGTGTGTGTGTGTGTGTGTGTGTGTGTGTGTGTGTGTGTGTGTGTGTGTGTGTGTGTGTGTGTAGGTGTATGTGCGTAGTGTGTATGGTGTGTGTGTAGGTGTGTGTGTGTGTGTGTTGTGTGTGTGTGTGTGTGTGTGTGTGTGTGTGTGTGTGTGTGTGTGTGTGTGTGTTGGGTGTGTGTGTGTGGGGTGTGTGTGTGTGTGTGTGTGTGTGTGTGTGTGTGTGTGTGTGTGTGTGTGTGTGTGTGTGTGTGTGTGTGTGTGTGTGTGTGTGTGTGTGTGTGTGTGTGTGTGTGTGTGTGTGTGTGTGTGTGTGTGTGTGTGTGTGTGTGTGTGTGTGTGTGTGTGTGTGTGTGTGTGTGTGTGTGTGTGTGTGTGTGTGTGTGTGTGTGTGTGTGTGTGTGTGTGTGTGTGTGTGTGTGTGTGTGTGTGTGTGTGTGTGTGTGTGTGTGTGTGTGTGTGTGTGTGTGTGTGTGTGTGTGTGTGTGTGTGTTAGATGTATGATATGCTATTCTAAGGAATAAGTATGTTTATTTATAGTTGAAATGTCGTAATTTTTACGTTTATGTAAAAATATATCAGCTTATGAGCATAAATAATAATTTTAAAAGGAATCTGACAGATAAAAAATAAAATCTGCAAACATTATGAATTAAAAATACGAACATTGACCTTGATTGTGGCCAGAATTATCAATACGTTTTTGATAACTCGGGGGGGGGCTTGGAACACTTATTAATTATCGTAATGTAATCAATAATGAACAAAGTTTGCTTTTGTTATGTTTCAGTACTTAATGAAATTACTTAAGATTCCGTCTATGAAATGACTCCTTGTTTGGGTAAATAAGAGGCCATAGTATTTTCATAACATTATACGAAATACTTTCGTTCAGCACTTGATTACCCAGTAAATTAATTTCCCTTTACTAACCACATCGATTGAATTTTACTCCTTTGATGTTACTACAAAAGAGTCATATTGGATTCTCTGCTTACAGCAAACATAAAAAGTGTTTTCAACGTTGAAAGTAAATAATTTAAGAAAACCTTACACAAACTTTCTGCGTTCAATTAATAAAAAAAAGTTCGGTAAAGAAGATAAAAAAAAAAATAGTTAGTCAGATTTTTTTCTCAAAAACTTGGCAACGTATTATAAAGAATTATACAAGGTGTGACTATTAAATAACGAGACTGACGTTGTAAAAAAAATTATGTTCATTTATACATTTTATACCTTCAATTTTTTTTAACTTCAATTTTATACCTTCAATTTTATACATTCATTTTATACCTTCAATATACACTCCTTCACTATCCCTACAACGCTCCATGCAAATTTTCCATTGTTGGAAACAGTGCTGGAAGTCATCTATTGTCAACTCCTTCAGGACTCACTTTTACAGCTTCCACGGACTCAAATCTCGTCCCTTTTAATGCAGATTTCGTCTTAGGGAACAGATAAAAGTCACATGGTGCAAGGTCTGGTGAGTAAGGTGGATGTTCTAACACTGGGATGCTGTACTTGGCCAGGAACCTCTTGACAGATAACGCGGAATGAGTTGGCGCATTGTCTTGGTGAAAATCCCATGATTTGTCCTTCCACATTTCGGGTCGTTTTTTCCTTACTCTTTCACGTAGTTTACCAAGTACCTCAAGGTAGTAATATTGATTAATTCAGGAACCCAGTGAAGGTACACAATGCCATGAATATCGAAAAAACAATCATCATTGCTTTAAATTTTGACTTGCTGATTCTTGCTTTTTTGGCTCTCGGTGAAGTTGGGGTCTTCTAAAGCACGGATTGGCGCTTTGTTTCCGAATAATACGTAAAAAAACCACGTTTCATCACATGTTATTATCCTTTTTTAATAAATTTGGGTCATTTTCAATGGCATCCAAAGAATCAGTACAAACATTTTTGCGAGCTGCTTGTTCAAACGTAAGAATTTTTGGCACACACTTTTCGCATGTTCCAATTGTCACGTAAAATTTGCCGTACACATTCTTTATCAATGCCTACAGTTTCACCAATTGCACGAATACTTAAACGACGGTCAGACCGAATCAAATTAACAACTTTTCGACTTTGTCATCCGTTTTTTAACGTTGAAGGGCGACCTGGCCGCGAATGATCTTCAACATCTTGTCGGCCATCTTGAAAATGCTTTAACCATTCAAAAACACGTGTCCGCGATAAACATTCACTGCCATACACTTCTTTCAGTAAATTATAAGTTTCAGTAGCGGTTTTTCCAAGTTTGAAGTAAAATTTAACAACAATTGCTCTGTTATTACACTACCCATTTTTTCCGGCAAAACAAAATAACAACACTATGAAATGAAGGTTATGACTAAACGGTGTTGGTTACACAAACGAGACTAACTGTATTCTGGAGAGAAATCTTCACACTAAACAGTTTTCGGTCAATGGCGGTTTGATCATGCGCACTTATTCCGCCGCAGCGTCAGTCTCGTTATTTAATAGTCACACCTCGTATACAAACATTAAAAGAATTATATACAAAAAAATAAGGTTTTAGAAAAAATCCACCGGAGGTCATTTTTGTACTCTTGGATTCACTCCTGAAATATGTTTACTTAAAATTTGCTAATTTAACAAATTATTTGGCTTCACATGCACTTATGTATGAGTATATTTTTGCGTTATTTTTTAAAACTTAAATAAGTGATTTAGTCAAGATCGGCTTCTCATTTCAAGGTCAAAAGCTGGGTCGCTGTGCTTTACCAACAGAGTGATAAGATGTCTCTGTTGATAATCAATGTCATAACTATTGATAGGAGCTATTTCACAGACTGTGACTTTATCACAGATATTTTTAAGTTACAGTTAACAAAACTGACGAACAACAGAAACTGTATGTGTCAATAGATTACGGTGGTTCATTATTATATATTGGTGACAACTATGGATTGTTGTGTCAGTCACTGTTGGCTTGTGCTTCGATCTGGTGATATTTTTTAACGAATATCGTTCTCCATTAAAATAATACAATTCCTAACATATTACTGTTAATAATACTCGGAAGACATTCAGCCTATAGTAAATCACAACTATGTGTACGAAATATCTATTATTTTCCTACAATATGACTCGTCGATAAATATATCAGTTGTGACAAATCACGTGTTATTTGTCACCGGTGATTTTTTGCCACAGTTACTGCAGTAACAGTTATTTGGTCACAGTTACTGAAGTAACAGTTATTTGGTCACAACTGAGATATACACTGAGATATCATTAGACTTCCACGTTATATTTATGTGTAGTATTATCAATTAAGCAATAGTTCTAAATATCGCTTAAATTAACAAATATTATTTTTTTTTGCGTTAAAAGAAGCATGAATACATCCCGTAAACACAGTATCTACGTCTGCCTTAAGTACATGTAAATAGATTTTGTGTAATTTTACTTTATTCATGAGCCTAAAAAAGGTAAAAAAGATATGAAAAAAGGTATCATATAATGTTTACTAAATGTATCATATAAAATAATCTTTTGGAGCTCCTTCTTAGTAAGTACGAAATTCGCGACCATAAAATAAACTTACAGATAATTTTGTATTAATCTTTATAATTTTGTATATTTATGTAGTTTTATTATATTATAAAAGCACCTATTCGTTTCGGTTCATTGACATTATTATAAAAAAACTGTGTTATTGTATGGAATGGATTGTTTTATTGAAACCGAACAAATAAAAATATGTTTTTAAAATTCTACCACAAATGGAGCTATTTATTAAAGAATTTCGTTCTTTCAGAAACTTATTTACTTACACAATATTTTGTCTTGAATCGTTAAGGTTACATTAAACAGGTAAAGAAAGTTTGGAAATATTTTCAAATTCAGTACAAATAAGTTAAGGTAAATAAAATACAAAAGTTGTCAATTCTGTTACAATTTGTATTGTAAATAATTTTAATTAAAGTAAAAGAAATTTTGAAAATTTACTTTTATTCGCAAGTTTTTTTGTTAAAAGGTTAACCTTTTTTGAAAAAAAGGGTTAGTTCTTTTAAAACATTTTTGAAATTTTTTTAGTGACCTCCGCCGTTAGATCGCTCAAGGGACTTTTGGTTCAGGTTTTGTATTTTGGAATGTCATTGAACGATTACATGTGTGTGTGTGTGTGTGTGTGTGTGTGTGTGTGTGTGTGTGTGTGTGTGTGTGTGTGTGTGTGTGTGTGTATGTGTGTGTGTGTGTGTGTGTGTGTGTGTTGGGTGTGTGTGTGTTTGTGATGGGTGTGTGTAGGTGTGAATGTGTGTAGGTTTGTGTGTATTTGTGTGTTTGTGTTGGGTGTGTGTGTGTGTGTGTGTGTAGGTGCATGTTTGTGTTTTATGTGTGTGTGTGTGTGTGTATAGATGTGTGTTAGTGTTGTGTGTAGGCGTGTGTGTGTTTGTGTTGTGTGTGTGTGTGTGTGTTTGTTAGGTGTGTGTGTGTGTGTGTGTGTGTGTGTGTGTAGGTGTGTATTTGTGTTGTGAATGTGTGTGTGTGTGTGTGTAGGTGTGTGTCTGTTGGGTGTATGTGTATGTATGTGTGTGAGTGTGTTTGTGTTGGGTGTGCATGACTGTGTGAGTTTGTGTTGGGTGTGTGTGTGTGTGTGTGTGTGTGTGTTGAGTCTGCGTGTGTGTGTGTGTGTTTGTGTGTATGTTAGATTTACGATATGCTATTCTAAAGAATAAGTGTGTTTATTTATAGTTGAAATGTCGTAATTTTTAAATTTATGTAAAAATATATAAGATTTTTATTTATTATTGCATACATTTCCATACATTACATAAAAAAAAAACAAAAAACACGTTTTTTTTTAAAATATCACTTTTATTTCTATCGGTTACAAATTTACATTTTTCAGTCTCACATTTTTTGTGTAAACAATTTTTACGTTTATCAACAAAGTATATTATTCAGTATTTACTGAATATTTTGTATATAACTTTTCAGTAGCGTGGGAGAAGTCATAAAACCGTTTTATGGGCCGAGAGTGAGAAACGCGTATTTTTATACATGACTGTATTTTCGGCAAAATGACAATCTGTGCTACATTCAACAAACGAAATTCTGTTTCCTTCTAAAAAAAATCACCGCACGCAGATGCCTCGCTTACGTGTTTATTTTTAAAAAGAAACGAAAATTATTTTGTGTGTATTTAAGTGTATGCGTGTGTATCTTCAACGCGCGATGGTTTTGGTTCGATTTATTTAAATCAGTAAACAAATCTGTTTTATTTATAGCATGTAGAAGCAAATTCGTTTAACAGTTTTAAAATTGTGACTCTTCCAATACAAAAAGTCATAAATCTGATAACACCATTATAATCGTTAAATCTCCATAAAATAACGTTGATTATATTAAATCGAGAATGTTAATTTCTACAGAATTCACCATGGTGAAATCTGATTTTCAAATAGATTTTTTTAAATTTATTTAATACTCATAACCAATCTTTACAAGATCGACTAATGGTTTACATCTACAACAAAATCACATTTGTAGGATAGCTATTACATTAATAACTTCCTTCACATCAGTGGAGCAGTTCATGAGATATTTCAAGTAGATAAAAAAAAATTAGGAAATACACTTACAGTTTATGTATTTCTAATTTGATTCACTGCTATCAGATATGGAGACTGCAAATATAACAAATTCAATTACATAAGTAACAATTGGTTAAGAACAATTTCAACAACTTTTTCGATTGAATTTAAAACTTTTGTTGTTATCTCGCAACAGTTTCGTCCGAATCTTCGGCAACAAATACACTTCCTTCGTACTTCCCTCGGCCGGTCGGTAAACAAACACGGCAGTGTTATTCACTTCGCGGCCTTAATGAAAGTAGTTTCGTGTTTTCACGGATAAATTTGTTATTTCAAGCACAGCGCATGGACGCTCGCAATCCAATCAGTGTAGCCGATAATGTCTTACACTGCGGCACGGTAGGCTACTAAAAGTTAATCACGTTATCTCCAACAAATTGCCTTTAAATAATGCTAAATGAAAAAGTGTAATTTCGTGTTTTGAAAGTGACACACAGTCGCACAGGGGGTGCATACTAGCTGCACCTATTGAGAGGATTTAGACGTACCCGAGTTTAACACACACTTCCACTTACAACATTACACTTACGACTTTGACACGTGACAGTCACACTTACATTTAGGGAGGCGATAATAGTGACACACTAAAAAAAATATTTTAATTAAATTGTATTTAAATATTGAACAAGATTTTTCACTTTTTCTTTATTTCGCTTTCGCATGATTGTTTTGTTGCTGAACGTACATACTTTATGCCATTAAGGACGAGGGCGCGGCGTTAACGGAAAGGATAAGGTTAATAAGTCGTTTGTTTCATCGTGGCGCTTGACCTTGAGCGTAGCCGCCTCGGTGGCCTAGTTAATAACGTACTAGGCTTTCACCCCGAGGACCCGGGTTCGATTCCCGGCCAGGGATTGGCAATTTCATACGCTATAAATCATGCCATCGTCTGCATTAGCCCAAGTGTGCACAATAGGCGGACGTTAAACACCAAAAAAGAAAACAAAATGACCTTGAACAGTTTAACGCATACAAAGACATTCCCCGTCAACTCCTCGCTACAAGCCTATCGAAATTTACGGAAAACAAGCAACATTTTATATATACACAAATGTTGGCAAAATTAGTCTACTCACTGTGACCAGTGACAGGTGGAACAAGGTCAAGAGATGATGGGATGAGGGTGTTCTATAATATTTTCTGTTAACATTTGCCAACCTGTGTAAATAAAGCTAATCATTGACATAATTTTCTATAAAACGGCTATAGGTTAGCCGCTTAGAAAACGGCCTAACTAGAATATAAAATGTGGGAGAGAAAAAATGTGCGAGTGAGAGGTCGAGTTCCCACCATAAATCCTTATTTTTCTTCACTGTCGTTGAGTGGTAAAAGTTTGTTGACGCAGATTGGCAGAATCTTTGTCACTGTTCTGTTGATGGGAGCTGAAGGGGAATTCTCCTACATGCGCTAGAAATTCTCTAAGTGGATGGACTATAGTAGCATTAGAATCGTGAAATTTCGTGAGCTCAAACTAATCGCAACAGTAATTGCAGTCTCGAACCTTCGGCCTTGAGTGTGCAGTTCAGAAACGCAGTCAAATGAATGGTGGCCACTTAAACCACCTTGATCAAGCCGATCACTGTTTCTTTTCGAACACAATTTCTGAAGTGATTTTGTAAAAAAAACATACATACTTAGGTTTTTATGTAAAGTAACTTTATCGTATTCGATTTAAAAAATTACCATCGTCAATCTCCTCTTGATTAGAAACTGAAAAACTGGAAGTTTTTAGAGCCGCCTCGGTGGTCTAGTTGATAGCGTACTGGGCTTTCACCCCGAGGACCTGGGTTCGATTCCCGATCAGGGCTTGGCATTTTCATATGCTATAAATCATCCCATCGTCTGCATTAGCCCAAGTGTGCACAATAGTCGGACGTTAAACAAAAAAAAGGAAGTTTTTAGAGATCGTTTGATTAATTTTATCTTAGTTGAATTTTGTAGGCGTACAGTCGCAAATGTTTATGTATTTTTTAGGAGTACAAAACATTAATTTAACACAATAGCTTCTAACTCTAACGGGTGATTTGTTTTGTGTAGCGGGAACCCTATTGGTCGCAGTTATAATTACATTTAACACAAACATCCTTATATATATATAACACCGTAAGGTAAAATTTTGGAAAAAGTATTTTGAGACTGGTAAGCCGTATAAAGATAACTTAAGGTTTATCTTTAAAGGTACCGGTCTCGAATTTGAGCGCAAACGTAGATTTTTCTTAATCAAGACAGAAAGACTAGAAAGAATAAACATTTCCAAAATAAATGAATGGTTACGATCAGCTGTAAATAAGCTGTATTAGTTTCTACGGTAACAAAAACGTTTTTTCGTTCCAACTGTTGAGTAAATACAATCGCTAATAAGTTGTAATATTGGTTTCTATTGTAAGAGCTTTAAATGATTTAATTTAAATTAACACATTTTAGAGTTGGCATTGGTCGACAAATTGGGAACGTATTTCCTCTACGTTACTTTAAATTCAATAAGCTAATGCTAACTCCAAAGTCAACACCAACCTGCTGGACGGTTGACGCCATAATGGCTAAAGTGCATTTCATATTAGTTGATGGTACACTTTAACTTTGTCCGAGTCAAAACTAACACCTTTATTTTAGAGTCCGAGGTAATATAGCATTCAAATTACG
>CM040189.1:15743365-15745865 GCA_022606455.1 Callitettix versicolor
TGTACCATATTAATATAATATTTATTTGTTACTTTTTCTAAAATGGAATTGTGATAAAATTAAATAAAATGTACTATTACATCAATAATTTAATATGAGACTTGCAACGCTCGAAATACACTATTATAATATATCAATATAAATTTGTGCATCGCATCACTCGACGAGCAAAATTCAACATCACAACCACTAAAACATGATAGATTAGATTAAATTCAAACTAGAGGAAGGGATAATACAACCCCAGGCACTGCTATCAACAGACCTATTGTGCAACCAAACCTCTTGAGTACTAGTTTAGCAGATTAATGCCCTTAGTACGTTCCAACAATCCACGGACTAGCTTATTCTGCTGAAGATCCCTAGGGTCCTGCAAACCAAAAACCCCTAGCCTCCTACCATCAAAAGCTTCACAATGAAGGATTATGTGTCCTGCAGCCCCTCCTCTCTATTGAACAACCTACATAGGGTTTCACCATGGTACATATCCTGTTCTTGTGCACCCGCGGACCACAGTGCTCCATTATGTTCCTCAGTTGTGTTCTGCCCACGAAGTCTGTTGCCCCTTTATGCCATCCATATGGAAGCATGCTTAAGAAGAGCTTATTATGGGAATACCATGAAGGTTATCCTATCTTGCCTGGTATTGCTTATTAATCCACCTATTAATAGCAGACCTGGCCAACGACACAGAGATCCCTAAAGCCGGCTCAGGTACGATAAACTCAGATGTAGATCCTAGTGCAGCCAGTCGGTTTGCCTCCTCATTATTCCTCCCTTATGCCCCGGAACCCAGTTAAGAATTATCCGGTTATTCAGGGACAGAGCGTTGAGGTTCTCCCGACATTCCCAGACCAGCTTGGACATACCGTGCTTAGACTGAAGTATAGGATCCGCAGTTGCTTTTATTGCTGCCTGACTGTCGGTATGAATATGAATACAAGCCTTCTTGATTATACATGATGCAAGTTAATATAAAATGTATATTCCTAGAATATATAAAGGTCAGAATAGTAGTGTCTACATACGTATATATATATATATATATATATTTTTTTTTTTTTTTTTTTTTTTTTTTTTTTTTTTTTTTTTTTGGTGTTTAACGTCCGACTATTGTGCAGACTTACACTAATGCAGACAATCGGATGATTTATAGCGTATGAAAATGCCAAGCTCTGACCGGGAATCGAATCCGGGCCCTCGGGGTGAAAGCCTAGTGTGCTATCAACTAGGCCACCGAGAAGGCTACACACACACACACACACACACACACACACACACACACACACACACACACACACACACACACACACACACACATATATATATATATATATATATATATATATATATATATATATATGTGTGTGTGTGTGTGTGTGTGTGTGTGTGTGTGTGTGCGTGCGTCTTTTGCGATGCCAAAAAAAGGTGGAAAAAATCTTTTATAGACTACTTGGGGTAGGGTACCGCAGTACCCCAGAGTGTGGGACTCAAATTAAGTTCAAACTCAAGTTAAGATATATTATTACCCACTAAAATATATATATATATATATATATATATATATATATGTGTGTGTGTGTGAGTGTGTGTACATATATAAATTTTTACAAAAATTTATAGTTTTTGAAGATGGAGGTTCTCCGAAACGCGTCAACGAAAGTAGAATTGACGAAGCTAGGGAAAGCAAATCATTATACTGAACACAAAGATAATAATCCTAGCAGAAAAGAAGAAGAATATAAAAAAGAATAAAATGTATATTTAATATTTTAGAACTTTTTGTAATTTAGCACGCAGCTGTTTCGCTGACGCGACGGAAGAAGCATTTCAAAAACAAATTTTCTATCAACCTTTTTTTGTGATTCCGTATTATTAGTTCATAACCGGCATTCAAAGCTGCATATCTTAGCATTATAAACATGTAACTATGGAATGAAAATATTACGTCCAAGTAATATAGAATGGACTGTAGGCAGATGACGTCATGGAATGTGATATTGTAGACAGGATGCCATCAAGACGTCAGAGTTGCGAACAACTAAGCTGCTTAAGATTAAACTGAATATTTTCCTCTTAATTTTTATGACCTCAATCACCGTAAATAAAGATTTTAAATAGCCGCCATTTTGAAACTGTTTAACAAATTTTACTAGTCAACAAATGAGCTAATTTTTGCGGCTATTATGGTGTGAAACCGTGTAGTGAGCATCGATTATGACTTATAGAATTATATATATATATATATATATATATATATATATATGTGTGTGTGTGTATGTACTTGGAGTACCGATTTTATAAATAACTTTCATTGAGTATGTAAAAATTCAAAATACCTTTTATACATTTTTCAACGCTGATTACGATAGCGAAATAATTTTCGTGTATTGAAAAATAGGAAAATCAGACCTGACGTCAAACTAAAGTTCTCAAATTTAACAATTTTGAAAATTAAAAACGCTAGTTTATGCAGTTTTTAACACTAATTACGATGGTC
>CM040189.1:15750865-15775865 GCA_022606455.1 Callitettix versicolor
TTGAAACGGAAATGAATGAGAAAATCGCTTACACATAAGTCGTTCGGGCTTTATACAAGGTACCTCCGTACTAAACATCAAAACAAGCGGTCAGCGCGTTTGTCCAAAACTGCGTACACTCGTTATTGTAAATCAGAGGCCGCCATCTTGAAACGGAAGTGAATGGGAAAATCGCTTACACATAAGTCGTTCGGGCTTTATACATGGTACCTCCGTACTAAACATCAAAACAAGCGGTCAGCGCGTTTGTCCATAACTGCGTACACTCGTTATAGTAAATCAGAGGCCGCCATCTTGAAACGGAAGTGAATGGGAAAATCGCTTACACATAAGTCGTTCGGGCTTTATACAAGGTACCTCCGTACTAAACATCAAAACAAGCGGTAAGCGCGTTTGTCCAAAACTGCGTACACTTGTTATAGTAAATCAGAGGCCGCCGTCTTGAAACGGAAGTGAATGGGAAAATCGCTTACACATAAGTCGTTCGGGCTTTATACAAGGTACCTCCGTACTAAACATCAAAACAAGCGGTCAGCGCGTTTTGCCCGAACTGTCAAACAATGTTAACAAACATGTTCGTAAAAAAACAAACAAACAAAAAAGTTTCGTGTGTTCGGAGCGCAAAGACGTTATTGGCTAAACGTAATCTACATTTATGAGTGTCTAAAGCTACTTTATATATACAGGATGTTCGAAAAAGAACTCCCTAATGTGTCCTAGAATATGTATTATGTGACATACGCTATTCTAGTTTGTGGTGTTTAATTCATCAACCGTCCAAGCTTCGTTCACGAAGTGTGGGAAACTCAAATGTGGGAATTCATTTCATGCAGTTGGCAGGCCTGTGTGACCTTGAGAATAACGGCGACAGCGTTCAGTGCAGTGCAATGGTTCCTCCGCGCGTGTGTTATTTGGTTTGTGCAAACTGAGTCTGTTGTAACAGTATAACGTAATTTCAGACGTGAGCTTGGTGGCGAACCACGTACAGTAAAGCCCAGACGTAGTCTACAATCAGGAGTCCCTAAAGGTACTTTGTACGATGTAGTACGTAAAGACTTCATTTGCGCGCCTACAAAATTACATTACAATTACATTACAATTACATGAAATAAAACAAAAGATTACAGTTTGCTGTTAGGCCTAACTTTCTACGTAGAATTTATGAAAATAACAATTTTTTAAAAAAATGTTCTGTTTTATAATGAGACACATTTTATATGAGTGGAATCGTCATAATTGCAAAATTTGGAGGGGCAGAGTCCTCACAAGTCGTTACTCAGCATCAACGTGACTCTCCAAAGCGTAATGTTTGGCGCGGTTTGACTGAGGATCAATCCTTTCATTTTTGTAGAAAGAACAACAAACGGGGGCTTATACCGTGACATGTTGGCAGAGTGTGTTTTTCCCCAAGTGGAAGATATTGAGGTGGAAAAAGGGCTTGTGTTTTCCAACAGGTGGAGCCCTATCTCATTACAGTAACCGTGTGCGTGCGGCTTTTGACACTCGTTTTTCAGGAAGGTGGGTAGGCAGGGCATAATCTCTTGGCCACCACGAAGACCGGACCTAACCCCATTTGTTGTCTTTTTTGGGGGGGACATGTACAAAATATTGTGTACGCTGAAAAGATCCGTGACAGCAACCGTTTACATGAAACAAAATCATGGCGGCGGTTGAGACAGTTACACCTGCTATGTTGTTGAATACCTGGCGAGAAGTGGAATATAGTATCTACGTGTTGATCCTACGTTGAAGTTTATAACATTAAAAAAAACTTGAAGGTATTCTCTTTCATATGGTGATATTTTTTTCATTAATTTCGACATTAAATTTACACATAAAACTAAGGAGTCCTTTTTGAAACACCCTGTATTTTCATCCCTCATACCGCCTTCAATTTTCGAGCCATTAATATATATTCATAGCCATTGATCTGGTGGATATAGAGTGTTGATAGTTTCTAAGGAGATTTGTATTGATTTCGGTCGGATTGTAATTAATTTTATTCTGTGAGTTGGATGCTTATAATGTAGTTTGTGTACTCTAAAGAGCTCTTCAGTTGGTTGTTCAATCTCTTCATTGTTTGTTTCCATCAAATGTTTGAAGCTTGTTTGTGTTTTAAGTGTTTGCTCTTCGGGCGGTACCAGAATCCAGCGCTTATGTACTTCTTGTGAACGATTTTAGTATAGGCTGTTATAGCTTTGCATTTATATTCATCGTAGAGTGGTTTAATGTTCTTATAGGTGTGTAGAGGTACACCTAACGGCATCTGTTGTTATTTTTAGACAACTGTTTTGATTTGTTTCAAGTTCAAGAAGGCATTATTGCTAACCGAGACGCCATATAATATTAAATTTCTGGTAAATAGTTGCGTATTCTGTGTGTTTTTTGTTTTCCTAATTATTTTGAGCCTAAAAATATTATATTCCAAAATTATAACCGTTACAACCATAACAGAGAATATGATACGTAGCTTGCTTGTTTTTATTGAAATACACAAAATTTTGGCAACTTAATTCCCATGTTATTAAATAAACATACAAATCGTGTTTTATGATGACACAGATTCAACGCTTAGAAATGTAATTGGTATTTACAATTAGTACATCAGCAGATTAAACACAAATAACAGTTAAGTACCAGCTGATTGAACAGTATTTATTCGTATTGGTTCTATAATTAGCATTGCATTTTAGGCAGATACAATATAGAAAATATGCAGGGTCTATACCAAAAGTAGTAGGAATGATTTTCTGTATCACGAGCTGAGCTGTGGGAGGGGTTTGGCTGGCTGGGCGATATGATTAAAATTTCTTTTGTTTTTAGCGTCCGACTATTGTGCACACTTGGGCTAATGCAGACGATGGGGTGATTTATAGCGTATGAAAATGCCAAGCCTTGGCCGGGAATCGAACCCGGGTATGAAGGCGACACAGCACAGAGAAACACCAGCCACAGTCGCCTACGGGCTTTGGTTGAGGTTGAGTATAGATATCGTTTATAGTGAAGCGTGTTTTTTGTCGTTGTCGATGAACAAAATGAGACAAATCTCGAGCAGCGATATTCGATAAATGTGTCAAACTAGGAAAATCGGCAACCAAGACCCTAGAAATGGTTGTCGGCTTACGGGGATACTGCAATGTGCCGCCCCAGTGTTTTTGAATAGTAAAAACTGTTTAAAGAAGGCAGGGAGCTCTTTGAAGACGACCATCGCACCGGACGGCACGAACCGACGCCAATGTGGCCAAAGTGAGAGAACTGCTGGATGAAAGTGATAACCTGCCTGCGAGATCGAATGAATCGCGTCCGACCAGCCATCTCCGACAACTGGACCTTGCATCGCGACAATTGTCCGTTGGTCGTGAAGCAACTGTTGGCCCGATTCGGCGTTGCCTCGTTGCCGTACCCCGCCTTAAGTCCTGATCTGGCTCCACCTAACTTTTTTTTATTCCCACGGATGAAGAGACAGCTGAAGACACCCGATTCAGGATGTTCAAGCAACATCGACGAGGGCTCTCAACTGCACCCCCGAAGCTGACTTCCAGAAGGCGTACGGCAAATAGCAGCAACGTTATTCTAAGTGTGTAGCAGCCCAAGGGTGCTATTTCGAAGAATATTAAGGAATTGTAAACATATCTTTAATAAATTAAAAATAAAATCAGTCCTACTACTTTTGGTATAGACCCTATATATTAACATTATATCAAAATCGTTTGAGCCTTTTTGAGAAAATAAGTATATACATACAAATAAAGAATACTCTTAATGCTATAATGTTATATATATATATATATATATATATATATATATATATATATATATAGAGAGAGAGAGAGAGAGAGAGAGAGAGAGAGAAATAAATAAATTATGTATATATATTACCCAAAGTAAAAACATGAAGAAAGATAAAACCGCAAAGAGCCCCGGGACTTACAAAAGATTGTACAGCTGAGCGACACTGCAAAGTTCGCGTGTTTTGGTCTAATTAACTGAGTCGCTTTAGAGGTACTTTTGCGACGTTAGGTTTCATATATTTTGCATTTTAAATACAAACTGTTTCTAGGTTATCTTATCTTTCAAATTGCTACTATGCGCTTACAAAACGTCAAATGAAACATATCTGTTCAAACACGACGGCGATGATAATATTTAGATTAACTTAAGAAGAGTGCATTACTTTTATAATTTGTTGAACTGACGTTTTGAAATTAAGAAATTTAATTTAACGGCGGTCAAGGTTCACTTATATATTTTTTCGCGATTTAAAAGATTGAAACGCTAATACGCAGATTTAAATGCTATTTGTGACTGTAAAATTAGATTTTGTTGTTGTTATTTTAAGGCGAAAAGCACATTCAGGCTATTATCGCCTCCCTATATGTAAGTGTGAGTGGAAAGTGTTAGTCGTTTTTTTTTGTGTTTAACGTCCGACTATTGTGCACACTTGGGCTAATGCAGACGATGGGATGATTTATAGCGTATGAAAATGCCAAGCCCTCGCCGGGAATCGAACCCGGGTCCTCGGGGTGAAAGCCTAGTACGCTATCCACTAGGCTTTGTTAAAGTCGTAAGTGTGGTGTTGTAAGTGTAAGTGTGTGTTAGACTCGGGTACCGCGACGTCTAAATCCTCTCAATAAATAAAGCTAGTCTGCAACCCCCCTGCGGGACTGTAAAATTAGAATTGTAAGGCAAACATACCGATCGCGAATATTTTTATTTTTATTATTATTCGCGTTCTTCTCATAAATATTTCTTGAGACGTTTCAAACTTACTTACGCTTGGTGAAATTGCGTCCAATAGTAAGCCGTTTATCTGGGCGACGGTCGCGCTCTCGTATCGTAACTAAATATCCTGATTGTAGTAGCAAGCACCAAATCAGGCGGGCGACAGATTAGGCAGCATCGCTACACTTCGCATGTCAGTTACAATGTGCGCATCTCAAACAACTCCGCATCTAAACACAATTGTCACTTTACAAATTTACATTTTTTTAGGGCAAAAATACAGTTTAGTAAAGGAAGGACGTGTACGGTGTTGTTTTAATTTTATCTCTTCAAAATGGCTGGATATAATTGGTAAAACTGAAAATTTAAAATAGAAATTTATTGAAAACACTCTGTCACGACATTCTTCTCAATAAGCGAGGATTTTTCTTTTTTTCTCAAATAGTAAAGTTTCTTCAGTGGAAAACACGAAGAAAGCGTATTTTCTAAGGTTTATTTTTTTAAATAAAATTCTTAGAAATCACTCTTTGGCTTTAAACATTGGTTGAATGGCGGTTGAAATAAGCGTAAAACGTTGTTTGTTTTCTCTACTATGGCATTTATCCTTTGTGCGTGTTATCGATTGATAATTGTTTGCCCTTAATCGTAATTTTCAATTTAAATAGTCTATCGTTATTAGTATACGACGATAATAAATTAGGTTAGGTTAAATTAGTTTTTAAAAATACTATAACAAGCGAGAGTGTTTGACGCTTGAATTAGGCCTTCCTTCGCTTTGTAAGTTATATACGCGGTAAAATCAGCTGCCTACTTGATTTCGTATTCACTACTTTAGATACAATTGACGTCATTTAGCTACGCGCTCTGGCCAAATGTGTACTAGTCAACTGTAAAATATCGTTATGCACAACTATAAAAACAGCTTACATAACAAAAATTAACTGCATGGCAGTAAATCTTTCATATACGAGATGTGTTCAGAAAGTAACGATAATTTTAATTTTTTGAACAAAATATTTATTTATTCTTCTAAATTAATGTTGTCGCCTTCATTAATAGTCCCCATTGGAGATTATGCACTTGTGCCAGCGCTTCTTCCAATCCTCGAAACACTTCTCAAACTCGATCTTTGAGATAGCCTTTAGTTCTTTCAGCGATGCGCTTTTAATGTCATCTGCGGCTGTAAAACGACGGCCCTTTAAGGTTCTCTTTATTTTGGGAAATAGGAAAAAGGCACACAGAGCCATGTCTGACGAATATCAAGGCTGGGGCATCGTTACAGTACTGTTTTTTGGCCAAAACTTTACGAACAAGCAATGAAGTGTGAGCTGGTGCATTATTGTGGTGCAAAAGATATGAATTGTTTTTCCACAGATTCGGACGTTTTTTTCGGAATGCTTCACGCAAACGACGTTAAACTTGTAGGCAGTACTCCTTATTGACCGTTTCACCTGGTGGCAGGAATTCATGATACACTATGCCATTAATATCGAAGAACATCGCACTTGTCTTCGTGAGCCAGAATGCTCGGTCTTGGCGAGCCAGAATGCCTCCACTGGGATGATTGAGCCTTAGTTTCGACGTCATATCCGTAAACCCATGTTTCGTCACATGTTATAATACGTTTCAGTAATTCTGTATCGTCGTTTACTTCATTTAGTGACTCATAAGCAACTTCCATTCGCCGCTGTTTTTGTTCAAAATTCAACAATTTTGGAACGAATGTTACTGCCACGCGTTTCATACACAAAACATTGGAAACAATGTCATAACATGATCCAATCGATATGCCAAAACCATCAGAGACCTCTATGATTGTGATTCGGCGATTGTTCATAACCATTTCTTTCATTTTTTCCATGTTTTCATCGGTTGTTGATGTGCTGGGGCGTCCAGGGCGTTCGTCATCTTCAACGTTTTCACGGCCTTCTTGGAAACGCTTATACCGCTCGTAAACTCTTGCTTTACTCATAGCAGACTCACCATAGGCCTTTGTTAATATTTCAAACATTTTGTTACACTTTATTCCATTTTTTACGCAAAATTTGATACAAATTCTTTAATCCATTTCTTTTAACAAACGAAAATCGCCGAGATTATAAAAACACGTCTATTCTTAGTGGCTGTCACAGATAAAGTCAACAATGAAAACAGCTGAAAGTTTTATCATACTTCAAGGAAATGTATAATAACATAATAAAAAAAGTATTTGTCAATCGGACTCTCCAAATCCGCGAAATTTAGAAATTCTCGTTATTTCTGAACACACCTCGTATTATTATACTAAACATTCCGATCGTTTTTATACCAAAAATAAGGACCTGATTTATTGAAACTAAGTATATTGAGTACCTACAGAACACAAGAGAACCCTCACGTTTCATATTTTCCCATTTTAAGGATTTAGAATAAAATAAAACCAACTTAAAACCGATAAAAAACTCTGTAAACAAAATTCCACGAGCATACATTCTACGTGAGAGTGCAGCACAAAGCAGTAATACGTGACAAATAAGTTGTGTGTGTACCTTTTTTCCGGCGAAAAACCTTTAAGGTTATCATCGCGAAAACAGCTGATTGCTATATTGACCGTATCAGTTTTGAAAGTAGAATAGACCAGTTCTAATATGTAAATGTTATCAAATAAAAGACGCTGCTTTTAATAAACACTAAATAGCCTAATATAGATATTAACTGTAAAATCCTGTTATAGAAGGTTTCATTTGTAAATTTGTAAAAAGGTACAATGTTAGAATAGGCTACACTCATTAATTTTATAGGTTATAATTTTAAATACGAACATAAAACAAAGTAAGGCCCATTGTACTAAATAAACTAAATATAATAAATGACATTGCTTTATTAACAGGCCATACAAGTATTAAACATAACGATACTTTTCGAAACATAACGATGTTTCGGCAGGGCTCTAGTTTAACAGTTGTTCATACTGACAAGAATAGTAGGTCTACAATGTTTTGCAACGATTTTACATAGGAAGATATGTAAAGTAATCTTAAAATACTATTATTGAATTAAAGGTTAATGTATTGTAGTATAATACAACGAATAATGTAATTTAAATTATTATAATTACAGAATTCATGGTTTTTACGTTCAATTATAAATAGCACTTTCATAAAAAAGCGGCCTAACCTTTTTCACTTTTCGTTTATGTACCAACAAAGAAAGTTATGACTGCCGTATATTTCATATGTCACTTTGAACATTGTTTGTAAGGTGGTGCTATAAGGTGTTCAACGTCTTTCTGTACATTATTGTATATTGTTCGCTTTTTCCCCAAACTGCGAAATGTCGCACTGGCCCACTAGTAATGAATTAATTCTCATAATCGTTTGTCACACTAATCGATAGACAAGTAGTGGTAAAGTGAAGTCAATGTTTTTGGAAGTGCATGAATTTCCCCCTCGCACCTTGCCTGTCCTCATTCTCCACGTGCAAGGTCACACGCTTAGCTATAGTACAGCCGCTTAGTAAACGGCATGCGCGAGAATTTCTCGCGCATGTAGGAGAATTCCCCTCAAGCTCCCTCCAACAGTCCAGTGATACAGGTCTGCCGATTTGAGTCTACAAGCTGTTACTACTCAGCGATAGGGAAGGAAAGGAGGGAGCTGTGGTGACAGAGTGGGGATTCGACCTCTCTCTCGCACATTCTCTCTCTCTCTCTCTCTCTCTCTCTGTCCTATTCTCTCTCTCTCTCTTAGGAAGCATTTTTCTAAGCGGCTGACCTACATAAGTCTATGTATTTAATCTTCTATAAATTTCAATAAATCGCCTGGTTATACAAATATAACACAAACACTTTGTACACAATTTATCATTGAATTACTTCTTTGAAAAAACGGTTCTAAAACTATCGATACAAATCTCGAAAAATCGGTTTAGTCTTACAAAATCGATTAATCATGTTTCGTTCGTATACGAAGATTCATAACTCAATTCAGTGTACCAAATTTTATACTATAGAAATTAACGGTTAGTGAATGAACCGAAAGACACAAAACAAACCTGATGCGGTCAGGCGGTTTTTTTTTTTATTTACTCTCGAACCGTAAATACCTTTAGTTTCAAATTAACTAAAGGATTAAGTAAGAATATTATATAAAAAAATGAATAGTATCACTACTGTTAATGGAAAAAACAGATTTTTATAATGTTTAAGATGTTTTGTTCAAAAAAGATATTTCAGAGCTATTTTTTTACATAAATAGTCGGAGAGAAAACCAATCACAAACTACAAATAATTTTGAAGTCAATTTTGAGCCGCCTCGGTGGCCTAGTTGATACTGGGCTTTCACCCCGAGGACCCGGGTTCGAATCTCGGCCAGGGCTTGGCATTTTCCTACGTTATAAATCATTCTATCGTCTGCATTAGCCCAAGTGTGCACAATAGTGAGACGTTAAACACCAAAAAAAAAAAATAAATTCCCTTACAAGAAACTCTATTTTTTTTGTTATACGTGTTTTAGTGAGAAGATAATGTTTAAACGTCTGGATAAGATTTACACTAAACAGTTTAACGGCGAACATTTGTATATCAAAGCTCTCACCTTATCAGACCAGCTGCAGAGAAGTGACACCGACCTGCCTCGAGGCTTTTTTTATCCGCACGGCTTTGCCTCTGTAATCATGTTGGCAGTGAACTTCCCAGTCAGCTGTTTAAAAGTTTTCTTGACTCTAGAACTAAATCCTATGCTTATCTCTAACTGCATGGCATTTACCTTAGCTTTGACAAATGAGGTTATGTTTTAATATCTGCAGTTTTATTCCGATTAAATTCAAACTTGGCACGAAAACCGATGGCGGACATTTCAAATCTTTAAAAGTGCAAAACTTTTTCGTTTTAAATATTTGTGAAAATCTAATTTCTAAATCGTAATCAGCATTAAAAACTTCAAAGAATCGTTTTGAAATTAGGAAATCTAATTAAACAGCTGTCAAGGTTCATTTTCGTATTTTCAATTCAGTTTGAAAAATTAAAGTGGTTATGTGCAGATTTCAATGCTGCTTATGATTGGCAGAATCAGTGTTTCAAACTAAGAGTAAAATAAAAATATAATTTTCGAAATTCGCTTCTATTATGGCAGCGAGACAGTTGTGTGCCTCGGATATTCAAATTTCTTTGATAATACTATGCAAAACTAACGTAGGCCAAGGTTTGCTTTCTTAATTTAAACGAAATTTAAAAATATATTGTCTTTAAGTTTCATTTGTCTATATACACAGCCGCCTCGGTGGCCTAGTTGATAGTGTACTGGGTTTTCGTCCCGAGGACCCGGGTTCGATTCCCGGTTAGGGCTTGGCATTTTCATACGCTATAAATCATCCCATCGTCTGCATTAGCCCAAGTGTGCACAATAGTCGAACGTTAAAAAAAAATTGTCTATATACAGTTTGTTCATGCATAGTTTGCATATTTCAACAATAAACTGTTTCAAATTATATTTTTTATTAGTACAAACAGTTATAAACTAATTTATTTTTGTTTCAGGTAAAAGAAGTCAGATGTTTTAACAATATTGTTTCCAAGATTTCGTTTTAAAACTGTTGTAAGTACACAATTACAGTAGCGGTAATATAATTAACATTAATATATTAATGTATTGTAATTAAATGTATTTTAGCGAAGGGATATTAATTTCAAATAATGAATTTCATTTTGTAATTAAAATAATTAACCGTAATTTCTGAAATTTTGTATAAAGCGTGTTCCGAAAATATCTGAACCGAATATTGTTTTGTTAAATTGTTAAATTGAATTCTAAATAATTGTAAAACGGCGCTTAAGTATTAGGGAGTGCAGACTAGCTGCACCTGTTGAGAGGATTTAGACGTCCCTCGCGGTATCCGACACTTACAACACTTCACTTGCGACTTTAACACTTTACACTCACACTTACATTTACAGATGCGATAATAGCCTCAATGTGCTTTTCGCCTTAAAATAACAAAAAAAAGTAAAAATGCACATTTTTGAATCTTTTATTTTAACCCAGATGCTTAGCGATTAGCTTAACAAAAATCATGTCAAGAACAAAAACGTCTTACAGAAAAGTCAAAGTTGGCTGCATATTAGTAACGGTGGGCGATTCTGAATTTCCGAATTTACATATTTTATAGTCACTATAAAGTAAGTGAAGTCCCTGATTAAAATTGTGCTGCTAATTTTGTAGCTTAAGAGTTGACAATGGTGACCCATTAAAATAATCTATGTTCCATACGAATTGTCCATTATTCAAAGCAGTGCTGGAGTCCGCTTCTGTCAGCTTGTTGAGAACTTCCGTCGCTTTTGCTTCCACATTGTGAAATTTCGTCCCCTTAAGCAACACTTTGACTTTAGGAAATAAAATTGTCACAGTGGTCCAGGTCGGGCGAGTACGGTGGATGGTTCAACACCGTGATATTGTATTTCGCAAAGAACGTCTTCACAGACAAGGCGGAATGGGCATGCGCATCCAGGAAACGCTCTTCCACAAATACGGGTCTTCGTTTTCTCAGTCGTTCACGAAGGGCTGTCAGAATCTCGACGTAATAATGTTGAATGAACGTCCGGTCTTCGACGACCCAGTGAAAGTAGAAAATTCCACGCTTATGAACAATCATCGCTTGAATTTTGATTTGCTAATTTTCGCTCTTTTGCCATGGTGAGGTGGGGTTCTTCCAATGCATCGATTGGCTGTTTGTTTCAGGATCATAGGTGAAAGACCACGGTTCTTTACAAGTTATCTTTCTGTCTCATAGTTCTGGGTCATCATCAGTGTTGTTTAAAAGGTCAGCACGAATGTTCACTCACGATTCCTTTAAACTCTTTTAGCCGCCTCGGTGGCCTAGTTGGTAGCGTACTAGGCTTTCACCCCGAAGACCCGGGTTCGATTCCCGGCCAGGGCTTGGCATTTTCATACGCTATAAATCATCCCATCATCAGCATTAGCCCAAGTGTGCACAATAGTCGGACGTTAAACACAAAAAAAAACTCTGGAGTGAGATGTTTTACGCAAACTTGATGCGTGTTCAATGACTCATGCGAAATTCAACGGACAATTTCTTTGTTAATTCCTGAAATGTCAGCAAAAACTCGGACACTGAGATGACGATTTTCGCGAATGTACTAATATTCTGAACCTTGTCGACAGTTTTTGATATTTTTCATGTCCAGGACGCGGGAAAGTCCTGTATTCAAGGATCGACGCTCTAGGTTTTATAATACGCTTTAAAAGTTCATTTTCAATAAAACTACGTTAAAAATGGCATAATATACAAAAGTTTGTGTCGATACTGTGATTTTACCGCCAGTATAGTTACAAAGTAACTGTTTGTTTGCAAATTATTCATCAAAACAGTCGTTGCAGTGCTGTATCTGTCAAAACATTGCTATAATTACAGTGATGGAACTGGGATCGTATCTCGTGTTGATGTTTTATTTACTCAGACAAGTTTAATATCAGAAAGTCATGATGTTTTTTGTGTCTGCTTCATTATCCGCTCGGACAAATAGCTGGTTTTAATCTTTTCAGCTCGCAAGGGTCTCTAGATGCTTTGAACTTTTAATGCATTCGGATTAATTGATGCAGGTCGAAAAAATGTTGTAAAATGCATTAAGATGTAGAAAAAACCATAATACAAAGTAGAAACAGTGTTACTAATTATTTTAAATATGTTTTTTTAGTAGTAATTGTTAAAAAATATAGCACTGACTTTATGAAACGTAATAATTACGCGGAAAAATAAAATTACTTTGATTTTGAGAAAACAAAATGAATCGATTGCCGCTAAGTTGGTATAACAGAGTCTCACTAATCCGGACCCCGCTAGTCTGGACATCCGGCTAATCCGGACAAACTAAAAAAAAGATAAAAAAGGATGTTGTGACAGAAAAAAAAGAAAATACAATTCTAAGAGGATCTGTTTGCCCTCAGTTGCCGGAAGGTTTACCGCCAGTTTCCCGCTCAACGTCTGTTTTCGGAAAAATGACTCACTCTATACCCATGAGTTGTTTTGTTTTATTTCATTCAGTCAATGCTTATTCGTGCTGGTGATAGGAACTCTTGATATTACAATACGTACAGTATTTTATTCAACACGAGTGTCTTGTGTGCACTTATTAAAAGCAACATAATGGCTACTAAAACGTAACAAAGTGACAGTAACAACGGAGCAAAAACACCGAGCTTTATTTCATATTTATGCACGTAATAATGAACAAGATTATTTTTTGCCTTTAAAACTTGTTTTTGATACATTTTATAGTTGATTCCGTTTAATCCGGACTGGTCCCGGTGTCAAATCCGGATTAGCGAGACTCTACTGTAATAAAGGTATGACATGAACAAACACCTGGCAAACGCCACCAGCTTATAGACTGTTACGTTTGATTAAATTGATCTCCTCAAGTTGAACTTATTTTTAAGTCATTGTTGAACTAAATTCTGACTAATTAAAAAAAATGCGTAAATATTTCGCATGGGTTTTCATATGACATTGTTTGTGCAGAAAATGTGGTACAGCTGAGCGCATTTCCGAAGCATTTCAAGGTTCTCTAAAATACTGGCATTGAATTGGAAGGTTGAATCTGTAGATGAGGTGCACAATAAGCTGTACTGCTGAATAGCAAAACCAGAATCATGCAAGTCTTGGCTCTCTAATGGGAAAAAAAATCTGTGGACATAATGCGAGGACACGTCATACAGGGTATTTCGGAACTTTGTCCACTTACTTTAGAACAATACACAAAGCAAAGTGTGTTTGGTGTTCCAACAGCAGCTCCGATCATGTTCGGATTTGGAGCCGCAAATAACTCACCCGCACGAAGTCGCCGTCGACCTTGGTTTTGACGTTAATCAGAAATAAAACCGCTTTTCATTTCCCTATTTACATCAAAATTGATAGGTTTTTTTTCAGACGCTTTTATCTTCATCACGAAAGTACTTATCGATTTTACGTCAAAGGCAACGGGGCTTTGAAAACAAGATTTTAATCTAAATTTTACCACAAATACGTGAAATCCCCCAAAGACTATAGAAAGCGTATTGGTACAAGTCGTGCATGAATGGGCCGAGCATTTTGTGTACGGTAAAACGAATTTTATTGAGATAATTTAAAATCAGCGTGCACACTAAATGTAGATTTGTTAGCCATTTATTTCGTATACGGAACGAAGTTACGGTATTAGCGTATTTACACGAATAAATAAATCATTGACCACAGTTGTCGCGCTGACGTGATGCAAGCGAATTCCCACAAAAGTAACACAATCGAAAACATCGGAATATTAATTTCGGAATATTATTTTATTATCAATATTATAGAAAGCGATTGTACTATTAAATTCGTATATTTTTTAATCTTACACCCTTTTACAAATAATCTGATAACCGAAATCAAAGTTAAAGTCTGCACGGATTATTATATTTAATTTTAAAATTATATTGAACTAGGTTTCTCTGCCCTTTGGTCACTACGTGGTCAATCCCCGTCCTTGGTTTTAATTTACAATAGAAAGTATATTTTTTAAAGCAATAAATGTATTAATATTGCAAAGATATTTTTATATGAAAATAAAATCATTATAATAATTTCATGGAAAATTTATTAACTAAAAACAATATTATAAGAATCTTTTTTTAGTTTTCAATCTTAGTATGATCAGCTGTTAGTCAGGTGCATGATTATAATCAGCTGTAGTACAAGCACAACAACTGTAAACAACACTATTGCTAAGAATCTCTGTATGTCACAGCTTTTTTGAATTTTTCAAATGACAGATCAATAGATGTAGCGTGTTATTTATGTTTGAAACCCTTTACATCATGACATGTTTTATAAGTTTTCGAGATGTAACGAAATTTGTAAACGGCAATGAACATTTAAAAAAAAAAAATGAAAATTTGTGTTTTCTCAGTAATTCATTACAGCTTTTATATTTAAAAAAAAATGAACTCATTTGATGTGACGTGTTTTAAACAATATTTTAAGCTCTCATATAACATTATTTATCTACTAGTTATCCAGTTAATGTATCTATAATTTCGTGAACTTTAATTTTCATTTTGTAATATAGAAAAGATAAATGAAATTAACTGTGTACTGCTAAACCTAACCTAACTTAACCTAACCTAATTTAACCTAATCTAACCTAACCTAACCTAACTAATCGTAACCTAACCTAACCTAACCAGATAATTTATCTATAATTTTGTGAAAGTTACTTCTCATTCTGTAATATAGAAAAATAAATGAAAGTAACTCTGTACCTAACCTAACTTAACCAAACCTAATTTAATCTAACCTAACATAACCAGATAATATATCTATAATTTTGTGAACGTTACTTTTCATTCTGTAATATAGAAAAGATAAATTAAATTAATTCTGTACTGCTAAACTTAACCTAACTTAATCTAACCTAACCTTACCTAACCTAACCTAACCTAACCTAACCAAACCTAACCTAACCTAACCTAACCAGATAATATATCTATAATTTTGTGAACGTTACTTTTCATTCTGTAATATAGAAAAGATAAATGAAATTAACTCTGTACTGCTAAACCTAACCTAACTTAACCTAACCTAACCTAACCTAACCTAACCTAACCAGATAATATATCTATAATTTTGTGAATGTTACTTTTCATTCTGTAATATAGAAAAGATAAATGAAATTAACTCTGTACTGCTAAACCTAACCTAACTTAACCTAACCTAACCTAACCTAACCTAACCTAACCAGATAATATATCTATAATTTTGTGAACGTTACTTTCCATTCTGTAATATAGAAAAGATAAATGAAATTAACTCTGTACTGCTAAACCTAACCTAAGTTAACCTAACCTAACCAGATAATATATCTATAATTTTGTGAACGTTACTTTTCATTCTGTAATATAGAAAAGATAAATGAAATTAACTCTGTACTGATAAACTTAACCCAACCTATTTTAACCAAACCTAACCTAACCTAACCTAATTCAACCTTTCTTAACCTAATCTAAATAACCTGACCTAACCAAACTTAATCTAACCTAATATTAAATCTAACTTAAAATATCGTATCCTAACCTACTCTTTGATACCTTAACCGAATTTAGGTTTATTTTCGAGTTTTAAATTAAGTTTTCTGATATAAAACTTTTTAAAGCTGAAGTTTTAACTCTGATTATGGTTGTGAAATCAATTTACATGCAAGAAAACACGAGCGAGCGCGCACACACAAATATATATATATTTATATATACTCGTATATATTGTGTTTGTCATATCATTCGGGATATACATATATGAATTTTTTATAACTCAGGAAGTGACATAGAAATGTTCAACAGCATTCATTTCCAGGTCCCAGATCTGGGTCTTACCATGATAGTCTCTCTGCAGGTCATTTTCCAGTGAAAACAGGCTAACAATTTCCTGCATACATTTAATGCCCTACAGATAGAAAATTGAATGTATTAACTAATCGATTGTTACAACTCACAGTAATAAAGTATTTGCAATGCGTCATATATTTCTTTTTCGCATGCAAATCACTTTTCATCTATTTATATATTTTTCAATTAAAATTGCTAATAATTCAATTCTATATATTCTTTACATTCTGCTTCCCGCGGGAATAATTAATATTTACTTTACATGTTTGTTTAATGATACCTGCAACTGACTAATTAAAAGTATACAGGTTGTACAACCGCAGGGGAAATTTTGAAGGAATCTTAATATTTAATTGCAAACTGTGTCTCCAATTAGCGTCGACGGCTCTTAATTTGGATGTTTGCAATTTATCGCGTGTATAACCCGTTTCGAACGTAACTTCTGTTAATTATTTGAATATCTATTACGTAATTTTATTGTTTTCATTTGTTTAAATTTGTAAAAACATGTTACATGAAAATACAGTCACATTAAATTTTTACTCAATAACTAGGCCTGTATTGATTGCGTTAAAATTCGTTTTATACTCTTCTTCTTTTCCTTCTTTTCTGCTAGGATTATTGTCACTATGTTCGGTATAATGATCTGCCTTCCCTAGCTTCGTCAGTTCTTATTTCGTTGACGCGTTTCGGAGAACCTCCATCATCAAAAACTATTTTTGTACTCAGTATAGAAATAGAAATAGTATATAGTAAATTGTATATACTCTTTATCAACAAAAAACACACGGTAGAAGGAACATACAGACTCCTGCCAAGTTCAGCCATCTATCAGGATAATGAACATCTGTTAGATAATATTAGAAAGAGGAGACTGGCTTTCTATGGACACCTAATAAGGCTACCAGAAGAAAGACTGACGAAAAAACTCCTGAATTACCAACTCAAGATGAAAGTAAAGAATGAGTGGCTTAAGGAAGTGGAACAGGACCTGAAAGAATTAGGGATAACGGAGGAACGTCTGAAAGAAGGAAGGGAAAAACCAATCCTTTGGGATAAAAACATTAAAATTTAAAGAACAAAAAAAAAGAGTTGCCTTTTACTCGGAGGAAGTTAGACTACAGAGATCTATAAGACTGAAAAAGTATTGGGAGAATCTCAGAAACCTAAAAGAACCAAAGTTGACTAAATGTGCTCCATTGAGGGTTTAAAAAGAAAAGTAGTATATACTGTGTATAGAGCTAGTTTTTGAAGATGGAGGTTCTCCGAAACGCGTTAATGAAAGAAGAATTGACGAAGCTAGGGAAGGCAGATACTGAACATAGTTGATTGCGTTAGATCACATTTTAATTTTGATTGGTTACAACTTTAAACTGTAATAATTTCATTAACCTAACCTAACAAATTTACATTTTTACCTTTTGTAAGTTACAAAGTCTACTTCAAAATGTCCGTAATACCAAATAAAGTCCGATCGAAAGAATCTGTTTGTATAAAATTCAATGCTTTAAATAGGGCTAAAATGTATACAAAAATATTACGCACAAAACGAAAATGTAATACACCAACTCTTGTTTCAACAAGGTAACACTACAAAAAATCATCTTAGAAAATTTTGGTAATACGTACCGTGGTTGAAAAAATTAAATTCTAAAAGAAATACCAATTGTTACAAATAATGAATACGTACCTTTAAAATTCAGTCTAACCTACAATTCATGGACAACACAAAACTAACTACTTAGTTAAAGTCATTTATTTAAAACCTCAAATATTATCAGGCCATCATGTAAATAAGCATAACATTTATCAAAAGTCGTGATCGGTTCTCATTATCTTGTATATGGTCTGGGTCTTATTATAATAGCCGCTCAAATAGAGATTTCCCAATCCGTATAAGGCACGACGTGTTACTGTCCAAGATCAAAAGTTAGGTTTTCTTACCATCACTGCTACATATTTGTTTCTTCTTTCCTTGAGGATCGGGTGTGATCTTTATTTCTTTGTAAAGCAAGAAGAACATAGAAACGTATATCTACATAAAGTAGCTGGTGTTTCTCAAATACGTGTGCCGGAATCTCACAATACTAGGTTGTTCACCTGTGATATGCTCTCAATGAAATAGTTCCTAAAGACTTTTGTGAATAAACGGCGGTATTTGCTCACCACAACGTGAGACATCCCAAAATTTGCAAACGAGTCTTGAAAGTATTACTCTATGGTAGCAACAATGGCGTATCTAAACAAACGAATCTAAATCTGCTCCGACTTTTATTACTGGTAGTTTTTCTTATCACCTGGTCGTCCTTATTGGTATTTGAATTCCTCAAAGAGCTGAAACAGCTTGATATTCGATAGACGCATCACTTGGAAGAAAAGCGGTCATACATTTTCATATCAGTAAGTTATATTGGTTGATGCTGCAGCTCTCTTTGGAAAATAAACTTTTTTTTTACAATAATCGTGTTTTTAAATGTACCGGTGATTTAATGGAATCCATTTGTTGGGCACTTCAGCTATTTCAACTCTTGAAATAAAAGATTCTTTTTATGGTTGTTGTTTTCTAGTATCAACAAGATCTCTGATAATACAAAATCCAAACTGTAATGTCTCGAAGAAAATTGAGAAACATCCAGCCGTTCTGTCGGCTGACGTGAAGAAATTCAGAGAGCTTTCTACAGACTTAAGAGAACCTCATGAGGACTTGGCCTGAACTGTTGTCATCGCCTATACAATACAGAAACTGAGTTGCACAACCCAGTTCCGCTTACTAACACCGAACAACATCCACGCTAAATTACCGAATTTCTCTCCCAGCTTTCGTACAGCCTACGCTTGAGAATCTAGTTTACAATTCTCCCGTCAAACGATACTCGCTTCTTATTGGTTCACATTGCTCGCAGAGCCGCCTCGGTGGCCTAGTTGATAGCGTATTAGGCTTTCACCCCTAGGACCCTGGTTCGATTCCCGGCCAGGGCTTGGCATTCTCATACGCTATAAATCATCCCATCGTCTGCATTAGTCGGACGATCCCAAGTGTGCACAATAGTCGGACGTTAAAAAAAAAAAAAAAAAAACACAATGCTCGCATATCTCGGATATAATGTACGTTAGACTATTACATTTCTGCCGGCGCGCCACGTCACATCTTCAGTAGCTTCATCCTGATAAATGCGTTTTTTGTCTGACTTTAACAATTGATTTCTGAAAAATTATGGTTCCGGCCACAATTTCGAGTATATATACAGGCCGGAAATCTTCGGCAGAAGGTCGCGGAGGACCAACCATTACACAACAACTACAAGATGGCCTACATACAACTCTACAAGACAACACAACTTGCTCGGGTAAAAATCGGAGAAATTCAACTTAAAAAAAGACAGAAACTTCTTACTTTCTCATCATTCCGGACAGGAAGGATGCCTCACTAGCCCGCGGCCGACCTAGAAAACGGCCATTCACTATTTCTCTCGAAGACTGTTGTTAAAATGCAATTTATGGTTTCTTTATTTCTGTTATAAAGGGTTTATCGTTGGAGCTCTATTATTTCACTTATCTTGGTTTCTAGGTATAGGAAAACCAGAACTATATTCATAATGGCATGACAGTTGACCAGTTGGGTTAGTTTACAACAATATGCAAAGACACAGAAATAGACAGGCAAACTGACGCATAGCATGTATGGGCAGACATCATTAAAAAAAAAACATGTTTTGAACTATGATAACTGGAAGCGGATGTATCCAAAAACGTCATATTAATTTTTTTAACGATCATAATATATTTAATCAATATTCACCAGAACTAAAACATTTTGCACTTTGTAAAAAACTTTTCACTTTGTAAAAACTTCGCACTTTTTAAAAACTTTGCACTTTATAAAAACTTTGCACTTTGTAAAAAACTTTGCACTTTGTAAAAAACTTTGCACTTTGTAAAAACTTTGCACTTTGTAAAAAACTTTGCACTTTGTAAAAACGTAACACCGGCGAGATATTAATGTAAAAAAATTTAAAGTAAATTAAAGAAAATAAAACCGAAAACAATAATTAAATTGTACTTTAAAGTATTTTTGGCCCAAAATCCTGCCGTATATCGTGTTATTTTTAACTGAAACGTCGCTAAACCATGGACCTTTTTTCAAAACACCAGTTGATCCTAAAAGCTACAAACAGCTCTTCGTTTATCCAATATATTCTTGTCTTGTATCAGCTTCGAGTGCTCCGAGCAAAGTACCAGAACGAGAAGGATCGAATCCTGTACCAATTTGGATGAGATTTAAACAGAGCTGAGCCTAGCTTTAACAGAAGCTCGGCCGTCTGCAAGGATTAGGATATCTTTTCTTTTCAGACCATCTCCTAGGACTCGATAAAGTGTCGGAAATGTACAAAAAACTCGGGCGGGAAAATGGATTTCACATTTTTTCCACGATTCGTTACGCGCCCAACAATGGTTGAAAAGTGATCAGTAACACTGAAATTACGTTATAAAATATAACAAATTATTGTATATTACAATATACAATATATAATTGTATATTTCAGGTTACAAGGCCTACAATATACAAATTATCAAACAAAGCTATGTAATACACTTGTATTTATTAGCAAACTTGCTTCACTCTCAGCAAAAACGTTTGCAAAGTAAAAAAAATTTTAAATAACAATAAGAACCGCCGTTGTTCAGCTTTCTCGCTGACGTGATGGAATCGAATTGCCAGCAATATTTTTTAATCAGCGTTAAAATCTACATAGCATTTTAGATTTTTATATCTAATTGAAAATACAAAAAATTAACCCTGAC
This sequence comes from Callitettix versicolor, assembly GCA_022606455.1. Taxonomy (NCBI): domain Eukaryota; kingdom Metazoa; phylum Arthropoda; class Insecta; order Hemiptera; family Cercopidae; genus Callitettix; species Callitettix versicolor. Next base: position 15,771,781 of record CM040189.1, read on the forward strand.
AACCGTCGAATTAATTTTCTCATTTTGTGCATTTGAACAATTTGAACATTTTAAGTGCTAATTCATGGTGATTTTCAACGATAATGAACGCTGATTTATGTTTATGAAAACGCGTACGATGACAAATTACGATTTTTTTCAATTTGAAATGGCCGCCATTTTAAAGCTTTTGGTCAGATTTTGCTAACTAATTTTTCTTATCTGTACAACGTGGTAGTACTATATTACACACACGTGAACGCACGCAAGCACGCGCGAGCGCGCGTGCAGAAACACATATTCTTACATGTATATATTTTTAAAGATACCTCATAAAGTGACAGAATCGGTGCTCATTTTATGGTTCCGGGTCTAAGTCTTACTATAATACTAATGGCTTATTTTACAACAGAAATTAACAATAATGACGGAATTTTGAGCAGAGTTATGTATTTTTTCTAGATTATGTAATTACGTTATTACATAAAAATTCAAAATCGAAAAAATCTATTTTGATATTTTGAAAAAAATATATCTCTTTTCAGATTTCTAGACCAGAAAAAGTGGTTTGATTTCGATGTTTTTCTAATTATATGCCCTGCAGTGGTGCAGACTAGCTGCATCTATTGAGAGAGTTTAGACGTCCCTCGCGGTACCCGAATCTAATACACACTTACACTTACAACACTACACTTACGACTTTAACACTTTACACTCACACTTACATTTAGGGAGGCGATAATAGTCTCAATGTGCTTTTCGCCTTAAAATACAAAAAAACGAACTTTTTAACAAATCGAACAAAAATTGCTAATGTAAGCATGACACACACACACACACACACACACACAATATATATATATATATATATATATATATATATATATATATATATATACGCCGCCTCGGTGGTCTAGTTGATAGCGTACTAGGCTTTAACCCCGAGGACTCGGGTTCGATTCCCGGCCAGGGCTTGACATTTTCATACGCTATAAATCATCCCATTGTCCACATTAGCCCAAGTGTGCACAATAGTCGGACGTTAAACAAAAAAAAAAAAACATATTTGAAGGTTCGTTGGTGATCGATGTAGATAAAACACCGGTTAGTCTGCTGCGCCTCTGAACTCTAAACCTCAAGGTTCTTAATTCGAGCCGCAGTTACTCCCATTGTTTTACCGTTAAGGCTGACATACCTCGAACTCATTATTCTAAAAAAGTAATTTACTCCATAAAGAATTAGGTTTCAGGTTGCTTTGCTTTTCCTGACAAACAAACAAATAGCCCGCTATCACTTACTTCCTAGATTTTGTCCTGTGGTTAAAACTGTATTCATTTTCGTAACTGTCTTATATTTCTTTTTTTTCTTTAATAGTTTACGCCCTCATTGGAGCACTTTAATCAGTCCATACACCTTCAAGTCCAACATCGCTATTGGGACTAGCGTTTCAGCCTCTTCTTCCGTTCCCAAAATTTCTTCATTCTGTCCGACCTGGCTGCCCTTTGTTCATCAGTTATAGTAGGTCTTTCGTTCAAATGTTGATAGCTTGAATCGCAGATATTTATTCCTTAGAATCCTCTTCTCTGCTATACCTTCAATTTGAGGCACCGTCAAATTTAACTCTTCTAAATCACTCTGGATCTCTTTGAACCAATTATTCTGCGTTTTAATCTTCCATAAAAATGGCTACATAGCCGTTTCACCAAGAAAATTAAATGTCTTTAGATTAATTTGGCAGTAAATTCGAAATCACGTCTTGTGATTGTTTTTTTTACATTAGGAATTCCATGGTTATTACACTGGTCGTCGAAATGCACGATGAATGTTAATAGAAACATAGAAACTACAATGTTTACTCTTATTTGAGGTTAACAAGTGGCTCCACAAGCGGAGAATACAGTAACTAATCATAGCAGAAAGTCGTGGCGTAGCAACAGGTCGCTTAACCAACTTTACCTTGGATTGTTATATTTTTCCCTATACATGTGGTATTAAATTGAGTCGATAATAGCCTAAATGTGCTTTTCGTCTTAAAATACAACAACAACAAAAAAACTAATTATATGTGCAAAGTTCGAAGTAATTGAATTTCAGAATTTGAAAACTAAAACAATATACGAGTATTTCGATTTTTTAAAATTATTTCAGAAACGTGTTTTTAAAAAGTTGGCACCAAAACTAATTAGGTAATGAAGCTTTTTATTACGACCTGATTGACCTAGTTAATAAATTAAACCACTCTTTCATCTTATCGTCGACAACTCACCTAACGGAATTTTCGTGAGTTACAGGTTCAATGCGTTTTGTTTTGATTCTTATTGGCCTCAAGTATTTAAATAGTTAGACTCAACGTTTTCTAGTCCTACACGCCAAATTTGACGGACATCGTAGAAACTTTATGTATGTTTTATTCGGCTTACGACTCCCCGCAGGGGTGCAGACTAGCTGCACCTATTGAGAGGATTTAGACGTCCCTCGCGGTACCCGAATCTAACACATACTTACACTTACAACACTACACTTACGACTTTAACACTTTACACTTACATTTACGGAGGCGATAATAGCCTCAATGTGATTTTCGCCTTAAAATAACAAAAAAAAGTAAAAATGTACATTTCTGAATCTATTTTTTTTAACCCAGCTGCTTAACAAAAAAATTAATGTATTGTAATTAAATAATTAAATTTATTTTAGCGAAGGGAAATTAATTTCAAATAATGAATTTCATTTTGTGATTAAAATAATTAACCGTAATTTTTGAAATTTTGTTTATAACGTGTTCCGAAAATATCGGCACCGAATATTGTTTGGTTAAATTAAATTCTAAACAATTGTAAAACGGCGTTTAAGTATTGGGGGTGCCAGACTAGCTGCACCTATTGAGAGTATTTAGACGTCCTTCACGATACCAGAGTCTAACACACACTTACACTTACAACATTACACTTACGACTACACTTTACACTCACACTTACATTTAGGGAGGCGATAATAGCCTCAATGTGTTTTTCGCCTTAAATTAACAAAAAAAAGTAAAAATGTACATTTTTGAATCTTTCATTTTAACCCAGATGCTTAGCGATTAGCTTAACAAAAATCATGTCAAGAACAAAAACGTCTTACAGAAAAGTCAAAGTTGGCTGCATATTAGTAACGGTGGACGAATTCTGAATTTCCGATTTTACATATTTTATAGTCACTATAAAGTAAGTGAAGTCCATGATTAAAATTGTGCTGCTAATTTTGTAGCTTAAGAGGTGACAATGGTGACCCATTAAAAAAATCTATGTTCCATACGAATTGTCCATTATTTAAAGCAGTGCTGAAAGTCCGCTTCTGTTCCCTTAAGCAACGGTTCGACTTTAGTGGTCCAGGTCGGGCGAGTACGGTGGGTGGTTCAACACGGTGTTATCGTATACAGTAGAGAGTCGATTATCCGAAACAATTGGTGCAGGGGGGTGTTCGGATAATCGATTTTTCGGATAAACGAACATATTCGAAAAAAGGTAGTGTGATATAATTTAACAGTGGTAGAACCAATTTAAGGAGCAAGTAGACACGTACAGCACATAAATTCATCCAGTTGTTTAATGACATATGATAAATATAAGCAGTACAGTATACAGTGTTCTGTACAGCAAAACAACTCTTTGATAATGAAAAAATAATCATTAGGTAAAGTAAAATTAAACATTCGGTAAAGAAAGAATAACATTTGGTAATTACATTCGGTAAAGAAAGTTGCAGTACGGTAATTACACAGAAAAACAAATAGAAGCACAAACGGTCTAAACAACACGGAGACTGACTCGTCACTGTATGTGCTAGTGCACACTCTATATTGAGACTGTACTGCTGTCGAGCTGCCGCGCCGGCACTGTCTGGCCGCTGCGCTGTCAGGCTGCAGCGCCACCGCTTTCGGTTAACCGACGTTTCGGATGACCGGGCTTCGGATAATCGACGCTCTACTGCAAGGAACGTATTCACAGACAAGGCGGAATGGGCATGCGCATCCAGGAAACGCTCTTCCACAAATAATAGCCTCAATGTGCTTTTCGCCTAAAAAAAAGACATCGAATTATGACTTTTTTGTTTTATGCAAC
>CM040189.1:15780865-15783365 GCA_022606455.1 Callitettix versicolor
TACGAATTATGATAAAACATCTGATCTTTTTTTAAGCCCTCAACGGAGCACATTTAGTCAATTTTGGTTCTTTTAGGCTTTCAACTTTGGTTCTTTTAGGTTTCTGAGATTCTCCCAATACTTTTTCAGTTTTATAGATCTCTGTAGTCTAACTTCCTCCGAGTAAAAGGCAACTCTTTTTGTTCCTTCTTTAAATTTTAATCTAGTGTTTTTATTCCTAAGGATTGGTTTTCCCCTTCCTTCTTTCAGACGTTCCTCCGTTATCCTAGCCGCCTCGGTGGTCTAGTACAGGGGTCTCCAAACTTTCCAGCCTTAGGGCCATACTGATTACTCCAGTAAGTTCCGAGGGCCAAAACCATATTATCCAACTTATCACAAAAACAATAACAATAAGCCTACAACAACGTTATGAGTAGTTAGCTCATGACCATATCAATGTAGATGTCATATTAATAATTATTCAACATAAAATTAGAATACTTCAGTAAACTAAATTTAATTTGCTATAAAAAATATGTTCTCTAAAAGGAGTTTTTAAGTATGCTAGCTCTCCGCGGGCCGGACAAAATCTGTCCGCGGGCCGGATGTGGCCCTCGGGCCGTAGTTTGGAGACCCCTGGTCTAGTAGATAGCGTACTAGGCTTTCACCCCGACGACTCGGGTTCGATTCCCGGCAAGAGCTTGGCATTTTCATACGGTATAAATCATCCCATCGTCTGCATTAGCCCAAGTGTGCACAATAGTCGGACGTTAAAAACAAAAAAAAATCCTCTGTTATCCCCAAATCTTTTAGGTCCTGTTCCACTTCCTTAAGCCACTCATTCTATACTTTCATCTTGAGTTGGTAATTTAGGAGTTTCTTCGTCAATCTTTCTTCTGGTAGCCTTATTAGGTGTCCGTAAAAAGCCTGTCTCCTCTTTCTAATATTATCTAACAGATGTACATTATCCCGATAGATGGCTGAACTTGGCAGCAGTCTGTATGTTCCTTCTACCATGTGTTTTTTGTTGATAATGGTTCTCAATATTTTCTTTTCCACTTTTTGAAGCTCCTCTGTTCTGTTTCGGCTTCTTAGATTAAATAAAGTTTCCGCGGCATAAGTCACTTCCGGTCTTGTGACCGTATTATAATGTCTGATTTTCGACTTTATGGAAAGCGACATTTTCTTATACGTCGTCTGATCTTTTAATATAACTATCAAAATTACATTACTATTCATTTAGTAATGTATCGTTAAATCGTCAAATTTGATAAAATCGATAATTGGAATAAGATTTTTTAAAATAAATTTCGATTTAAACGTTTTAGACTTTTTCGATTTAGACTTTTTAGACTTAAAAAAAAATAGATTTAGAATTATATTAAACAAATTTAGACTTTTGTTTCTTTACTTTTACATCGTAAATATTTTAAATTGTTTTATTTTGAATTATGAATCTGGGATCACACTTTAAATTGGAATAAGATTTTTGTAATAGATTTTTGGTTTCGATTTTTTAGACTTAAGCGTTAAAAAAAATTAGACTTTACTTTTTAACCGTAAATATTTTTAATTTAAGTATACATTTTGAATTATGAATTTTAAATATATCATTTTTAAATACATTTTTAGAAAAAACGGCACAAAAAGTCTTATCTGTGAGTAGCGATAATTTACACGCCTGTTGCCTTAATGGTGTTAAAAAACACAAACAGTATCAAAGTTTATCACGCACAAATGGTCGCTCAGTACAGTCTGGTGCTAAACATCATATTTAAGATGCTTTCACAAATTTTACAACTTTGACGCAGTCTGTTTCATCCCCATTGTGTGGCCTTGACCTTGGCTACAACATTATCAAGAAATGAATCTGCTTTTTATGTTTCGTCTCGTACTGATTAAAGTAGTTTTATTCTCTTATTTCTTTATTTATTTTCTTCTTTTATTTCTTTCTACTGCACAGTTAAGAAAGTTAAGATAATCGCTACACGCTGACGTGATAGAAGCGAATTTCCAAAAGTGTTTTTCTTTATCTTACCCTTTTTGAAAGTATGATTTCTCCATCTTAATCAGCATTGAAATTCGTTACTGTTACCGCTAAAGCCCGAGAGGCGTTAGCGTGCGTAATCAAGAGTTCTCTGCATTTTACCCAGGTGATGTGCACATTAATGGCTCCCGCTATTAATGTGTGTGGTTAAAACGTTTATTGATTGATTATCGATACTATCAACTAATTTGTCGATTGTTTGATTGTATTAATTTGATTATTTAAATTTTAAAAATAAATAAATAACTTTATAATAATTTCCTAAATTGTATATTTTAAACCGTTTGATTATTTATGTTGTAGTTTTTTTAATTTATTGATGATTAATCATATCAAATAATTTGTTGTTTTTGATTGTATTAATTTCATTCTTTAGATATCGAAAAATTAATAAATAACATTGCGTTAATTAATTTATTAATGGTGTGTGTGTGTGTGTGTGTGTGTGTGTGTGTTTAGTGTGTGTGTGTGTGT
>CM040189.1:15788365-15790865 GCA_022606455.1 Callitettix versicolor
TCACGTTTTCATCGGTTGTTGATGTGCTGGGGCGTTCAGGGCGTTCGTCATTTTCAATGTCTTCACGGCCTACTTGAAAACGCTTATACCACTCGTAAACTCTTGCTTTACTCATAGCAGACTCACCATAGGCCTTTGTTAACATTTCACACACTTTGTTACACTTTATTCCATTTTTCACGCAAAATTTGATACAAATTTTTCTATCCATTTCTTTTAACAAACGAAAATCGCCGAGTTCATAAAAACACGTCTAACCCTAGTGGTCACAGACAAAGTCAACAATGAAAACAGCTGAAAGTTTTATCATACTTCAAGGGCATGTATACCAAAATAATAAAAAAATGTTTGACTATCGGACTCTGCATGCCCGCGAAATTTAAAAATTCTAGTTACTATCTGAACACACCTCGTATTTATTTATTTACTAGAGAAGATAAGGAATAGTACTGGATTAGTAACCATTGAATTGACGTTTCGTTCGTTTACGAGTCCGTTAAGCCTGTTGAATTTGGAAAAATGCTCAATTACTTGCTCATTAATTGTGTTATAGAATATTTTTAAATTAACTTAAAAAAATTGACCAAAACAGTAGTTCACCTCTTTTCACTCCTTTAAGGGATGAGTTTTTGAAAATATTTTCTTATTTTTTTCTTCTAATAATATGTTTTTATAAGTTTTCTTATAAATATTTTCTTTATAATATTCATCATCTTTGTCGTTACAACTCATTTCTAAATCGTTGCCTCCTTCAGAAGTGATCGCCACCTGTCTGAGTCTGCAGCAGCAATCCGCCGACCTCTGCATCTCGATTCACTCCATCGGCTGTTCTTTTCCCTTCCGGTGTTAGAGAACATATTTTCTTGACTTTGTTATAATCATCCCTTCTGACAACGCGACTGTCCAACGCAACCTTGCCAATTATATATATTTTATTATATCATCATATTTTATTACGACATGCAGCTCGTTATTGTGTTCGAATCTCCATAAATCTCCACCATTCACTGGACCATACATTTGTCTCAGTATTTCCCTTCCTGACACCACCAGTTGTGTTACAGTTGTCTTTGTCTGAGCGAATTATTGTTTTGTACAATAGCGACTTATTGACTTTTAATGATTCTCTGTAAACAATAAAAGCACCTATTTGCATTGATAACTCTGTCTTACTTCTACTTCTTCGCCTAAATTATTGTCTCGAGTCGCTATTGATCCCAGTAATTTAAACTGTTGGACTGCTGCTACATTTTGGTGCCTAATCTTGATAAATTTGTCCCTAAACTTACCAACCAGAACACATTTACAGAATAACATTAAAGACGAAAATTTCGTATTTATAATTTCAGCGTTTTTGAATACGTGAAAGCGAATCAGTCAGTCAATTCATATTAATATAAATAAAGCTTTACTAAACTAATAATATTTTGTGACTAAAGTGGTACACGGCTGTTATAATCGTAATAAAAATAAATCTTGAATTTTGATACACGTTGTTTTCTGGTCCCCGGAGTAAAAAAATATATTCTCGTTGTTGTGCAGTTTCTTTGTCACTCTGTAGTCCTGTAAACATTGCCCGCGTAGAACGATTTTGATGAAATGCGGTAAGTTTCATTTTCCTATATTACTGAACATACAAAAAAAGTACAATATATTTTTTTACTCCTTTCTAGTGAAACAGAATAAATAAATTTTTTTCATAACGGGCTTTACTGATTTTGCTGAAACAAGTAATTAAACTACTTATCTACATAATCTTGTATGAGAGCTTTTGAAAAACCTAAAAAAGTAGACATTTTCTGAAGTAGGTTTATCAGATTTCGCTAAAATATTGGTGCTATAGAATTTTTTTATTTTAAGGCGAAAAGCACTTGAGGCCATTATCGCCGCCCTAAATGTAAATGTGAGTGTAAAGTGTTAAAGTCGCAAGTATAGTGTTGTAATTGTAAGTGTGTGTTAGACTCGGGTACCGCGAGGGATGTCTAAATCCTCTCAATAGGTGCAGCTAGTCTGCACCTCACTGCGGGGAAACAAAGTTCCTATAGAAGGAACATAAGTGAGGTTAGGTGTAAGAATTTTTACACAAAATAAATTTTTGTTCTTCGTTTTGTTTTTCCTATTTACTTGAACTGTACATTTCTTTTACAGTTACTCTCGGTAATCATGGCTTTTACCGTATTGCCGAAAGAACGGAAAGGAAGAAAATGATAGTAAATAAGTACGTAAATTGGGAAAAAGTAATTGCAATAAAATACAAATTTTTTTTAATAATTGAATTTAAAATGGAATTGTTTTTGAAAACAGAATTAAAAAAAACTTAAAATTACTGTAAAAAACATTAAAACCTCTCTAGTATAGTATACAGTACAAATGAATGAAAGTTTTTTGTGGATGCATTCGCCAAAATAAAAAGGCTTCCGTCCGCATTGTAAACTCGATTCGGACCTAAACTTAAATTATTTACTGTTTCTTTAATTATTATTATTTACGTTTCTATTAT
>CM040189.1:15795865-15835865 GCA_022606455.1 Callitettix versicolor
AAATACAAGTCAAATTAATGTGTAAATACGTCTACAAGTAAAACCAATGTGCAAATACGTCTACAAGTAAAACCAATGTGCAAATACAAGTCAAATTAATGTGTAAATACGTCTACAAGTAAAACCAATGTGCAAATACGTCTACAAGTAAAACCAATTTGCAAATACAAGTCAAATTAATGTGCAAATACGTCTACAAGTAAAACCAATGTGCAAATACGTCTACAAGTAAAACCAATTTGCAAATACAAGTCAAATTAATGTGCAAATACGTCTACAAGTAAAACCAATGTGCAAATACAAGTCAAATTAATGTGTAAATACGTCTACAAGTAAAACCAATGTGCAAATACGTCTACAAGTAAAACCAATTTGCAAATACAAGTCAAATTAATGTGCAAATACGTCTACAAGTAAAACCAATGTGCAAATACAAGTCAAACTAATGTGCAAATACGTCTACAAGTAAAACCAATGTGCAAATACAAGTCAAATTAATGTGTAAATACGTCTACAAGTAAAACCAATGTGCAAATACGTCTACAAGTAAAACCAATGTGCAAATACAAGTCAAATTAATGTGCAAATACGTCTACAAGTAAAACCAATGTGCAAATACAAGTCAAATTAATGTGCAAATACGTCTACAAGTAAAACCAATGTGCAAATACAAGTAAAACTAATGTGCAAATACGTCTATAAGTAAAACCAATGTGCAAATACAAGTCAAACTAATGTGCAAATACGTGTACAAGTAAAACCAATGTGCAAATACAAGTCAAACTAATGTGAAAATACGTCTACAAGTAAAACCAATGTGCAAATACAAGTAAAACTAATGTGCAAATACGTCTACAAGTAAAACCAATGTGGAAATAATACAAGTAAAACCAATATGATAATACAAGTAAAACCAATGTGCAAATACAAGTCAAACTAATGTGCAAATACGTCTACAAGTAAAACCAATGTGCAAATACAAGTCAAATTAATGTACAAATACGCCTACAAGTAAAACCAATGTGCAAATACAAGTCAAACTAATGTGCAAATACGTGTACAAGTAAAACCAATGTGCAAATACAAGTCAAACTAATGTGCAAATACGTCTACAAGTAAAACCAATGTGGAAATAATACAAGTAAAACCAATATGATAATACAAGTAAAACCAATGTGTAAATAATACAAGTCAAACCAATGTTCAAACACAAGTCAAAACCATATTTTTTGACTCGGTTAACCTAGAAACAGACACATCAAAATATCATGATGGCTTTAACGCTTATAACGATGTTGAAATGAGATTTTCAAACGTTTAAGTAAAAAAAAACTTTGACGGCACTATTTTATCGTGAAATGAAAAATAATGTCCCGCATAATTAAAACGTTACACAATGTCACGTTATTAAATTCCGTTGCATCTCGTTAGACAGACAGCTCTACGCGGTAAAATTAATTTAACCTTTACAATATTGAGTCTATGAAATATACTCATAAAGTCATGTCAAGTAAACATTTTGTGGTTGAATTAACGTTCGGCTCGCGAAAATATATTTAGTTATAGAGCGCAAATGTATTTTACTTCGGAAAACAACGAAACGGTGTAAATAATACAAGCAAGTAAATGCTCTGCTTTAGTTGCTAATGTAAAACAGCAGGAAGCTTTCAGAGTGTCAATTCTTCCCTCGCTCCACGCAAATATTGTGTTGGCGGTTGTTAATGTTTGAATGTGCTTAGTTCGGTTTGAACTGAATACACTTACAGGCGCTGCTAAGTGACTGTTTGTTTGAAAATAAAATTTGTAGATATCAGCTGATCGGCAATATATTATGTGAATACTATCGAGGCAAGACATTTTGGCTGGACATGAAGCCAAAATAAATGTGTTACAATAAATGAACACAAGAAGAAAATATGAAAATAGTCAAACAAATTTGGCAAAAATAATACATCGAGAAAATCCTATATTATTTCTCGAGTCAACGTCCCTTTTTCTCAGCACACACTATTCGTACAGGCATAAATTTTTAGAAAGATTTTTTAACCGGCTTCTGACATTGCTAAAAGATTTTGCGCTAAAACTTACTGTTTGTGGAAAATTTTAACATAAAAGACACTTTTAACTGTCAGGCAAAACGGCATCATGGATGCGCATGCGCGGCGTCACAAATAAAACAATATTTATTATATTTACGAAGTTAACTTATTAATCACGAATAGACAATCCCACTACAAATGCCACTTTTTTGTATAACTTGTTTAGAACAATTTCAATATTTACTTAAAAGTCATTAAACGTATAGGTTAAGTGGCCCTACTGACCATCGATCAAGCCAGGACAAGCATTTCAAGTACCAAGCACATGTTTTAGACATTGTTATACACAAATATATTTGTGATTTCTGTAAAAAATGCTATAAAAACAATTATCTGTATTGGAATGTATACTACAACGACTCATAAATTTGTAATTATTATTTCAAACCGGTCGCTTTTCGGTTTATTTTTAACAAATTTTCCTTCCTTCCAACTACCACCGCCTCACCCCAACGACTACTCTTATTCAAAAGGCTGTGTTTACGTAAAACTTTCATAGTGCAAAATTTCGCACGAGGCCCCTGGTATATATTATTTCTCGAGTCAACATACCTTTTTCTCATTACACAATAATCGTACAGGCATAAATGAGGTATCTTTAGAAAGATTTTTTAACTGGCTTCTGACAAACTTTTAATATAAAAGGCACTATCATAGGCAAAACGGCATCATGAATGCACATGCGCGGCATTACAAATCAGACAATATTTTGTATATTTTACGAAGCTAACTTAAAAGACAATATCCATTACAAATGCCACTATTTTTCATAACGTGCTTTAAACAATTTAAATATTTAATTAAAAGTCATTAAACTTATAGGTTATGTGACCATATCCCTGCCCGTCGTACAAAGCATTTCGAATACCAAACACATGTTTTGGACACTGTTTTTACACAAATATATTTGTGATTTCTCCTTCCATCGTGCTTTGATCTACTGTTAATACGGACATGTACAGTTGTGTGTAGCCTTTGCAAGGGTAACTAAATCAACTAACATGTTTGTATCCATTGAAGAAAATGAAATAGAAAAAGTACAAGAAGATTACATTCTTACATCAAATATCGTTTACAAGGTATTGTAATGCCCTGTAAACATTCTATTAAAAACAATAATCTTTATTGAAATGCATATACTACAATGAATTACATAAATTTGTGATATTATTTCAAACCGAACACTTTTCGATTTATTTTTTAAACATGTTTTCCCTTCTTTCCAACTACCACCCTCACCCCAACGGCTACTCTTATTCAAAAGGCAGTGTTTACTTAAAACTTTCATAGTACGAAATGTCTCACGGTCCTTCTAGTGACTTATAAACGAAAAATAATTGAAACCTCACATAATCATCCAAGCAGGTGTTTAAGTACTGTCTTTGTGGCTAACCTTAATTTAAAATGTAGCCGCCTCGGTGGCCTAGTTGATAGCGTACTGGGCTTTCACCCCGAGGACTCGGGTTCGATTCCCGGCCAGGGCTTGGCATTTTCATACGCTATAAATCATCCCATCGTCTGCATTAGCCCAAGTGTGCACAATAGTCGGACGTAAAAAAAATCTATATTCGCGTAATCATTTTAAAAACATTGCTTCAAGTAAGTTACAAAGAGAGGTAACTCATTCGTTAGTCGATCCCAAACGAAACAAAATTACATAAATTCGGATCAGCTTTAAATTACATAAAACAAAAGCTTTGAAATGATCGCGTATAAAATTTAATACTAATATTTGTCATCGTAATATTTGTTTAAGTTTAAGTTCAACATCACATTTTACGAATAAATCCCGCTCCGTGTTTATAAAGATACTTTACTTACCAACAGGTGTTCCGTACCAGAGCAACGTACGTTAGATAAACAAGGCACTGGCGTTGCCTGGATTTAACGACTTAAACGAAGCTAATAAATATACAGCAAGCCATGCTTTGCAGTACAAGGTGATAAAGTATGAAGAAGTATAAATAAGTCAAAATAATCTGTAGCAAAAATTTAAAAAATGTCAAATAAACACGAATTTTATTACGATAGGTGTTAATTTTGTTTTGAAACTTCGCTTTCATTACGCGAGACAGATGCGTGCAGTGTTAATTTTATTCAACTTTAGGTTGACTCAATTAATTTTATATTGGTTTTAGCTATTTTCCATTGTAAAACGAGTCATTGCAGTTGTCATCATGGTAATACCCGATCCCGGAATCTAGAAGTCAATACCGATCCTGACTTCGAATTCAGTTTTAATATGTATCATGTTTTAGGGCTGATTGTGACTTTGGAATTTGCATTATGCGTGACAATTTCATATTATATAAAACAGAGTCTTTAGTGCGTTGCGTGATGTGATATTAATTCGTAACGATCAGCTGATTTCATTTAACAGATGATAGGCTGGTTTTAGTCTATTTACAATTTTAATTCATTGTTAAGTTTTAGGTTATGTTGTTAAAAACTAGACATGTAGAAAAAGATCAGTTGTTTCATAATAATTCGTAACGATCAGCTGATTTCATTGAACAGCTGGGAGGCTATAATTAGTTTTAGGTTATGTTGTTACAAACTGGTTCCGTTAATTTGTCGTGTTTTCGAACAAATTATCATATTTAAAATAAAAAGAAAGATAAAACATGATACATTTGACAGATCGTTACAAATTTTATATAAATCCTTTTACATTATATATAAAATGTGTGTGTGTGTGTGTGTGTGTGTGTATTTTAGTACTCTCATGTTTGTAATTTTATCATTTGATTCAAACTTGGCAAGATTTTGGGCAATAACTTCAAAACGTTGGTTTCCAAGGAAAAATCGTTAAACAGGTTCAAAAAAAAATCATAACTTTTTTCTTACAATTTTTTTGAAAATTTTAGTTTCAACGTCGTAAATAGCGGCAAAATCTACATAAAAATTTTGAAATTTCAAGATCCTTCGAAGTCTGTACAATATGGTAGTGGTATGATTTTATTTTTGTATTTTTAATATAAGTTGAAAGTCACAGTACTAAAAAGCTACATGCTGGATTTTAATCTTGATTGTGGTTGTACAAAAACATATTTCCAAAAAAATCACGATAAACGACAAAGTTTTAGGAAATCCGTTGGGAGAACAACAGAAGCGTGCTACCGTTATGTTAACTGCGAAACATTTTATTTGAGTTAATCCATTTTCCTTCGCTAAACAAACAGGAATTGAAAAGGTTAAGATGTGAACATCCTCAACCTTGGGTGGAGTTTGAGTAAATACAATGTTTGCAGGTTCAATCGTTCAAACTCCATTGAGAGTTAAACAGAAATCAATTCAATCAAACAAGCAATGACAACTACGATAAGGGAGGTTGAAAATTACTTTCAGGCCTGCCGATGTGAATTACCAAACGTTGCATAATACAATTGTGTTCCTTTCTGGGTTCTTACTGCACGAAGAACATTACTTGCTCCCTGAAGTTGAAAGAGTTGTTTCTAGTTGGACGTTTGTTTGTTTGAGCAAGTATTTAATAAATATTTAATACATCTGTGATTAAAACTTTTCTCGTTTGTTATATATTAAACCTTTTCACGAAAATAATAACAACGTTACGGACTGGCTGATGGAAGTAAAAACTCAAAAAATTTAAATAACTGATCTTATTTCAACACTGAAATTATACACAACTGACACTAAAGAGAATAGGCTCTTATTTATACCACATACAATTAATCATCAATATTGCTGCAGGGGGGACAGACTAGCTGCACCTATTGAGAGGATTTAGACGTCCCTCGCTGTACCAGAGTCTAACACACACATACACTTACATTTACGAGGTGTGTTCAGAAAGTAACGAGAATTTTTAAATTTTACGGTCTTGGCGAGTCCGATTGTCAAACATTTTTTTTATTATGTTGGCCCGTGAGGCATGGTAAAATTTTCAGCTATTTTTATTGTTGACTTTGTGACAGCCAATAAGGTTAGACGTGTTTTTATGAGCTCGGCGATTTTCGTTTGTTAAAAGAAATGGATCAAAGAATTTGTATCAAATTTTGCGTAAAAAATTGAATAAAGTGTAACAAAGTGTGTGAAATGTTAACAAAGGCGTATGGTGAGTCTGCTATGAGTAAAGCAAGAGTTTACGAGTGGTATAAGCGTTTCCGTGAAGATGTTGAAGATGACGAACGCCCTGGACGCCCCAGTACATCAACAACCGATGAAAACGTGGAAAAAGTGAAAGAAATGGTTATGAACAATCGCCGAATCACAATCCCGTTGATGATGTTGGCATATCGATTGGATCATGTCATAACATTGTTTCCAGTGTTTTGTGTATGAAAAGCGTGGCAGCAAAATTCGTTCCAAAATTGTTAAATTTTGAACAAAAACAGCGGCGAATGGAAGTTGCTCAGGAGTCACTAAATGAAGTAAACGACAATGCAGAATTACTGAAACGTATTATAACAGGTGACGAAACATGGTTTACGGATATGACGTCGAAACTAAGGCTCAGTCATCCCAGTGGAGACATTCTGGCTCGTCAAGACCGAAAAAGGCTTGACAAGTGCGGTCGAACGTGATTGTTATGCTCACTGTGTTCTTCGATTTTATTGGCATAGTGCATCATGAATTCCTACCACCAGGTGAAACGGCCAATAAGGAGTACTACATACAAGTTCAACGCCGTTTGCGTGAAGCAATCCGAAAAAACGCCCGTATCTGTGGAAAAAAAATTCATAGCTTTTGCACCACGATAATGCACCACGCTTCATCGCTTGTTCGTGAATTTTTGGCCAAAAACAGTACTGTAACGATGCCCCAGCCTCCGTATTCGCCAGAAATGGCTCCGTGTAACATGTTCCTATTTCTATAAATAAAGAGTCCCTTAAAGGGCCGTCGTTTTACAGCCGTAGATGACATTAAAAGTGCATCGCTGAAATAACTAAAGGCTATCTCAATGATCGAGTTTGAGAAGTGTTTCGAGGATTGGAAGAAGCGCTGGCACAAGTGCATAATCTCCAATGGGGACTATATTGAAGGCGACAACATCAATTTAGAAGAATAAATAAATATTTCGTTCAAAAAATTAAAATTCTTGTTACTTTCTGAACATACCTTGTATAACACTACTTTTACGACTTTAACACTTTGCACTTACTATATTTAGGGAGGCGATAATAGCCTTATTGTGATTTTCGTCTTAAAAAAAAATCAACAGTATTGTTCATTATAACAAACTGATGGGCTAATTCTGTAATAATTATTATAATTGCTGGATTGGGCATGTAGTGCAACGGCGGTCATATGTAATTTAGTCTCTTATTAATAACATTTATTTATATATAATTTGGAAGATAAACTGTAAAAATCAGTAAACAATTTTGTGCTAAACGAGTCGGGTATGTAGAGTAATGAACATATACGCCGGCGGAGCAGCTGATGGGTTTAGAGATCCCTCAGTACCACTAGCTCAGGGCTTCTCAACCTTTTTCTGCTTCGACTCCCTTATTTTCTTTTATTGTGTAGACCCCAATATGTTTACAATGCGTTGCACAAATATCACTGTAAATGAAGATTTTATTAGGAGCAGATTTTACAGTAATACAATTTTGTAAATTAATTTGTATTTCGTATACATTAAAGATATAATTATGTTTATAGAAACAGAAATTTAAGTAAAATGTAAATCACATAAATCATAACTCACATCGTTGTGGTTGATTTTTTTTTTGTGTTTAACGTCCGCCTATTGTGTACACTTGGGCTAATGCAGACGACGGGATGATTTATAGCGTATGAAAATGCCAAGCCCTGGCCGGGAATCGAACCCGAGTCCTCGGGTTTCCTCGTTGTAGTTGATGTCCGTCGATTACTTTATTTATATCCGGAGAATAATTTGGTAATATTTATCGTAAATCACCACGTTGTGATATCTTGAATCGATTTCGCATTAAATTATTTACACAGCCAAATACTGCCCCAACCAAGTAAGAACTAGGAAATGCTAAAAATAGTGGTTCGCTGATACTTGTTAATCTGACGGATTTTGTGAGAATGATTTTGCAACTCCAAAATTCGATTTATCTTCTTGTTTGAAAGTTAATTTTGAGTTCCAAATTCTCTTTACGTTCAATCAATTCCTCTTGTAGTGAAATCAATATCGATCATGTCGCTTTCAAATGGTTTTATAAACCAAGATGGAATATTTTTATTTTCTCAATCCTTCATAGTTCAAATACACTCCAAGGGGTCCACCTGAACCCCTTTAACAACCCCTGGTATAGACTATAGAGTAAATAAAATACAAAATGAGTACGGTATACCAATCCTGAGTGTATGTGATTTGACTACAAGGCTGTATCTGTTTTGCATAACCTGCGCCCGATTTGGTACAATTGAATGTCTTACCAATGCGGGTGCCATTTTTAATATCTTAATATATAAAAGAAAAAGTCCTGACTGACTGACTGACTGATTCATAATCAACGCAGAGCCAAAACTATTTTAGCTGGCGACTTGAAATTTTCAGGGTACATTTATGTTACCATATAGACATGCACTAAGAAAGGATTTTGCAAACATTTGATTTTAACGCCATTAAACTACTTACTCAGTTCAATGTTATTAATCACCGTACAACCGAGACTATTATAGCTATAAAGGTGACATTACACAGGGTACCTTCTTACAACATTGTCGAGATGCACTGAGAAATGATTTTGCAAACAATTTTGTTTTAACGCCATTAAACTACTTACACAGTCCAGCTTTAATAATCAACGTACAGCCGATAACTAGAAACTTGAAATTTTCAGGGTACCTTCTTACAACAATGACGAGGTGCGCTAAGAAAAGTTTATTCAAAGATTTGATTCCAAGTTTAATAATCAACGTATAGCCGAGACTATAATAGCTAAAGATTTGAAATTTTCAGGGTTACCACCACATGTAGGGGTGCACTGAAAAACCATTTTCCAGTATTAACCCCTAATACTCATAATGAAAATTATGAGGTACAATAATCTTTATTGAAAAATATGATTTTCTTCTGACCTTCTTAAACGTAACATAGTAACTCTTAGATATAAGTAATGAAATATATTTTTCACCATTTCTCAAAATGCATCCCCTAAAGAGATTGAAAGGGGGTAGAAAATGTAAAAAAGGTGTATATAATTTTGCATTGAAAAACAAATTTTTGGATTGTATATTATAGAAATATGCTGTGAAACACAAATAATGAAACACATATTTCAACATTTTTCTGAATTAATTTCCTAAAAGAATAAAAATGTAAAAAAGAGGTATAATTGGAGGAAAAAGTGTTTTCATTGGAGAAAAATATTTTTTATCGGCTTTTCTAAAAAGTAAACAAAATATTCTAAAACACAAATTATGATACACGTAATTCAGCATCCCCCCCGAATTCTTCCCCTAAAAAGACAAAAATATAAAAGAGGTATACATGTTTGTATTGGAGAAAAATATTTGTATCAGATTTTTTTAAATTTGAAAGGAACACGTTGAAGACAATAAAAAACATTTTCAGGTTATAATATTTTTTCATATTCACTGTAAAATAATCACGAGTTTCGATGATCACGCTTTTATTAATATATTTTTTATGTTTCTAAACAGTTTACGTTTCGTGGGCGAAGCCACGACGGATTATGCTAGTTACTTCATACTTTGAAACTCACATACGAATCGATTTATTTTCATACATTACGTGTACTGTAAACTCAAATATTATATGTAAACATCTCATTACATGTAAGATTAATTGATCCCTGCCCACGTCTTGGGCTAATCCCGTGAAATATCTGATTATTTAAATTTAATTATTTGTATTTGTTAACATAAAATTATACTTTCGTTAATAGAACCAATATTAACCCTTCCATAGACGCGCCTAAGTGTATCACAACCGGGCGCGCCGTGGCAACCTGGCCTCAAAGCCTAATTCCGCTTTTGTACCAATGTAAACTAATTTTAAGTGGACACATTGCATTATACTTTTTTCTCTAATTAATTTATTTTAATTTTCAATTTTTTAATAGTTATATTTATTTAAAAAAGATTTAATATTTGAAACATAGACAATAGTTAATGAATACAAATATTTGTCTGAAAAAAATTTCATTTTGTACAAGAAACATGACAAATATTACGGAATTCTTAGTGGTCACACTTATCAGAAAACTAATAAACAAAAAAATAAAAATAAATATTTACAAATTTAATCTGAATCAACGTCCATTGCTTCAGCTTCGTACAAACAGCGGTCATTTGGCAGTGATTCTTAAAACATTCTTTGCAGACAATTTTGGTTCTGTTGTGTGTGGTCCGCAAATATGACGTGTTGGTACTTGAGCTTGTTGATTTTCCAGTAACTTATATTTGCATAAGAAAAAATTTGAAAATCCCTTGGGTAGGTTAGGATTGTCGTTCTTACTTTCCACTCATGAAACTGAGTGCCAATTTTTTCAAAAAGTTGAGTCTTGGTTTGCTGTAATCCAGATGGTTGATTTGTAAATTATATTGCATTTATTCTGGCAATGTCTAAATGCCGATGAAAAAGGGCCATTATCCAACGTCGCGTGCTTCGGGATGTCGAATAACTGGCACACATTTGATCGACAGTATCAACGCCACATTTTGTAGCGTTATAATCCCAAATTTACAATAGACTTTTTGGTATATTCGTAAATAGAATAGAAACACGGTAAAAATACTAAAGTAAAACACTAAACACAAAGAAAACAAAAAAAGAAGGGTAAAAGTGACTGTGTATGCACAAATATAGTGAGAATAACACTACGAAAACAGTTACACGATTGGGCGCGCCGCGGCAACTGGGCTTCATCTCACATTCATGCCTTATTTCCAGACGGACTGAAGATAAGGTGGTACTATTTTTATACATTTCGTGTTCCTCAAGGTGGTCTTGAAAAATACGCAAAGCCCTGAAAACATTTCTCCATCGATACCTACCGTAAGATGCGAAAATAAAAGATTGCGGCCAATTTGCCGCTAGCGCGCCCACTTAAGGGTTAGAGCTTAATTATTATTTATATTTGATGACTGAATGAATGACTTTTTAAGGCCTAGCTCATACTACTCTCATTCGTTTACTGAAAACATACACATTCATTACTCTACATAACCTGGCTAACTGTAAAGTGTACAGTGACCGGTGCTGATGGAGTGTATGAAACCGGTCTAATGTGTATCAAACGGAGCCCTGGGAAACCTCCCAGTGTTAATCCGCACTCATGCATGCAGAGCTCTTTGTGGACGGACGTAATGATACCATTAGTAAGAATGAAAATAAAATGAGTGGGAGATCATCGCACAACAAAAACCTGGCCAAATGGGGCTTGATAAAGGGCAAGATAACGGAATAATGATTTCGGAAGTTACCAATTAGAAGAGGATCCACCTTGAATCCTCTCCAAATCCTAGACTTTATGAAGAGATTAGTACTGGAGAAGGCGCTGTAACTGAGCATCTCAGGAATGTAGAAAGGGGGCACGATAGATTTACAAAGGTCGCATGCAATAGTAAACCTAGACAGTTAATTTCATTCCTAATGAACTTATTTGTTTACATATTTTAAATAAATAAATATTAAATATAAAATAAGTTAACAGTGATTTTCAAAAATCACTGAGTGGAGTTCACTCAGTTTTATATGCAGAAATTAGAGCACTAAGCCATAAATGCATTTATATTCAAGCTCACTGGTAGACTTAATTTTATTTTTTGTAAGTCCATACTTTATGCCAGTTAGACTAATGAGGACGAGGGATCAGCGTTAACTGCAAGGGAAAAGCAATATCGGTTCGAACTAAGAACCTTTAGATGCGCAGTTCAGAGACGCAGCAGACTGACTGATGCTGAAATAAAGTTTTTGCAAGGGTTCAGTTATTTAAAAATATGAAATATTTTTTACCATTTCGTATTCGAGTGCTCTTTGTAAAATCTTTGTTTATCTTTACACACTGAGACACTGCAGTGTCACTTTGATAACATGACTGTTGCACTTACTAATAAGCTACAACGCGCACAAAATTATTGCTTTCGATTTGTGTTTAATTGAAAACATGATGATTATGTTAGTTCTTATCGCAAACAATTAAATATTTTAAAATTAAATTATTTTCAGCCTTATTATAAGTTAAGTTACGTTACTTGCTGTTCTTCAGACTGGAGTGCCGACTTACTTGGCAAATAAGTTTGTTTTTGCTTCAGATAAAAGTAATCAGAGTACAAGAAAGGTTAAAATGCTGATTATATTTAAGCACAGAACTGTCTTGGGCAACAAATATGTTTTTCGTTATCTGCGTGAAGTTTGTGGACGGCGTTACCAGAGTCAATTAATGATAAAGCTAAATTTTCAAGGTCGCCTAAACAATATTACATCAATGGTATAGATGGCTTCTATTCATTGTGCACTTAAAATGCAGGTTTATTCATATTTTCACAAAGCTTACTGTACAAATAATATCGCGAATGATTTTATTAAATTTTTATAAATTTAAAGTGGCCAGTTTTAATTTTTTAAATTTTATATGTAAAACTGTATTGTTTTATTTTTTACTTTTTATTAAATACGTTTTTTCTTTTTTATTTGTTTCACCCAACTTTGGGGTACACCTAAATCAATCACTTTTTAATGTTCTGTGCCTTCCTCGTAGCCCAGTATTGCTTCATTCGTTGTGATCTTGCTTTTCTTTTTGCGTCAGAGATTTGGAACGTTTGCTTTGATTTGACTTTGCCTTGGTACCGTTGCTTCTTGTCCTTGGTTATTGTTTTGGCTGTTCTGTCCATGAGCATAGTGTCAGTGATTTGTAGTTCTGTTATGTCTTTCTCCGTTTCTCTAAACCAAAATGGTTTGGCTCTTCTACTGCGAAAGTAGTCAAATATTTTTTTGTTTAGTCTATTTTTGTATTCGGAGGATGTGCCCATAAAAATCAATTCTTCTTTTTATTGTGTCTGATAGTGTTTCAGTTTTTTGGTAAAGAGTTTCATTACTGATGTGGAGTAATTGGTTGTTACGGAATTTGGGGCCTAAGATTTTTGTAATATCTTTCTTTCTTTGATCTCCAGCCTTTCAAGTGGGCCCTGGGTTGTGAGAGATAATGTTTCAGCCGCATAAGGCTTCTGGTTTAATTACCGTATCATAATGCCTTATAAATACGTTTTTAATATATTACTTTCTTCTGTTTTTTTAAAGAATTTCCTTTGGGAAAATCAGTTATTGGAGCTACCATCATGGTAACACCTCAACCCGGACATTTATATCACTTTTTCAAGGTTGTTTAAACTTATATACGCATGTTGCACTTTCACGTTTGCAGTTTCGGTCTGATTCACAATTTGACACAAAATCGATTATGGTAATTGAACCTGTTTTTAACCAGAGAAATTCTTTCGACAGTTTTAAAATGGTGGGTATTTCAAATATTAAACAAATTTAAAACTTTGTCGTTTAAAATTTTTTGAAAATCCGATTTCACCAACACAGTTAGCGTTAAAAGAAAGCGTTAGCGTTTTAATATCCAGAATGCTTTGAAATTAAGAAAATGTTTGATGGCGGTCAGGGTTCGTTTTCTTGTTTTGAAAACAATACATAATCTGAAAACAATAAACTATACATAATCTGAAAGTTTAAAGTGTATACATATCTTAATGCTGGAGAAATTAGAATGTCAAAAAAGGGTTTTCGAAAATACTTTCGAAAATCTGCTTCTATCACTTCAACTACTAGGCCAAAAAACGCACGATTTAGTACAAAAACTTCCCGTACTCTATGACACTGCTGAGGAGTTAAGAAAGTGGGTTGAAAAACTTTATTTTTTATCATGGTGTAACTCCAGTTCCAAAAGACGTAGAGAACTGAAATTTGGTAAATAGTTTTAAGTGTGGGGGAGCACAAAAATGCCCCGCAGGGGGGGGGGTGCAGATTAGCTGCACTTATTGAGGGGATTTAGACGTCCCTCACGGTACCGCCGGAATATATCCTGAATTCTGACTGAATCACTAATGTTAGACATTCCGTGAATATAGTGAATCGGTGATATTGTGCCAAAAATCTAAAGTATGTTAACCTCGTGGCTATGAAATTTGAACGTATAAACTCTGTGCAATTACTTGCGTTAAATTAGCTGTTACAGTTGGATTAACATCGTTTATTCAACGCATTTCTAAGGACACTGGAGACGAATATACAATTGTGACTGTTCATTTTTAATGAGTTATAAACTTATCATTAATGATCCACCGATAATTTGCTAAAACAGGTGTTTTTGCCAATGACAAATTAATTTTATTGATTATATACCATAATCTATCATTGTTTCATTGTATTAAACACTTTGTTTCACAAGAACCATTTTAATAATAACACATTATTTATATTAAACACTCCCCGCAGGAGGGTGCAGACTAGATGCACCTATTGAGAGGATTTAGACGTCCCTCGCGGTACCAGAGTCTAACACACACTTACACTTACAACAATACACTTACGACTTTAACACTTTACATTTACACTTACATTTAGGGAGGCGATAATAATAATGTGCTTTTCGCCTTAAAATAACAAAAAAAGCACAAAAATGTAGAATTTTTCAAAATTTTACTCAAAGGTTGAAATGGGTCTATCGGGGGCCGAGAAATAAATGCTATGATTATTTGTACTTTCTACTTCCTACCTCCGTAAAAATGATCAGTACGGATTTTTGTTTGTGTTTAACGTCCGACTATTGTGCACACTTGTGCTAATGCAGACAATGGAATGATTTATAACGTATGAAAATGCCAAGCCCTGGCCGGGAATCGAACCCGGGTCCTCGGAGTGAAAGCACAGTACGCTATCAACTAGGCCACCAAGGCGGCTTTGATGAGTATGGAAGGATAAAAACATAATGAAAATAAGAAATAATAAAACCGTTGAATATTTAGTTCACAGGTCACTTATGTGATACGTGCACAGTAATTGAGTTTGTTCAATGTCCAAGTGTGTGTAGTAACTAGATTAGTTCGGTCAATTTAACAAAACAAACTTGACATATTACAAGAGTGGTAGCCTCTAACCGGGCTGCAAGTCGAAGTTGAAATAATAGTTACAAGTTTTAAGTTTACAATTAGAAACAGGCAAATTAATTTACTTTCATAAAAGCTTTATATGAGATTTTGTTTATTTTTGAATGATGTTTTATTTAAATGAATTATTATAATCAAAGTGGTATGTGAAAGAAATTTTAGTAAACTCCTTCGACATCTACTGCCTGATTGATCCAGGTGCCGACCGGTAACCTGGCATGGTCCACCGACCTCGACTGCACCTCTAGATAGACCAAAATTTACATATATACTTAAGTAACTATCGTCCAACATGCCTGAGCTGTTTCGTAATTTTTGAAATTCTATTTTAATAGCGTTTACCTTTCAGCTGTCCTTATGTTTGTTGTTTGTTTTCCTAGCACTCTTAATTACCTGACAAACATTTGGATGCGGCTATAAAATGGAACTTGTATATTTATATACCTATATATATATAAATATATGCCATAGTATATGTAAATATGTAAATATACCTTCATGCCATAGTATAAGGTATCGATTTAATTGTTCCCAAAATAGCATTCGATAATTTATACTGATTATCTTAACGTGATCTCTGATTGGGAGACTGAACACATCCAATGGAAAGCCTTAATTGGTTATGATACGTTTGCGATGCTTTGCGTCATTTCACAAATAAATATAATTACACAATTACAAATTACCAATATTAGATTAATGTGTTCGTGTTAGTGTTTCCATTCGTCTTTGTGTGTGTGTGTGTGTGTGTGTGTGTGTGCGCGCGCGCGCGTGTATATGTGTGTAGGCGCACGCGCTCAAGCGTGTTCGTGTTCGTGTTTGTGTATATATATATATATATATATATGTATATATATATATGTGTGTGTGTGTGTGTAGTCCCATTCGTCTCTGTGTTTGCATATTCGTATTCCTGTTCGTGTTCCTGTTCGGTTTCGTGTCATGCGTGTTCGTGTTCCTGTTCGTGTACGCGTGCGCGCGCGTGTGTGTGTGAGCGCACGTGCGCGCGTGTGTGTATGCGTGCGCGCCTGTGTGTTCGTATTCCTGTGTGTGCGAGAGTGTTCGTCTTCTTGTTCGTGTCCTTTTTTCGTGTTCGTATTCGTGCGCGCGCGCGCGAGTGCGTGTTCCGTGTTTGTGCGCGCGCGCACGTGTCGTGTGTGTGTGTGTGTGTGTGTGTGTGTATTCGTGTTGTGTGTTCGTGTTTCGTGTCCCAGTGTGTGTGTTCGTGCGCGCGCGCGTGCGTGTGTGTGTTGTGTGCGTGTTCGTGTTCGTGTTCGCGTGCGTGTGTGTGTGTGTGTGTGTGTGCGTGAGCGTGCGTGTTCATGTTCATGTTCGTTGTTGTGTGTGTGTGTGTGTGTGTGTGTGTGTGTGTGTGTGTGTGCGTGCGCGTTCGCGCGCGCGCTGCATGTATGTATGTATGCGCGCTATTTTGGTCTGAATATATTACCTTTTAGTACCAAAACCTATTTTCGTAATACCTAAGATAAATTCGTAGAACACTAACAAAGTAGCGTTCATTTTAAATTATTTAATAATTAATAATTTTTTTAATAATTTAATTTCACTACAACAGTACAAAATTACGTAAATTATCTTTTTTCATTTCGAAATTCCTTTGATATTAGAAAATTGAACTTTATTTTTTTATTCAATACAAGGGAATTAAGAATATAATGAGTTTTAAATCCAGATTTTCATGCTAATTATGATGGTGAAATTATATCCGAAAAAAACAAAAAACAAAATGTAATTTTATTTTAACGAGAGAGCTGCGTGCCGCTCTTATTTTATTTTTATTCAATTTAATGTTTCATCCGTTATAAATGTATTCATTTAACAAAATGAAAATAACACGACTTTCTAATCCAATGACATGGTAATTAAAGTATTGACTAAAACAGAAACGTAAATGCTCTATTATCGGCGCTTTTGAACGTACGAAAAATAAGTTGTTATTGTTATTAACTCAAGTTGTTATTATTATTATCAACTCATAAATTATTATGTATTTAGAAAAAACGCAAAGATACCAATGCGTCTCTACATAAAAAAAATGTAATATAAAATGTCAAAAGAGCTAAACTCACTGTTACATTTGAAAATTATCGTTAACCTTTCAGCCATTTCAGTACCATAGACTTTTTTTACGTGGAGAAATATTTATTGTTTATTAATCTTTGCCTTTCTTTTCCTTTCGATGAGGCCTGCTAGGGACCACGTGACAATTTCAATTCTTCACACTTAGCTGTTTTCTCTTCCGTTCCCTCCAATATGCCTTCATACTTTCACCATGCAACTTCTTTCTGCCTTCGGACCACTTCACACCAGATTTCCTCTGCAATCTTCCTCGGAATCCCTCCACACTCAATATCCTCTTTCTAAAAATCTCTCTTTTC
This sequence comes from Callitettix versicolor, assembly GCA_022606455.1. Lineage (NCBI taxonomy): Eukaryota > Metazoa > Arthropoda > Insecta > Hemiptera > Cercopidae > Callitettix > Callitettix versicolor. The sequence continues at coordinate 15,813,435 of CM040189.1, forward strand.
AGCGTTTCTTCTTCTTTAATATTATTTCTTTCTAAATCTTTCCTTACCTCTTGAATCCAACTAGTTGTTGACTTTTTATCCCATTGGTACTTGAGTATCCTTTTCGCTAGTCTTGAATCATTCATCCTGTACATATGTCCAAAAAATTGCAGTCTTCTCTTCCTTATCGTCTCTGTCATGTCCTCTATGTTCCTGTATATTTTATCATTAGATCTTAGTTTCCATTTTTCTTTAGTCTTCACTGGACCTAAAATTTTTCTCATGATTCTCCTTTCTAGTATTTTCAGTTTATCTAAACTATAATTTAGTACCAAGCATTCACTTGCGTTCAGGCATTCCGGTTTCACTACTGTAGTGTAGTGCCTTATTTTAACATTTTTAGATAAGCACTTTTGTTATAATAATTTTTAGTGATACCCAATATAGCGAAATCGTCTGCAAATGCCAGGCAACTTACTTTAATGCCTTTATTGCAATCTTTGCCTTTATTTTAAGCTAAATTTTATTAACATATTTTTTCAAGTATACACACACAGTTTACAGTAAGAAGAAAATAGCAAAATTCTTGGTCAGCCATGAAACTTGGAGGTTCACCTGTCCGTGTCAGCTACCACTCGAACTGTCCATAGTTTGTTTACTGTGGGAGAGCGCCTCGCCTCCCTCTGCCACAGACAGGCAAACTGAGTTGTAGAAAAATCAACGGCTGATGCGGGGTTCGAACCCTCTCACGCTTAATTAACAAACTATACTGGCCTGGTATTATAACGTCTTAGCTCGCTTGGCCGTTTGACCAGTCTGACGTTGTTCCGCTTAACAAGTCTCATAAGTCGTTTTTTATTGTTTTATTATTGTTTAGTTATGTTAAACTACGTATTGTTTACTGCTTGATATTGTTTTATTTATTTAAAAAAAAATATTGTCAGAGATTAGACGATATTGTATGCTGGGATTAGATTTTTAACACAATCCCATATGGAAAAACCGGAAGTTGGAGTGAAAGGGTTAAAGAAATTTAAAAAGCTACGATTAAAACACAATTTTGAAAAAAACAGGCCTGAATTTTTTCTTAGAATTGTTTTTGGATGAATTAAAGTTTTCGCAAAGGCGTTGAATGCAGATTGCAACACAGATCTGTGTGGCGCGTTGCCTAGGTTACGCCGTATCAAGTTCGGGTTACTTCTACACAAGGCGGTTATTCACTCATATTTCAGTAATGTAAAGGTCGAATATTATTTGGAACGTGGATTTTTTTTATTGTTTTCGGTTTTGTCAATTTCGTTACTAAAATTACTAGGAATCCCCCCGGGACAAATGGGGCGAAGCAATGATTTATTATGATTATGAATAATAAAAAGTATAAGAATAATTTTTTTACACAAATGAATAATTAAACATTCGGTAATGTGCATCAATTATTTTCTGTCGCCTGACGCGAAAATCCCTATGTTGATCCACACCATCTCTTCTTACAATAAACACATCCAAATTCGATGCAGTTCGGGGCAATAATCGTACTACTTCATCGATATTTTGACCAATATTAATTATATTGCCTTTATATGCAAACTGTCCCAGCATTCCGCGCGTTTTGACTCTGTATACGCGCATCACAGGCTGCACTCTCACAATAAGTAACTGCTCGATAAAAGTTCACTTGGAATAACTAAAGGATTCATATTATTGGCCGATGTGTATTTGCTTTGATTTTTTTACACTGTGACCACACATCAAATACTTTGTTTTTAATCAAAACTCTAGAACAATTATTGCACTCAAATAACTGTAGGTTTTGCAAAGCATTCTCGAAATCAATTTGCAAATGTCTGAACTGCGTGTTATTTTGAAAATTAACACTCCCAGGTTGATTATCATCATTGTTTATATTTGCGAATCGATTTCGATAGTTTCGCTGATCTATCGTCAAGCGACCGATTGAAGTTCTACCTCTGCCTCTTGGACGTGGCATGTTCACGACCCGCAACCGGAAAACTACTGACTTATCACTTCGCCAAACCGAAACCTGAGCCCGAACCCCTCCTACCTGACTCTTGTTTCAGGTAATTTTGATGAGTTTGCTCGCGTACGTAAGTAGTGACGTATACCGCAGCGGCGATGGACGTTATCTTCGTCTAGCAAACAGTTACTGTCTCTGTCTTACACACACAAGACAAATGGGAGGATTTTTCATCAATAACTCGTTTTTTTCAAAATTTCTTGACAAAAGTCGAAGTATGCGCCCCTGAGACTAGAAGAATATATATTTCAAATGACATGTTACTGTCTCTGTCTTACACACACAAAACAAATGGGAGGCTTTTTCATCAATAACTCGGTTGTTTTTCAAAATATTTTGAGAAAATGCGAAGTATGCACTCCTGAGACCTAGAAGAATATATATTTCAAATTTTATTGAGATCGGCTTAAAACTGTGGGAGGAGTAGCATGTAATGGAATGCATTAAGTCGGGGATAGAGGGGGCTTCGCCCCAACTAAAATGCAATCTACTCACTAGTAGTTCAAAGGACAGCAGACCTTGCAGTGTATACAGAACTCAAGGACAGCGCACGTAATTTTTCCCGCCAATTTAACCGGTATACTTACGACAAATGTTACTGGACCAATTTTTTTTCGAAAAGTTATGCTCTTTCTCCATGAGTTATGCCTTACCGTTCAATCAGTATTATAGGAAATATCCAGCAGCTACACTCGTCCTTAAATAGAGCCCGCTTCTTCCAAACGGAAGTGAATGAGAAAATCTCACGTATAAGTCGTTCCGACTTATACAAGGTACTTTTGTACCAAATTTCAAAACAGTCTGTCAGTGCGATTGGCCAAAACAGTGTACACTTTTCATCGTTAAATCAGAAGACGCCATCTTGAAACAAAAGTGAATAGGAAAAAATCACACGCATACGTCGTTTGGACTTTATAGACGGTATGGTACTATATTTTAAAACAATCGGTCAATACGTTTGGGAAAAACTGCGTAAATCTCCATCGTAAATCATCATCGTTAATCGGAGGCCGCCATCTTGAAACGAAAGTGAATGGAAAAATCACACACATACGTCGTTTGGACTTAATATATGGTATCGTACTACATTTCAAAACAATCGGTCAATAAGTTTGGGCAAAACTGCGTAAATCGCCATCGTAAATCATCATCGTTAATCAGAGGCCGCCATCTTATAGAACAAAAGTAAATAGGAAAAATGTTACATATGCATACTACGTATGAAATATTTGATTAATGCGTACTACGTATACTTGTTATTGTAAATCAGGGGCCGCGCAATCTTGAAACGGAAGTGAATATAGAAAAATCTTACAATAAATCCTTCGGGCTTTATGAAAGTTATCTTTGTATTAATTTTAAAACAATTGGTCAATGTGTATTGCTAAAACTGAATAACAAACAACAACTGGAACAGTTTCGATCTTCAGTCATTTCCCCCCCAGAGTTGTTTTTTTTTAATAACAACATTTATAATAATTATTTTTAACGATATCAATAAGATAATATTTCTATAATATGTATTTATTAATTAAAATTTTGAAATCTCTTTAATCATACGTTGAAAATTTTTCTAAACGGAACATTGTTCCAAAAATATAATTTTTTGAAAAAGATTTTTTACTGAGCGAAATAAAAAGTGTTTCCGTAATTTTTTAAATTACGTGTTTGTTTAAAAATATTTCATAATAACGGTTGTATATTATTTTCAAATTATAACTTTTTTATTTTACTGTATGTTTTCAAAAAAAATAAATGTAATTTCACCGTCAGAATCAGTATTGAAATTCGCATACATAGAGTTTAACATTTTTGGTATTCTTAAAATTACGAAAATAATTAAGTGGTTATTTGTTTACCAAATTTACTGTTACACGCAAATTAACTTAATTTCAAATTTTCTTCTCTATGTAGCCGCCTCGGTGGCCTAGTGGATAGCGTACTAGGCTTTCACCCCGAGGACCCGGGTTCGATTCCCGGCGAGGGCTTGGCATTTTCATACGCTATAAATCATCCCATCGTCTGCATTAGCCCAAGTGTGCACAATAGTCGGACGTTAAACACAAAAAAAAAAAAATAAATAAAATCTTCTCTATGTAGGATGTTATTAACCGATTTGTGACATTTTTTTACAACCCCGAACGAGTATTTTTTGGAAATACACCAATGGTTAATAAAAATCATTAGATCCGATTTTGATAAAGTCTAATTTTTAAAGTGCTTCAATCAAAAAGGAAGAATCTCAATAATTTTACATTAAAAGTAATAGATTTTCTTTTTTGTTAAAGTTTTGTTCAGTTTTCATAAAATTAGTTGGGTGACATTTTTTCCTGTTGTTTATTCTTATGGAAAAAATATACCAGTGACGTATTATATTTAGTGTGGAAGATTACAGCAATAAAATTATTTAATATTTTTTAAATTTTCTATTACATGAAATTAATATAAAATAATGTATTTTAAACTGAATAAAAGTACTTATTTTCGAAAATTCAAATAATATTTTAACGATACCTCAATAACGAAATGTATTATAAAATATTTGAAGTTAATAATAAGAAATATTGTAAAAGTTTATGACGATATTTTCTGGTAAGAAAGTGTAACAGCGAAGTTTAATTTAAATATTTATTATTTTGCAAATGGCGTCTCAGCGGAGTATGACAAACGATCCCATCAGTCTTTATTAAATCTTGACACTTTGCAACCCTTTTATTCGACTAAGTGACAAATTTATATTTCATTATTATTCATGCGGTTGGTTAAATACAATAAAATTATTCAGGCAATGAACTTAATGAAATCATTCTGTAAATTACTTAATCTACAAAACTATTATTAGTGACAACACATAATGCAGTGATTAAGGGGTCAAACCGATACTAATTCAAAGCGTTACTTTATTATTAAATTTGTTTAAATTATGTTAATATTATCGGCCGATTTTGATTAGAAAATGAATTATTGGAACTTCCATCATGGTAAAGATCCAGACCTGTGAAACTTACATATCCGTATTGTCCAAAGGGGTTTCGTCAACAATTACCACGTTCACGTCGACGTGCGTTACTAGTGACGCACGATCATCTTAAAATAAGTGGCGTGTGCCACCAGTGACGCACTCTATTTCTTATTTAATATGGGCGTATTTATAACGACGCCCATGTTTGAAGCCTATACAATTTTAAAGTATGCTAAAATGGATTAGATTGGTCTATTGTATTTATTTTTTTGTTTCTTTACCCTGGCATAATTATAGGTAATTTAAAAGGATAACAAATTTAAATTCAATAGAAATATTAGAAGCATTATTCATTATTCTAATTTAATATAATGAAGTAATATTATAAAGTGCTATACAGTCTCTCAGAAACATCCTTTAAGAAATTTGGATAAATGAAAGAATCCCCCATGATTGGAAGACAGCCCTCATACATCCACTTCATAAGAAAGGATCCAAATCTGACCCTAACAACTACAGAGGGATATCTCTCCTTGACGTAACAGTCCTACTACATAGGACAGAACCTCAATTAGACCATCAACTTGGAGAATACCAGGCGGGTTTCCGGAAAAGGAGATCCTGTCCGGAACAAATCCTTAACCTCAAACATATCATGAACTACCAAAAGTCAAAGGCTAAATCGTATGTTATCACTTTTATTGACTTTCAAAAAGCATACGACTCTATAGATAGGGAATCCTTATTCTCGGTTCTTCAGAAATCTTTATTCTAGTTCCTTCAGGAACTAGACCGTGATAACAAACCCACAAATCTTATAAAGGAAACATTAACTAATACATTCTCCAAAGTTCAATTCATGGGAGAACTTTCCACCCCTTTTGAGATTAAAACAGGATTCCAACAAGGAGATGGACTCTCTCCATTGTTATTTAATTGTGCTCTAGAAAAAGCAGTTAGAGAGTGGAACGTGAATAGGCATAGTGGAATCAGACTAGAAACTAAGAACAAAGACATTAAGGTAAATTGTTTGGCTTTTGTGGATGACATGGCCTTACTGGCTGAGACATTGGAAGAAGCTAAGGAACAGACTCTTGAACTCCAGAAGCAAGCGTCAAAAATGGGTCTCAAAGTTTCATTTGAAAAGACTAAAATATTGACAAACATACAAAAACCACAAAAAAAGCATCAACAGTACATTGATATAGTGAAAGAATTCAAATATCTTGGGGAATGAATCAGCTGGAACGCCCTAGAGAAAAAAAAGCTATGGAATCTAGGAGAAATAAAGTTGAATTTGCCTTCCAACTTACCAAAGACACATACAACAAGAAGTCCCTCTCCTGGAATACAAAGATAAGGCATTATCATAAGGTAATTAAACCAGAAGCCTTATATGCAGCTGAAACATTATCTCTCACAACCCAGGGCCCACTTGAAAGACTGGAGATCAAAGAAAGAAAGATATTACGAAAAATCTTAGGCCCAAAATTTCGTAACAACCAATTACTCCACATCAGTAATGAAACTCTTTACCAAAAAATTGAAACACTATCGGACACAATAAGAAAAATGAGAATTGATTTTTATGGGCACATCTTCCGAATGGACAAAAATAGACTAACCAAAAAAATATTTGACTACTTTCGCAATAAAAGAGCCAAACCACTTTGGTTTAGAGAAATAGAGAAAGACATAACAGAACTACAAATCACTGACACTATGCTCATGGACAGAACAGCCAAATCAATAACCAAGGAAAAGAAATAACGGTTCCAAGGCAAAGTCAAATCCAAGCGAACGATCCAAATCTCTGACGAAGAAAGAAAAGCAAGATCACAACGAATGAAGCAATACTGTGCTACAAGGAAGGCACAGAACATTAAAAAGTGATTGATTTGGTGTACCCCAAAGTTGGGTGAAACAAATAAAGAGAGAAGTAATATTATATTCTGGGCTACTGATTTTGTTTTTTCTTTATTTTGGTGACATGTGTAAACTAAAATGGAAACACATTCAAAATAACAACATCCATTTATTGACAATTGTAACACTAAGACATTACATAAGAACTCATATAATTTATGGAGTCTTTTACTTGAAACTGTATGTGTACGGATCAAAAACAGTGTGCCACCAGTGACGCACTACGCCTATTATAGCAATGGTTTACAAATAGGCATCGAGTGCACCAGTGACGCACGGACATAACATTTAAAATATAGAATATAGTTTTTTTTTCCAGTTTAATATCTTCTAACAATTTTACGGGAAAAAATTACGTCTATAGTTGAGATTAACAGGAGTTAATTACCGTGATAAAAAATGTTATGACATGTAAAAACAGCTGTCACCGTGAGTGTGTTAAAAATAAAATTAAATTGACCACATTTTAACCCTAAGGGATGAACTTTAAAGAAAAGTTTTTTGTGCCATTAGTTATGTGTTAAGATGATTAGGATTATGACCTATTCTTCTCGTTGGTGGTCTATACACTCACCTCATAAAGGCTACCGCGGTTTCGAAACTCTATCGTTTCATCTTCAGGCCTTTATACAAAATGTTAAATCCCTCTGTCAAAGTCGTCACAAAGTCAAACAAAACATTAAAAACACACGTCACAAACACTGAGCACAATTACATGTTTAAAATATTCATCATGAAATTTGGCTTGGCCAAGCTACACACGCGACTCGTACGTCGTTACATTCCGGACTCTTTATGTGTTAAGCCTTCGTAAACAATATTCGTTTTCTTTCCAGTTGGATTATGACCAGGCTGTCAAGTGTCATAAGAATGTGTTTTGGCTTTTAAAAATACCCTATCACTATTTTAACTAATTTATGGAATAGATTTTAGAAATTGTCTATTAGTAAATACTTAGAACTTAAGGATAAACGTAAAAACAATATTTTCAGCTTCCAATTAATGTGGTTTTTTAAAACACTCGAATGCTTATTTCAGACTTTGAACTTCAGTCACCAAGATTTAAAAAAAAATAGTTCACAACACTTGACAGAAATTAAATGTTTTTTAGAAATTTGTCCATTTTAACTTTTTGAGTGGAATTTTGGGAAAACGCTATCTTAGTGCACCACCAAAGCTTATTTACTAAATTTCAGTTCTCTACATCTAAATTGGTTTTTACCTTTTCTTAACCAACCGTGTATGGAATATTTTTAATCATTTTCTTAGTGAGCACTAACGTATATAGCACACTTTTATAGTAGTATTTTTATTTAAAATAAAAAATTTCCCTTTTCGAAATTTTGATTTCACCTTAACAGCATCAAAGTCTGAATATACTGAAAACTGTCAAATGAAAATACGTGAACCCTGACAGCTGTAAAAACATTTCTTAATTTCAACGGGTTTTGGAAGTTCAATATGTTATATTTTGTGCAGTTATACGCTGATTACGACGGTGAAACGGATGTTTTCAAAGGAATTTAATAAAAAGTAATAATTTTTTCAAGTTTTCAAATGACCGCCATTTTGAAACTGTTGAACGAATTTCGATGTTTAACAAACTTGTCTAAGATATTACCATAATTGATTTTTGTGCTAAGTTTGAATCTGACTTAAGGATTCTGTTGGCAAATTATGAGCGAACTTGGGCACACATATATATATATATATATATATATATATATATATATATATATATATATATATATAGTAAATATACAAAAATTTTATCGAATCCTCAAAAAATGATATAGAAGGCAGTATCGATGCTCATTTTAAGGTTCTGTGTCTTGGTCTCCAATTATTCGTATAGTGAACACTCTAAAAATATATGTTACACATTGATTGCCGATTTTTTAATTTACTCAGTTACCGCAGTGTTTTCTTATTTCAAATTTTGTACACCAAATTGTATATAAACTCTTCATATACCAGCAAGATTTTAGCAAAACTAATCAAACGATTTTGAGAAATTCTGCCGATTTCCTCATTTCGTTTTGTCAATTCCTTCCAAAACGGATTTTTTCACGAATGAACGTAACAAAGTTCGCATAATGTTTTTGCTTCACGTATGCTTCACGTATATTTTGTACCGGATATTGATATATTGATTATCAATGGTCGCAGTTTAGTTCTGCCATCTGGCGAAAGAGCGCTCTGCTGGAACGACTGCTGCGTAATTCAATTTTCTTCCTTTGACTCGCGCTAATGGATTAGACCTAAGTGCGTTAAACTGAATTAACTAACTTTATACTGTCCTAAACTTGGCGATAGTAAAAATATTAATCACTTTAATAATGATCGCACGAACTGCGCACTCCTTGCAATCATTTTAAGTCTTGTAATTTGAAAATAATCGTGGAACGCAGCAGTCTTGCTGACGCGATAGAAGCGATTTTCAAAAGTATGTTTCTCTGTCTTATCATTTTTGAAATTCGTATTTCACCAAAATAATCAGCAATAAAATAACCATATATTAGCATTTTAAATTTTAAATTTTTTTATTTTTTAAAATTTTTTTATTAATTACATATAGTAATTTTTCTTTATCATTGTGTTCACTGTGTGCTGGGGTGCAGTCCGACGGCTGGTCCCAATGTGTTTACGGCCTGGAGAGGTAAATTGGCTTGGTCCTCTTCAGCCTTCTTGTGATGTCACTGCGGCATAGTAGTTGGACAATCTCTGTATTATTATGCTGTTCTAACCTGCAATAATGCTTAACCGAGAGCTTTTTAATGACTTCCTGAACAGATTCAACACCTAGGTCCTTATGTATGTTTTCATTTCTCACATACCAAGGGGCGTTGACAATCGTTCTCAATATTTTATTTTGAAAAACTTGAATAATTTTACTATTGATTTTTCTTGTACATCCCCAGAGTGGTGCACCATAGGTCCATATTGGTCTTAGAACTTGCCTGTATAGCAGTATCTTGTTGGCTATCGAAAGTTCTGAATTTATTCCAACAAGCCAAAACATTTTATTGAATTTGAGCTGTAGCTCCTCTTTTTTCTTTTTTACATGCACCTTCCATCGGAGCTTTGCATCGAGTGTCATTCCTAGATATTTAGCACTGTTTGCATATGTTATACTCCTTTCGTTTAATATTATTGGTAATGGTTCATATTTTCTATTCGTAAAATTAATGTGTACAGTTTTTGCTTCATTAAGCTTTACTCTCAATTTTTTTGTCCATTGACTTACTGCGTTGGTGGCATTCTGTAATTTCTCTGTGACAAATTTTCAAATAACATTAAAAAAATACGAATTTTGTACAGGTAATGCGAATTAAATGATACACGCTCATTTAAAGTATCATCGGGTTTATCTTTGAACGCTTTGTATATTCTATGGAAACTACAAGTTTGTTACAACTTTAGTCGTTAACACGAAGTAACGGATTAACGATCGTTAACGATCGCATTCATTATTGCAATACAGCTCTATAACGGGAAGGCCGACAACTGCTTACAGTGCACTCTACAGTGTGGCTTAATTACTATTATATATCGAACGATGGTGTTCATAAATAATTCGATTTAATATTGTTCGGAATACATTCTTAATGTAATCATTTTCCGCTAGGTTGAAGCCCATCTTAGCTTCGAACGTTTTATGTGTTTTGAATTTTTAACGAAAACTTTAACTTCTCTTACGGTTTTCATCTTTCACCTTCTTTTTGCATTCTGTTTTTTAAAATACATTCTTCAGTTTTCTGTACTTAGTTCTCATTTTTAATCAGGAAAAAAGTAAATAATAGTTTGAATTTCCTTGATTTAAAATTTAAAAAATAGTTCGTAATATAAATTTTGGAGTTTAGAAGTAAAGTTAATAGGAAGACCCAAGGACTCTGAAGGATCTGCAAGAGATCGGTTTGCGGATCGAGGATGCACCGGACAGAACGAGAACCAGAAGCATTCTGAAAAACATCAGGTTTGACGTAAGAAAGCCGGAATGACGAGGAACGGTGGTGTCAGACGAGGTCAGGAGGCGGAGATCGGATAGGATGAACGAGTATTGGAGGAAGAAGGTGGAGTCCTCACGGTACACTAACACGGATAAGAAGAAAAGACTGAAATATTGACTCAAAGTGGTCCCATGTGGCCTTACAATTTTTTTTAAAAAAGATGCTTATACTGATAATAAAATTAAAGTGAAGTCTAACCACCTGTTTTAGCATAAATTAGCGGCATTTATTTAAGAGCTATTGTGTCACTGAATAAAAAAAGAATATATAGAAAAATTAGATATTATTTCTCAAGCAGAGAATAACGATTATGGTAGAGAAAATTATAAGAAGTTTTATTTTGTAAAATTTAGAAGAGAAGGGAAGAAAAAATGTAGAATAAAAAGAAACGAAACGGAAATGGGTAAAATGTAATTACAACGGAAAAAGAGAGATATAATTAAGAAATTTGAAAAAAATACGATATTGTGATAACGACTAATAACACCTTAACATACAAACTAAAGGGAAAGATTGACGCAATAAAGATAAGTTTAGTAATTGCAAAGCAATATACGTACACAGGACGAAAACAGACATAACGAACAAGTAAGATCATTTAAATATGAAAATACGTTACACATTTGGACAGAGAAAGTCATATACCAGAAGAAATGAAAAAATCGATGAAAATATTACATTATGTATTTAAAGGAATACGGTTAAATATTTTAGAAAATTTAAAAATACATAAGGTAAAAGTTAAAGGACGAAAATAAATGAGCAATTATTTGTTGCACAAGCAGATGTTATTTGCAAAGCCTCAAAATTTTTACCAGTTATGAGGTTAGACTTGTTTTTATGAGCTCGGCGATTTTCGTTTGTTAAAAGAAATTGATCAAAGAATTTGTATCAAATTTTTGTACAAATAAAATAAAGTATAACAAAGTGTGTGAAATGTTAACAAAGGCCTATGGTGAGTCTGTTATGAGTAAAGCAAGAGTTGAAGAGTGGTATAAGCGTTTCTAAGAAGGCCGTGAAGACGTTGAAGCTGACGAACGCCCTGGACGTCCCAGCACATCAACAACCGATGAAAACGTGGAAAAAGTTAAAGAAATGGTTATGAACAATCGCCGAATCACAATTAGAGAGATCGCTGATGATGCTGGCATATCGGTTGGATCATGTCATGACATTGTTTCCAATGTTTTGTGTATGAAACGCGTGGCAGCAAAATTTGTTCCAAAATTGTTGAATTTTGAACAAAAACAGTGGCGAATGATAGTTGTTCAGGAGTCACTAAACGAAGTCAACGATGATGCAGAATTACTGAAACGTATAACAGGTGACGAAACATGGTTTTACGGATATGACGTCGAAACTAAGGTTCAATCATCCCAGTGGAAGCATTCTGGCTTGCCAAGACCGAAAATGGCTCGACAAGTGCGGTCGAACGTGAAGGTTATGCTCACTGTGTTCTTTGATATTGATAGCATAGTGCATCATGAATTCCTGCCACCAGATGAAACAGTCAGTAAGGAGTACTACCTACAAGTTCAACGCCGTTTGCGTGAAGAAACCCAAAAAAAACGCCCGGATCTGTGGAAAAACAATTCATGGCTTTTGCACAACGATAATGCACCAGCTCACACTGCATTGCTTGTTCGTGAATTTTTGGCCAAAAACAGTACTTTAACGATGCCCCAGCCTCCATATTCGCCAGACATGGCTCCGTGTGACTTTTTCCTTTTTCCAAAAATAAAAAGAACCTTAAAGGGCGGTTGTTTTACAGCCGTAGGTGACATTAAAAGCGCATCGCTAAAAGAACTAGAGGCTATCTCAAAAATCGAGTTTGAGAAGTGTTTCGAGGATTGGAAGAAGCGCTGGCACAAGTTCATAATCTCCAATGGGGACTATTTTGAAGGCGACAACATCAATGTAGAAGAATAAATAAATATTTTGTCCAAAAAATTATAATTCTCGTTACTTTCTGAACACACCTCGTATGATAGCCTAAACATTTTTCATTGATATTAACAATCATAGGTTTTATTTATAGATTGAAATACCTTAGCGAAACACGGGTATTCATCTAGTTCACTTTAACACTGCCAGGTTTGTTAAACACAAAAAGCTTTAAGTTATTACGTTTTGTGTTCTATAAATTGTCGTAAACCGAATGTTTACGATAAATAAGATGTAAGAGAGGCCGATTTGGTAGGCTTGTATTGATTTACGATATTTATAAAGCAACGTGTGGGAGTTTGTCCTTTGATTCAATTATTAAAACACCGGCTTGCTTGTTACAAAAGCAGGAACCTCAATTATTGAAGTACGTGACCAAAGCGATCTCTTTTCCCTGTAAAACTTTCACATCGGTTTTGGTGTGCTTTCACAAAACGTACCTCGATCAGTGGACGTTATAAAAGGGAATTACTAAACATTTACAAAAAATAAAAGGGCATAGGACTGCACAAAATAAAAAAAATCTTTAATTTCTTACCGCCATTATAAATATTTTATGTAGATTTTCACGTACGTGGAGAAGTTCAAATTGGCTTTTCAAAATGACGTAAAATAAAAAAAGATTTTCTACTACAGCAATTGTAAGACGAGTCGATTTGTAGAAACGAGAAGAATAATTGATAATGGAGTAGGAACGTGATGAACTCTTTATACCCCCTTATCAAGAAACATCACACATATGGTTGCGTGAGTAGATTTAACAATCTTCTCACTTCATCTACGGATTTTTCATCAGCCCTCGGAGCTATTGCCTGTACAAGGTCATCTATTCTCTCCCCAAACCTTTTCCCTAGAAACCCATTGGGAGAAATAAATATAATCTAGTATAGGATGCTCCACATGCAGGTTCTGGGTCAATGAAAGGGCTGTCGGCTTCTATACTGGCACAACGATCTGCCTCTTTTCTTCCCTATACGACTACTCAATGCCAAGCATCACGTCTTTTTATCCTCTAAATATTCTTTGTCCTTTGTATCCTATGTAAGGCTATATTAAAAGTAGCGGTCGCCTGGTATCCGGGATCCTCATACTTAAAAGTGCGTTCCTCCTTGTCCTTGCAGTCTTAAGGGTAAGCTGTTCCACCTTAGCTTGAGATCTTGGATACTGAAAATAATTAAATTTAATCAAAATTGGCCCTTGATTTTTGAATAAATATGATTTTTTTCATGGTAATTTGCTCAAAACGTTTTGGAATTCTTCCTCTTTTAATTATTATTAGAGAATGAACCAAAGATGAGTTAATATTCGCGACTACATCAACGTAAAATTATTTTCCAATACAATTCAATCTTAACTAAAGTGCGCGCGCACAACACACACACGCACACACACACACACACACACACACACACACACACGCGCTCGCACACATACACACATATATACATACACACACACACACACACACACACACACACACACACACACACACACACACATACACACACATATACGCACGTACACACACACAGATATACATACACAGACAGACCGACAGACACACACACACACACACACACACACACACACACACACACACACACACACACACACACACACACACACTTTTTCAGTGGCCCTGAAAACAAAAATATCAACAATTTGTTTTTTAACAAAGACAATACATCTTATAGTGAGAAAATAAAAATTGTTAGTTTTTAAAGAAATCAATAAACAACAATTTCGCAGTGGGTTGTAGACTAGTTGCACCTATTTAGAGGATTCAGACGTCCCTCGTGGTACCCGAGTCTAACACACACTTACAGTTACAACACTATACTTACGACTTTAATACTTTACACTCACACTCACATTTTGGGCGGCGATAATAGCTTCAATGTTCTTTTCGTCTTAAAATATCAAAAAATAAACAACAAAACAAGATCTGATAGGTAATTCTATAAATGTGTTCCCCCCACCCACTTGTGCGGTCAAACTAATCACAAGCGGGCTCGGCTGTCAATAGTTGTTAGGTACACACAACGCACTAAGACGTTAAGCCTCTTGGCTGATTAAACCAGAGAGGTGAAAGCCCTCCACCCACTTTGATCTGCTTATTCAGAAAGCTTTCACACCTAATCGGTCTTCCCTTATCATTTCTACTGTAATTAAATTACCCTCAAAATAATGGGTTTTGTTCCACGTAGATTATCGAGGCCTGGAGCTTAAAACTTAAACCTCTCAAACTCTCGCTTTTACGGGAAAAATAGCAGATTGTGCGAAAAAAATGATAAAACATTACAAAGTATTTTACCAGAGATACGAAGGTTCATGGGCTCATTTGGTCCCTGAGCCAGTTTTTTGTGCACGCACCCGAATCCTCACTTAATTATTGGTCTACACAGTCCTTTGACTGTATTTGTGAAATAGTTTTAATGTTTTTCACACAGACACTATAGTAGGTGAGCATTGAAGGGGTGAAATCTTAAGGCAATGACTACTATGATCAGTCTAATACGCTAACCTCGGAATTGACACCTTCAACTGGTGTGTTCTACCCTTGCCAATGTCCTCGCCATTGTGTGTCTGATCTCGCAAAGAGATCACTATTCTTGAACAGCAGTTCTATTTTCTCATTTTCTTCAGTCCTCCAATGTACACGAAACAATTTCAATATACCGGCAGAAGAAATGGCAAAAAGAGATAAGAGATAATCCTGTCAGTCTGCATTCAGTCTAATAGGAGATGATGGCTGGATAGCACCTTCGTTGCCTGAGTGAATGAGAAGTATTAAGACTTGCAGGCGGTCTTTTTTCCTTGTTGCCGATTCTGAAGAAATATGATAGTATATCACAATGCATTATGCATTTGAATGATCAGGTAATTTTCCTACTATTATTTTTTGAGTCTTCTTTTTTTCTATTAGAGGGCCAGAACTTCCATGATGCTGGTTTTGCCACTCAGATATATTGTTTATTGTACACACCTATACAGCTTATTGTGCAACCCTGTATAGCTTATTGTGCACCCCTATATAGCTTATTGTGTTCTCCTATATAGCTTATTGTGCTCTCCTATATAGCATATTGTGATCTCCTATATATAGCTTATTGTGCACGCCTATATAGCTTATTGTGCACTCCTATATAGCTTATTGTGCTCTCCTATATAGCTTATTGTGATCTCCTATATAGCTTATTGTGCACACTTATATAGCTTATTGTGTTCACCTATATAGCTTATTGTGCACCCCTATGTAGCTTATTGTGCACTCATATATAGCTTATTGTGCACTCCTATATAGCTTATTGTGCTCTCCTATATAGCTTATTGTGCACCCCTATGCAGCTTATTGTGCACTCATATATAGCTTATTGTGCACCCCTATGTAGCTTATTGTATTCTCCTATATAGCTTATTGTGCACTCATATATAGCTTATTGTGCACCCCTATATAGCTTATTGTGCTCTCCTATATAATTTTTTTAAACCTAACTAAGTCTGATTCAATTAGACAATTAATAACAGTGTTTCCCCGTGATGCATAGCGGGCATTCGCATCATATCCAAGGATCAAATATTTTTTTTTCGCAGCACTGTACTCCACTCACAACTCATTTCGTGAGTTGGTGAGACTTCCTAAACGTCGTACGGAAGATACACTGATAGAAGAAGAATTCTGATGTTGTCATCACCTGCGTGTAGGTGTACTTCAGTCACAGCCGTATCTCAGGAACATGATACGGCTCAGGAACTGTACAAATGTCGTTTACAGAAATTTAAGATTACATCTCACAAACACATATGTTTTAGGCCTGTGAAATTGATATCATAAATTATCTTACCTTTTGCAATGTCCAATTCCATCACTGTGTTTTTGACGGTCCATGGTTTTTTAAGACCTACTCCAATGTCATCGGACAAGATCTTGTAGCACAGCGTTACCGTAGCGGTGAAGATTGGTCTAGAGCACCGCGGTCATACTCTACTGAGGTCCTCCCTGCAAATTAAAGGTCGCTTTTTCGCAGCCTAAGAATGGACACATATATGGAATTTTCAGTGCATCTTCATCGATAATACAGAACAGGAGTTGACCGTTGAGATTTATTTCCCTCCGACGACCAATAATGGTCAGTGTTGAGGAAGCTCTTATGCCTGAAACCAAGCATCACTTCTTTTTTCATCCTCTTTCTCAATGGTTCTGGATAAAAACCTTTATCACCATCAGGCTTCGTGCAGGACCAGTCTGAAATGAACCTTCTGAAAGGTATTCAGTTCCACACTGTTTTCCACCCACTCCTTGTTGATGGGTTACTATAGCCGTCAATCACAGTAATCCAGTCATCTTGAGAAGTGTGCAGTACTTTAAATAGTCGAGTAAACACATTCAATGGAATATTGTCAGACGAGATTCTTAAAACTATTTTTTTTAATTCTTTTAACAATGCTGCAGTAATCCAGGGTCCTCCACAAGTCCTGTTTCCACCACTTTTCCTACGTTATGTCATAGTCTTATGTGTCTGTAATTCGTTACAATAATTTTAACCTTTCTGTTTCCTCCCTATTTTTAAAAATTAAACATTTGAACTTTTTTTAGATACATTTAGAATTTCCTACTTGATTTATAGAGGTTAGGAGCCGCCTCGGTGGTCTAGTGGATAGCGTACTAGGCTTTCACCCCGAGGACCCGGGTTCGATTCCCGGCGAGGGCTTGGAATTTTCATACGCTATAAATCACCCCCATCGTCTGCATTAGCCCTAGTGTGCACAATAGTCGGATGTTAAACTCAAAAAAAAAAAAAAAAAAAAAAAAAAAAAAAATATATAGAGGTTAGGGAGGCGTTAACAACAGTTTTGATACAAGAATAAAATTCTTTTTTGTATTTAAAACGTTCAGAATTATATAATTACCATTAATATTGATGGTGGTGGTGAATTAATATTGGTGGACAGTGTAGAAATAGTTTTTGAAAATGGAGGTTCTCCGAAACGCGTCAGCGAAAGAAGAATTGACGAAGCTAGGGAAGGCAGGTTATTATAATGAACATAGTTATGTAATTACGTTTTAAGTTTAACATTAACTCTTCACAGATACTTATTGAACATTCACTATTACGATATTCGCTTTGTTTTTCTTTGCATTGTCGAGTTTTGTTGCCGTTTTTGCGCACAGAAATGTAGCTCGCACGGCACGCGATTCCCGAGTTATGTTACGCTCGCACGCAACGCTCAATAACACTGGAATAACGTTCTGTAATTTACTTAAAATGCACAATAGCCTTTCGCTTAGGGTTGAGCGCCGAACTGGTCGATAAATATAACCTGTATTAAAGGGATCGCAGGTACAAGCCGGTAGGAGTGTACCGACTGTACAGAATTGCTTTGTAATTTGTATTCCAAGCGCCTTTGTACACTCATTGGATCAACATATTGGATGGTAGACGGACACACGTATTGGATCAACATATAATGTACACGTTTTGGGAAATCATAATCAAGACGATAATGTGTAAAAAAAATGTCTCTCTCTCGCTCTCTCTCTCTCTCTCTCTCTCTCTCTCTCTCTCTCTCTCTCTCTCTCTCTCTCTCTCTCTTTCTCTTAACCCCTAATAGTGTCATGCAGAACACAGTGAAGTGTAAGCAGTTTTCCTTGTACTGTGCATGGTAATGTTTGAAATTCAAATTAAAATATAATTTCTGTTTAAACCTTGAAGTATTGTATATCATGTTTTGCAGAAAGAACTGTTAAATGCAATGTTTGTAAGCAAAAAAAACAACAAAAAATTTAAGACATACCTTTGGAATAGGAGAAAACTCTGTTCGTTAATTTAAAAACTCAACTTAGAGACCCATGGAAAAATAGAAAACATTTTTTGTAATTTATTTCAAAATATGCAAAAGTTTCTAAATTTATATGTAAATAAGATTATATTTATAAACATATAAAATTCTTAATTGTTGAAATGTGAGAAAGTTAACATTATTATTGACACAAACGTCTGAAAAATGCCTCCAAACATACAGTTGTACACAACAATTTGTAAACTCAAATAAAACCACATAATTTATACACCAATTTGAAGAACATTAATCACTAAACAATAATATATAATATAAGTATGACATTTATTTGGAGAAAAAAATTTATAAAAATATATATATTAAAAAAGTGATTTTTTTCTCTGTCAAATTTACGAAAAACTTGTTTTTATTCACCGTTTGCAAAAATAGTAAGCATTTAAAATTTTTTTCAAGATATAAAAAAGTTTTTAAATTTAATCCTGAAGAGAATAATATAATTTATTTTTCAATAACTTAATAACTTTTTATGTTACGGTCGAAACAATGAAATTAGTACACATTTTCGGAGAAAATATTTTACAATCGTTTAATGTCGGTATGAAAACAAATTTACAAACACTACTAATAGATACCATGAAATTAATGACACATGTTAAAATAATGTAAAATTAATAAAAGTTAAAGAATGTTACTTTAGTGGAAATAATTTGAAGAAGAAAAATAAATAAAATAAAATAAAAATAGGTTAGGTATAGCCTACTAATATATTCACTTTTATCACTTGTATTTACTTATAAATCACTTTTCATCTCACCCATTATTGTCTAATAACAAATGTTTAAACACTTCAAAACACCAAAAAATTATTAAAAACTTACATTTTCTAATGATGTTCACAAAAGATATACTTTGCAAACTGTACTCTCTACAAAGACTTTGCAGACAATTAGTATACAGCTGCCGCGCAAACCGTGAAAATCGTGCACTTTTAGCTTCAAAATAGAATATTAGACCTTTGGATTTCGTAGATGGCAAATATACCATCTTATAGAGTAACTTTATATCTATTTCACAGAACAAACTACGTTCAGTTATAGCATAAAACAGGCTAGTAATCGTTGTTTTCAATGAGGTCTGTATTTCGTAGATTTCTACATTAAATGTAGACCATAGTTTGAAAAATCATAGATACCAAACTATAACTTGTAGACATATATGGTCAACAGATGAAATCTACAGGAAGATCTAATCTTTCAAATATTACCAACCAAAATCATGTGGCTAATGATTTACTTGGTTGAATGTTTTTTGAAAATTGGCATTTTGACAAATTCCACTCGCAGTATTGCAAGCAACTGTAGCTCTTGTAGTTTGTGCGTTTGTTTGCGATTTTATTAAAACAAATTAAAAGCAAACTTTATAAATCTAAAACATGCTAAATAAAGCTTAGAATCTCTACTTTCTAATGGTATTTATTTTATTAAGATTGCAACAGGATAAATGTGTTAAAACAGTGTTAAAGCAACGGGGTTTTCAACGACTTATAAGTCGCTCAGCACTTCCAGAGTGCACTTTTAAATATAAGTGCAAAGATAACAAAAACAGGTTCCTTGTAATATCTACAGAATGAACAGTTATAGTCAATAAATGTTTTACTGTGTCCGCTTGTCGTTTTGTGGAATTCACTTCCTGAAGCAATTAGAGCTGTTGACGGGATCTTTATGGATTTTGAAATTATTAGTCACACTACTTGTTGAATGGCATGTCCCTGCTTTGAGGTACGATTGAATGCGTCGTTCATTGTTTCTCATACTAATGTAGTATGTGTGTGTTTTTGATTTTGAAACAATTTTTGAATTTGATTTAAGATTTTTAAAAATTTTTATTTGTTGTTGTTATTATTATTATTAAATTAGTAGTTCAAAGAACAGTAGATTCTTAAGTAATACACAGAGCGCTCCAACACAGTAATCGTAACATTTTCCGCCAATTTAACCGTCAACCGTAATATTTACGAAATATTTACGTAATATTTAAGAGGTGTGTTCAGAAAGTAACGAGAATTTTTAAATTTCGCGGGCTTGGAGAGTCCGATTGTCAAACATTTTTTTTATGATGTTGGTATACATGCCCTTGAAGTATGATAAAACTTTCAGCTGTTTTCATTGTTGACTTTGTCTGTGACAGCCACTAAGGTTAGACGTGTTTTTATGAGCTCGGCGATTTTCGTTTGTTGAAAGAAATGGATCAAAGAATTTGTATCAAATTTTGCGTAACAAAGTGTGTGAAATGTTAACAAAGGCCTATGGTGAGTCTGCTATGAGTAAAGCAAGAGTTTACGAGTGGTATAAGCGTTTCCAAGAAGGTCGTGAAGACGTTGAAGATGACGAACGCCCTGGACTCCCCAGTACATCAACAACCGATGAAAATGTGGAAAAAGTGAAAGAAATGGTTATGAACAATCGCCGAATCACAATTAGAGAGGTCGCTGATGATGTTGGCGTATCGATCGGATCACGTCATGACATTGTTTTCAATGTTTTGTGTATGAAACGCGTGGCAGCAAAATTAGTTCCAAAATTGTTGAATTTTGAACAAAGTAGCGGCGAATGGAATTTGCTCAGGAGTCACTAAATGAAGTCAACGACGATGCAAAATTACTGAAACGTATTATAACAGGTGACGAAATATGGGTTTACAGATATGAAGGTGAAACTAAGGCTCAAACATCTCAGTGGAGGCATTCTGGCTGGCAAAGAGCGGAAAAGGCTCGACAAGTGCGGTCAAACGTGAAGGTTATGCTCACTGTGTTCTTCGATATTAATGGTATAGTGCATCATAAATTCCTACCACCAGATGAAACGGTCAATAAGGAGTACTACCTACAAGTTCAACGCCGTTTGCGTGTAGCAATCCGGAAAAACGCCCGGATCTGTGGAAAAACAATTCATGGCTTTTGCACCACGATAATGCACCAGCTCACACTGCATTGCTTGTTCGTGAATTTTTGGCCAAAAACATTACTGTGACGATGACCCAGCCTCCATATTCGCCAGACATGACTCTGTGTGACTTTTTCCTATTTCCAAAAATAAATTGAACCTTAAAGGGTCGTTGTTTTACAGCCGTAGATGACATT
The DNA here is from genome assembly GCA_022606455.1 of Callitettix versicolor. Lineage (NCBI taxonomy): Eukaryota > Metazoa > Arthropoda > Insecta > Hemiptera > Cercopidae > Callitettix > Callitettix versicolor. The sequence continues at coordinate 15,835,232 of CM040189.1, forward strand.
AAAAGCGCATCGCTGAAAGAACTAAAGGCTATCTCAAAGATCGAGTTTAAGAAGTGTTTTGAGGATTGGAAGAAGCGCTGGCACAAGTGCATAATCTCCAATGGGGACTATTTTGAAGGCGACAACATCAGTGTAGAAGAATAAATAAATATTTTGTTCAAAAAATTAAAATTCCCGTTACTTTCTGAACACACCTCGTATATTACTGGACCAGCTTTATTCGAAATTTGTTACTCTTTCTCCATGAAGTGGTCAAAATTGTAATAGATCTTACCGTTCAACCAGTATTACAGTAGATAACCAGCATTTACACTCTTAACTTTAAATCAGATCCCGCCATCTTGAAATGAAAGCGAATGGGAAAAACTTAATGTTTATACCAGATTTGACCAACTTTTGACAAACATTGAAATTACGGTACATTTCTTTAAAATATTGCTCATTTTGTTACCATCAACTTTTTGAAATAATTCTTTGACAGAAGTCTATACTTTGGTAGCAGTACTATCAAGATCTGAAATCAGATTTATAATAAGTAAAGGTATACTTATTGAAACGAAATTGCAATTAAATTCTAGTTGCACTGTGTTAGCACTGGCGTATGGTATCAAAGTACTGACGGGTGCCTCGCGCT
>CM040189.1:15840865-15843365 GCA_022606455.1 Callitettix versicolor
CAATGATTTGTCCAAGCTATTACGAAAATAAAAAAATTGATCGAAGTTCGAATCAAAACGGTTTAGTGACACTATAACGTGTCTTCAAGTACAGGATAAGAGCTGATTTCATGATAACTTATCTGTTTTATTATATTTATAGAACAGAATAGAATAATAACTAGAGCAAGGGACAGTAAAATCCCAAGCACTGCGATCAATGAACCTATTGTGCAATATTATATCGATAGCACAAATAGCTGATTTTCAATAAAAACGTGAATAAAAATATGGAATGAGTAACATAAAACTACCGCTATGAATAATTATTACAAAAAAGTATTTACGGATAAAGTTTTACGGTAATAACACTAACCCTAATAGCAACGTAATAATGATTTGACTCTAATGTGTCCTCAAATAAACAGCCTGATGGTAACTTAAGCTACTATCCACTTAATTATTTAACCCTCAGTCGACAATGATCGCTTATAGAAAGCTGCACTTTAATGGAGAATTCATTATGTCCCACTAATGAAAATGTAATTTTTGCGTGAAAAAACTAAAAAGTAATGAAGTGCCAGGTAATGTTTTACTCATCTTTACAAGGGCTTTCGTTCTGTAATTAATTGTACGGAAACATTGCAGCTACAAACTACACATATACCTATGGATAAATTAGCTCTCTTCTCTCTCTCTCTCTCTCTCTCTCTCGGGCCGCCTCGGTGGCCTAGTTGATAGCGTACTGGGCTTTCACCCCGAGGACCCGGGTTCGATTCCAGGCCAGGGTTTGGCATTTTCATACGCTATAAATCATCCCATCGTCTGCATTAGACCAAGTGTGCAAAATAGTCGGAAGTTAAACACCAAAAACAAAGAAACAAAAAATCTCTTTTTCTCTCTCTCTTTTTCTCTCTCTCCCTCTCTCTTTCTCTCTTTTGAGCCGCCTCGATGGCCTAGTTGATAGCGTACTAGGCTTCCACCCCGAGGACCCGGGTTCGATTCCCGGACATGGCTTGGCATTTTCATACGCTATAAATCATCCCATCGTCTGCATTAGCCCAAGTGTGCACAATAGTCGGACGTTAAACAAAACAAAACAAAACAAAAACAAAGAAACAAAATCTCTCTCTCTCTCTCTCTCTCGGGCTACCTCGGTGGCTTAGTTGATAGCGTACTAGGCTTTCATCCCGAGGACCTGGGTTCGATTCCCAGACATGGCTTGGCATTTTCATACGCTATAAATCATCCCATCGTCTGAATTAGTCCAAGTGTGCACAATAGTCGGATGTTAAACACCAAAAACAAAAACAAAGAAACAAAAATCTCTCTCTCTCTCTCTCTCTCTCTCTCTCTCTTATATTAAAATTAAGATTAAGATTATATACTAGAAGAAGGGATAATTCAACACCAGGCACTGAGATCGATTAACCTATTGTGCAACTTAACCTGTTAAAATACCTAGTTCAGCAGATTGGTGCCCCTAATAAGTTCCAGCAACTAGCTCACTCTGCTGAAGATCCCTAGGGTCTTGGAAACCAAAAACCCCTAGCCTCCTACTAGCAAGAGCCTCACAATCATAAATTATGTGACCTGCACTTTCCTCCTGATTTCTGCACAATCTACACACGGTTTCTCCGTGGTACACGCCTATCCTGTTCATTTGCACCCTCAGACCACAGTTCCCTGTTATGAGCCCCATGATTCTCCTGTTGTGCTCTGCCAGGACATCTGCTGCCCCTTTAAGTCCTCCATAAGGAACTTTACTTAAGAGACGTTTACTATGGGAATGTTCATGAAGGTTGTCCTATCTTACATAGTGTTGACTTGTAATCCACCTGTTAATTACAGGCCAATGATAGAGAAATCACTAAAGCCGGCTCAGGTCCGGTAAAGTCAGATGCAGATCTAAGTCCAGCCAGTCGGTCTGCCTCCTCATTACCCTCAACTCCCCTATGCCACATTGAAGAATTACACGGTTACCCAGGGACAGAGCGTCAAGGTTAACCTCTCTCATATGTATATATATATATATATATATATATATATATATATATATATATATATATATAAAGAAAAATAAAAAAACAAAAATAAAACATGTAAACACATTTCAACCAAACTGTTTACACATTGCTTAATAAGAACAATTGTTGTGATTGTAAAACACTTTTACGCCAATAAGGAGTGTGTAATTTGTGAAAATTGACAAATATTAGTTTAGAATTTATAATTTTTCTGGACAAAGATATGAATAGTGACATTCCTACGATATTTTTAGTTCAGAGAGTCAGCTATTGTTTTGAGAAAAGGGTTAAAAATAAAATGCTATGTTTTATAATAGCATAGTAATATAATAATACAATAGGGTTGATAGTAAATAACATGATTTATTCTTTTTATATTCTTCTTCTTTTCTGCTAGGATTATTATCACTATGTTGAGTATAATGATCTGCCTTCCCTACCTTCGTGAATTCTACTTTTGTTGACGCGTTTCGGAGAACCTCCATCTTCAGTAA
>CM040189.1:15848365-15863365 GCA_022606455.1 Callitettix versicolor
AAAGGGATTAAAATTTTTAAGAAACATTTCTTTTTCTCGTAAAAATATTGATTGTGATATTTTATTTTCAGCGGAAATTAAAATTTAACATCGCCGTCAGTGCTCACAAAGGGAGTAAAGTTAAGATATGTAATTATTTTATTAGTTATTTGTTTATAATGAATTATTCCTAAATAATTTTCCACGACAAAAAAACTCTAAGGTTGTCATTGCAATGTGGCGAATTCACCGTTTTAACAATAAAATAAAAGCAGTATATTGAAAAATAATAATTGAAGGCAAAATTAGTGAACATGTATTTAATATATTTAAAATATATTTTTTTAAAATGACATACGAAAAAATTTAAGACAACATAATTTCATTAAAGGCTGTAAAATTACCTTATAATAGGAAATAAATAAATAGAAACTAATATACGAGGTGTGTTCAGAAAGTAACGAGAATTTTTTAATTTCGCGGGCTTAGAGAGTCCGATTGTGAACAATTTTTTTTATCATGTTTGTACACATGCCCTTGAAGTATGATAAAACTTTCAGCTGTTTTCATTGTTGACTTTGTCTGTGACAGCCACTAAGGTTAGACGTGTTTTTATAAGCTCGGTGAATTTCGTTTGTTAAAAGAAATGAATCAAAGAATTTGTATCAAATTTTGCGTAAAAAATGGAATAAAGTGTAAAAAAGTGTGTAAAATGTTAACAAAGGCCTATGACGAGTCTGCTATGAGTAAAGCAAGAGTTTACTAGTGGTATAAGCGTTTCCAAGAAGGCCGTGAAAACGTTGAACATGACGAACGCCCTGGACGCCCCAGCACATGAAAACGTGGAAAAAGTGAAAGAAATGGTTATGAACAATCGCCGAATCACAATTAGAGAGGTCGCTGATGATGTTGGCATATCGATTGGATCATGTCATGACATTGTTCCCAATGTTTTGTGTATGAAAAGCGTGGCAGCAAAATTCGTTCCAAAATTGTTGAATTTTGAACAAAAACAGCGGCGAATGGAAGTCGCTCAGGAGTCACTAAATGAAGTCAACGACGATGCAGAATTACTGAAACGTATTATAACAGGTGACGAAACATGGGTTTACGGATATGACGTCGAAACTAAGGCTCAATCATCCCAGTGGAGGCATTCTGGCTTGCCAAGACCGAAAAAGGCTCGACAAGTGCGGTCGAACGTGAAGGTTATGCTCACTGTGTTCTTTGATATTAATAGCATAGTACATCATGAATTCCTGCCACAAGGTGAAACGGTCAATAAGGAGTACTGCCTACAAGTTCAACACCGTTTGCGTGAAGCAATCCGAAAAAAACGCCCGGATCTGTGGTAAAACAATTCATGGCTTTTGCACCACGATAATGCACCAGCTTAAACGTCATTGCTTTTTCGTGAATTATTGGCCAAAAACAGTACTGTAACGATGCCCCAGCCGCCATATTCGCCAGACATGGCTCCGTGTGACTTTTTCCTATTTCCAAAAATAAAGAGAACCTTAAAAGACCGTCGTTTTACAGCCGTAGATGAGATTAAAAGCGCATCGCTGAAAGAACTAAAGGCTATTTCAAAGATCGAGTTTGAGAAATGTTTCGAGGATTGGAAAAAGCGCTGGCACAAGTGCATAATCTCCAATGAGGACATTTTGAAGGCGACAACATCAATGTAGAAGAATAAATAAATATTTTGTTCCAAAAATTAAAATTCTCGTTACTTTCTGAACATACCTTGTATACCAAAACTAGTTAACAAAAAGTTTTCATTTGTTATTATACTAGGCATTTCGTTCTTTTTAGCAAAAATAAGAATCTGTTTTGTTGAAATTAAAATGGTGTACGTACAGGTTTGCCAGAATATCAGTAAATTCTCACGCCTCATACTTTTTCATTGTAAGGCTATAAAATAAAATAAAACCGACTTAAAACCGATAAAAACTCTGTATACAAAATTCCAGGAGCAGTATAAAGTGTTATCGTAAGAGTGCAGCACAGTGCAAGCTTAGGTGGTAGAAATAACTCTGTGTGTACCAAAACAGCTGATTGTTACAAAAACATTGTTGAAAGTAAAAAAAAAAACTATTAAACCGTTTTAAAATTACAAACTTTAAAATTTGAAATCATAATCTTTTTTAAATACGATTTCACCGTATTAGCACAAACCTATAAAACATTTTTCGTTGATTACAATGGTGAAAGTGACAGGTTGTCTTTTTCAATAAAATACAAAAAATATTCGCATATTAACATGTTTATTCCTGTAATGCGTTAATTTGTTTTCAACGCGTTAGCGAGACAGATGCGTGCCGCAATTATTCGTTCATATAACAGCAACGTTGTAGCCTGCGCTTTATGTAGAAAGACTATTTAATAAAAGAATGGGGTTATATAAGTTGCAGGCTTCTGTGACTGGCGTATAATCAATAAAAGTTATCATGGAAACAGTTCCATGTGATACCGAAAGTGTTTATGCAGAGAGAAAGTGGAATAAATCACAACAATAAATTTATCCTGGTTATGGAACTTCACCGAATAAAAGCAGCACGCAAATGCCTCGCTGACGTCATGAAGCGAATTAAGTAAAACTATAACAATCAGTAAACTAATAGCTAGTAAACTAATTAAATAAAATTAATTAATTAAACTCTATATTACATAAGCGAAGATGTTTGTATTTTTTCCAACAAAAGTTACGAAATTAATACCGATCACAATGAAATAATTATAATATTTACAGTCAACTTTAATTAACACTATCTTAAGAAGATTGTAACGCTAATTATAATGGTGAAATTAAAAAAATATTAAAAATTAATTGTAGAACATATCCAATGGCTATAAAAGAAAAAAAAATCAGGCATAGTTCTAAAAACGCTTCTTTCTTGAATGTTTGATTTTTGAAGTGAAAACCTTTAGAGTTGACAAAACATTTGCTTTCGCGTCACGCTTGATTCCGTAACGCATACCACACAGCATATTTTTCTTGTGTATATGTAGACTTGAAGTGACTACTTTTGAACAGCTGATTTCTAACAGCTGTTGCTTCAGTATCGTTTCAATTGAGGTTATGTGGATTGTTCTTGTTAATTTTTAAAACGTGTATTTTATAAATATGTATAGTTAATTTAATGATTACGACCTATACTGATTTTCACTACTGTCGGCACTACTCCAAATGCCACCCGTATTTTTTTTTTTTTTTGATAAAATTAAAAATCGAAATTTAACACTTTACGTTTTTTTATACGTTTTTTATCGCTACACTAGGAGCCGAAATTGTAGAAATTTTCAAAATATTTAACTGTATTTACAAAACATTTCACTTTAAAACACATAAAAATCGAAATATATTTTTTTGTAATGTTTAACGTAAAACAAAAATCACAATTATGTGAAAGGATAACCCAGTTATCGGGGAAACCGATTAAGAACAAATGAGGGAACAAAGTGTTGGTTATTGTCCAAAACAAACAAATATAAAATAAAATATAGTATTTTTAAATTCTGGTGTTTCTTAATCATGTGATCTTTTTTTCGAAGGTTTTCGTTAAATTCAGCAAAGCAAATTTTAAACTACTATTTCTTTTAAATTTATGTAAATAGTTTTACTTTTTTATGAGTAATAATAGTTTTTTTTTTGGCGTTTAACGTCCGACTATTGTGCACACTTGGGCTAATGCAGACGATGTGATGATTTATAGCGTATGAAAATGCCAAGCCCTGGCCGGGAATCGCTATCAACTAGGCCACAGAGGTGGCTAATAATGAATTCAGCTAACGAATTCAGTAAACATTTTCAAGAGGGCCATGATCAGAAGTAATTTCAGTGTTTTAACCATGAAGGTAGTGTGTGTGTGTGTGTGTGTGTGTGTGTGTGTGTTCGCGTGCGCGGTGCGTGTATGTTCGCAATTTTGATCAGATTTGATTAAAACTTGTCACAAAAATCAATTTTGGTAATAGCTTGTAAAAGTTCGTTAACCAGCGAAATTCGCTCACCAATTTCAAAATGGCGATCGTTTCAAATATTTAGAAATTCGTAATTTGTTTGTCTTACATTTTTTTTTGAAAATCTGATTTTAAGATCGTGTTTAGCGTTAAAAAGCAACGAATTTATCAAAATCCGTTGAAATTAAGAAATTTTGACAGTGATCAGGGTTTATTTGCGTATTTTTAATGTATTTCGAAAGATTGAAGTGTTAATATAAACAGACTTTAATATTAAAAATTTTAAAACTTAAAAATTAAAATTTTAAAAAGTACTTCGAAATTCGCTTCTATCACTGACAACTATTAGCCGTTATTATTGTCTAATGGATATTGCTAATAAGCTATAGTATAAAAGGAAGTGTGTTGTGTGTGTGTGTGTGTGTGTGTGTGTGTGTGTGTGTGTGTGTGTGTGTGTGTGTGTGCAGCCATGGCACGCAAAAGTCTGATTTTTTTATAACATAGAAGATAGTATAGGGAAGAAGAAGATGGGACAACACCTCGAAGCAGGATTTTAAATTGTTTAGATTTAAAAAAAAAATGAATTATTCCCTAAAAATTAACCTGACGTTATCTAGTGCCTTTTTAAACTACAATATTATAATTTAGGAAAAAAGAGAACCATTGTAACGTTACCTGCTATCGTATACTCACAGATGTATATATTTTTTAAATTATTGTTGTAGATTGTATATAAACAGCTGATAATTGTCTACTGTCATCAGTTTACATGCAATTAAAGCGTATATCTCAGGATTGGATTGCCAAATATGTGATAGCATTTAATCTAAAAATTTATTGGAAGAAATTTTAAACAGCACAGTGAAATATCGGCTACCCTAGCGGAAAACCACTAAACTCGGATTAGCGAAAAAAAACAATCAAGCTGTTTAATACAATTACAGTATGTATCATTAATCCATTTTTTTACAAATATATTTTTGTTAAGGGCCCTGGTTTATGATTATTTTACTTACGCGTAGTGACGTCACTAATAATAATTTTGTTACTTTTAGTGAACCAGAAGAATATAGTTTAGTTCAAGTTTTTTTTTTTTAAAGTTTGTTTTGGTGGATAGCTGACATTTATTGTGTAAGATGTTATATTCCAAAAGGTTGGTAGAAATTTTAGTTTAGTTGTTGAGTTTAAGTTGAATTTTTTAAAGTTTAGTTTTGATTTTTGTTTTTTGCCTTACTGAAAATTGAACTAATTTATCTGTATAAGTGTGCTATATTTTAATTATTTTTTTCCGCCTCGGTGGCCTAGTTGATAGCGTACTAGGCTTTCACCCCGAGGACCCGGGTTCGATTCCCGGCCAGGGCTTGGAATTTTCATACGCTATAAATCATTCCATCGTCTGCATTAGCCCAAGTGTGCACAATAGTCTGACGTTAAACACCAAAAAAATTTCCTTTCAATTTTATACGAAAACAGAAGTAATTAATTTAAATATTTTCTTTTTCCTTTCACTACTTACTTTTTTTAACTCTTAAGGTGTCGTATTAAAAAAAAAACAAGACAATTATAAAGTTTTGAAAAGCAACAACTTTTATTTCTTTGGTCACCCTGAGCATTGTAACCTCGCACAGGCATTCTCGTTGTCTTGGCCTAAACAATGGTGTATAAATTAGCTTAAAATTAAAGACAACAAATGGCACATTAAAAATTAGATTTTTCTGTTGTTTAACGTCCGACTATTGTGCTACACTTAGGCTAATGCAGACGATGGGATGATTTATAGCGTATGAAAATGCCAAGCCCTGGCCGGGAATCGAACCCGGGTCCTCAGGGTGAAAGCCTAGTACGCTATCCACTAGGCCACCGAGGCGGCCTTTAAAAATTAGATACAAAATTAGTTACGGCCCACACCCCTTTTCCTCTGTAGCTGGCAAATAATTAAAGATTTATTACGGGGACGTAATAACAGGGCGAGTTATTAAATAAATGCAAACTTGTAACGTATTTCTGTATGGCGTAGTTTTTTGTTAAACATAACCAGCCAACAAAGAAAGGGAAACAAAAATACCCGCTTGATTGTTTCGGACAAAAGAAAGGCAAAACATGAATGGAAGCCATAACTGGGGATATTTAGAGACTTGCGGCAGGGGGCAAGGAGAGGGAAAGGGTACGCCAAGAATATCGCCGATGTTGAATATTGTTTTCAGTACTTCTAAAATGAGCACGGTGTTTTATAAATAGAGTGAAATTGTTTTCACTCCAAACAACAATTAACTCGGAGTAACTGAAATAGAAATTAACGTTCCTGCCGGAATCTGAACTCTGACGTCATCCGAACTTCACTGATTTCGTGTATTGCACGCTTGGGCTTATTGTCTACTCAAAAACTAATTAAACTGTACCAATTAAAAGTTTTTTTATTAATTCACTAACACTGTGACGTAATTGTATAATAGATATGGTTTTACGAGCAACAAAAAGTTGTTGAAGCGAAGCTTTTAATGTTAGCTTTGCGCGAGAGGAGTGAATAGAAAAAAAGTTTGCCGAACGGAAGAATGTAACGGAAATACGGTACGAACGAGCTCCATTTCTGTTCCTGTTTTCTATCAGTTTGTGATTTCACATTAGTCGAAACATTTTTATAAAAAGTTACACTTAATCAGCCTGAACAGAACAATGTTTTCGCAATAAATCTGGAGATAATTTTAGAAAAAAAATAAGGGAAATTAATAATAAAGAAAATATATACAATAAGTATTTATAAAAAAAATGCTAAGAATTTTTTCATATTATGTAAGTAAATAAATGTACGAAATTAAAAAAAAATAAAATTGATCAAAATAAATCTAAATGAAATACGCAATTAAAAATATACGTTTTGCAGGCGCGTGTGCATTGTGTGTGTGTGTGTGTGTGTGTGTGTGTGTGTGTGTGTGTGTGTGTGTGTGTGTGTGTGTGTGTGTGTGTGTGTGTGTGTGTGTGTGTGTGTGTGTGTGTGTGTGTGTGTGCGCGTGTGTGTGTGTGTGTGTGTGTGTGTGTGTGTGCGTGCGTGTGTATGCGTGTGCGCGCGCGCGTGTGTGTGTGTGTGCTTGTGAGTATGTGTGTGTGTATGTGTGTGTATGTATGTGTATGTGTGTGTGTGTGTGTGTGTGTGTGTGTGTGTGTGTGTGTGTGTGTGTGTGTGTGTGTGTGTGTGTGTGTGTGTGTGTGTGCGCGCGCGCGCGCGTATGTGTGTGTAATTTTAACGTAACCTATCAAACTTTGATCAAATTTTACAGCAACTTTATATCTATACATCATTCATCCCTCTAGCGTAACAAATTTTCCATTTCTTATTAGACCCAATGTTTACAGCGAATTTCATTGTAGAATGAACTACTCGACCCAGCTCATTCAAGTCCCAGACTAAGGATCTTGAAATGAGTGTTAATCCAGATTTCTAGATCACTTTTAAGAGATTTTTAAAATGAAATTTCCTTTTACCTAACGTTTTTAAATCTGTCTACTTTTTTTAAAATTCGCTTCCATTTCTAAAAAAGTAATCTTCCTTTAAGATTGTAAAATCTTTTAATTTGTTATTATATTTAACTGGACGTTTTCCATTATATGTCTATATCTATAATTCGGTCTACAACGTTCTACGCCGTCTTCCGATCTCCAACCTCCACTGATCGCGGTCCCACCACAGGTCTTCTGGTAGATCCCTTTTTTTAATTTCCTTTTCGACTCCCTCTCTCCAGATCAGTCTCGCCCTTCCTCGTTTTCTTCTTCCAGGTGTTCGCCATTGCATGATTTTTTTGGGAATTCGCTCATCCGGCATTCTTTGTACATGTCCGTACCAAACCAGTTGTTTTGTTCTTATATCATCTACAATTGTATGCCTTACGTCCGTTATCCTCCGTATACTTTCATTTCTCACTCTCTCTTTTCTTGATCTTCCTACCGCTCTTCTCCAAAAGTCCATCTCAGTAGCCAACAGCATTCTTTCTGTTCTGCTCTTAATTGGCCATACCTCATTACCATATGTTATAATGCTTTTTACAATTGTGTCATAAATTCTTTTTTGAAATGTTTTGATCCCACAACAACCCGTTCAGCATAGATACAGCTCTCCTTCCAAATACTATTCGTTCTTACCATTATATGTATAAGAACAAAATAATATTTGTTAATTTCAATTTTGATTTCAAATCCGTTTTTTTATTTATATAACCACAAAAGTTTTATTTCTTGTTGATAAGACCGTCAGTTGAAGTTACATAAATAGTTTTCGTTCTATAAATCATATATATATATACATAAAATGATTTTCCTTTTATACTGTACACCAATTTTTGCTTTTTCGCAGTTAAGTTTTTAAATCCTAGACCACGTACATTCGGTGTTATTTACGTGTTCCTACGTGCTTTTTAAGATATTATATTTTAGTTTCCGGAACAAATAGACCTCTCTGTGACAGTATCTTCTCTTCTCTGACCTACTGACTGAATACAAAACTGAAGTGGGGAAGAATTTAATAAACAGGGAACAAAAGCACGGACATCGTGAAGCCGTTAAGTGGATGACATAAACAAGGATTTGCACGTAAGAAGCAAGTGCCGCTCCTACGAGACCAGAATAATGCGAGAGGAAATTACGTTTAAAAATAAACATTCCGGAATTATTTAAAGCTACTGCCCGACGCTGTTAAAAATATAAACCCGAACCCAGACCGTCGTTAGGAAAGATATACAGGGTGATACAAAATTACACGCAATCTCTCGCAAGTTGATTGTACACCTAGAAATGTGAAAAAAGCACATAAAACCGTAAGTCTGAAAATTTACCAACGCTGCCATTTTGTTTTCTTTAAATATTGTATATGTCTAACGATTCGTTATGCAATATCACATGATCTTATGCAATGATCATATGATCGACTAATTTGCGGCAGCTTTGCTTCGTCGATAATTTTGAAGGTTACACCGTTCGATTGAAAATTAAAAGTACTACAAAAAAGTCATCTTGACAGTTTTCATTAAAATTCATCGTTATTCGTTTATTTTGCTTTAAAATGTTTAAAACGTCCGCCATTTTAAAAACGGTTCAGCGTATGAGTTGGTTTTTTTTTTGTAATCGTCTATAAAAGTATGCAAAGTTCGCTTTTTATTGATTGAACCGTTTCAAAGTTACAACAATTGTTAAAAACAAACGATTTCGGACATTGGTTTAGATATTTTGTGTTGGCCACTGCAATAGGTTATTTCCAAAAAAATTTACTGAAAAATGACATGGTTTTGACTCTAAAAGCTGTGTAATGTCCGATAAATATATACAAATTTTCAGTTGTAGTTTGTGCCAGTTAGATTAACGAAAACAGTTGATCGGTTTAAGACAGACAAATTGTCGAACCTGCCAACAGATCCGAGTTTTGCGAACTGCCCTTCTGAACTACAAGCGCTCCACATATTGGGTTCTATTTATAGCTACCGTAAACGAAATTCAAAATGCATTTACTGAACGACCTATGGATAGTTTTCATGGAGGCTTGAGAGTGATCCACTTCGGCCATAAATGTCGTACATTATTCATTGCTCATGCGCGAAGTGTTTTGAACCCTTTTGTTAGGCGCAATCCCAAGTTTATGTCCGAGTTTACGACGTCCACCCTATTGTAGAGTCCGGCATTTTCATTGAAAGCGGTTACACTCAAGCGTCTAGAGTCTAGAGTCTAGAGTATTGTGTTTGTGGCCAGTCGGAGACACTTTATTACCGAGCTATGCGCATGCGCGAAATATCTATGAAAATCTGAGTACTGTATGAAAAGAATTACGATTGTTATTGTGTTAATTGTTGATCGAAAAACGTAACGTAGAAATAACTTGAGAAACTTTTCACAACTAATTATGTTATTTAATAATGTTTGAAATGAAGCGTTTAAGATTAAAGATTTAAAGGAACACCGCGGCGTGACACAAATACGGAAAAGAAACTCTTTTCTTAATAATTAATTTTACAAAAAATTACCAATTAAAATTACTTTACCGAAAAAGAATTAGAAAAACTTTGACAATGTTCTAGGAAAACTGTGCAATTTTCTAGGAAAGCTTTGCGCAGTTTTCTAGGAAAACTTTCGCAAGTTCATACAATTATTGCTCAATTAGTAGTACAAATTTGATAGCAAACAAGAATTTATAACTGTGTTCAGTGTAATGATCTGCTTTCCAATTCTACTTCCGTTGACGCGTTTCGGAGAACCTCCATCTTCAAAAACTATATCTATACTCTTTTTTGTACAGTGGATTCCCCATACCTAACCCATCTTTTGGCATATATATTTTATTATTAAATTTAAACTGGTTTTGATTTAAAATGACCGTTAATGCATTAATAATTTCGTTGTTTAACCCTTTATTTTGACAATTCTCATCTAATTTTTCTTTTATAATTTTGATGGTTTCTTCGATCGGTATAGAAGTATTCTCAATATCAAACGAAAATATCCTACAATCTTCGGTAATTATTCTTTTCTGCAGTCGGTTTACTACTTCTATTGAATTCTTCACTGCGTATTCATTCTTCAACACCTCCATATCTTTTAATCGTTTTTCTATATATTTTGTCAGCTCATATGCTAGTGCTGTCCCACTGGCCTAATTGGATGATTTACTTTGTATATTTTCACTTGGGATCTCATTACAGGCGCACTTGGATTCATATTTATATATCTATACTGGTTTTCTTGGATTAAGTGTTTTGCATTTTGAACTTTCTAATTTCCTTTTGATATATATCAGTTTTATTTTTTTCCTGTTTTTTCACTCTGTCTTCGTTATAAACTCAACGGTTTTCCGTATGTAATCTTCCTTATTTATCAACACTATCGCGTTCCCCTTATCCGCCTTTGTAAATATAACATCATTATCCCCTAACGTTCTTACTAAGCCTTGCGCTGCCCTTTCTTCTTTTTTATCTTTTTTGTTTTTTAATCTTTATTCAAGATTTCTGTTGCCAAATGTTTTGCGTGATCCTGTTCTTCGTTAGGTATTAACGCAATTGCGTTCTCTATGTCCACTATGTTTTGCTCTACATCTTTCTTGATATTATGTTATGTTTTAACCCTTTTGATAATAAAATTTCCTCTTCTTCCTTTAGATCCACCTTTGCTAAATTCACTCTTCCTTCATGAAATTCCTTCCTTTCGTAATTACTTTTTTTGATTGTGTTCTTATTATTTATTAGTGTTCCTAATTTTTTTAAATTCAACTTATCGTATTTACTTTTAGCCTCTTTGTTCATTTTGTTCTTAATACACTCTATTATCTCCATTGTACTATTTCTCCTAGCACTATTTCATTTAATATTGAGTGTAGATATAGTTTTTGAAGATGGAGGTTCTGTGAAACGCGTCAACGAAAGTAGAATTGACTAAGCTAGAGAAGGCAGATCATTTTACTGAACACAGTGATAATAATCCTAGCAGAAAAGAAGAAGAATATAAAAAGAAGAATTTATAAATTTAATAATTATGAAAGGTTACTCTTGTAATCAAACCTCGGAGTGTAACTTACGTTCCGAGAATGAGAATTAATTCTTGTTGTTCCATTTTCTTTGTTGTTTTTAAGTGTTTTAAAGCATTTTACGACTTTATTTTTTCCGAATAACGCTGTTTAACAAACATTATCATATATATTAAAACCTATAACCATTTTAGGCTTGTAATTAGTGAAGTGCTTCTAAATATTATCAGCCACTGATAAGACTGCAGTATTTCTCTGTGTCTTGTCTAGTGAACAATATGTCTGGTTTGCGTTCTTATATGTTGTCTGTGGTGTTTCTAAACGTATGTATAATTATTTTATTTATTTCTTAGACTAAAAAAGATACACAGCCTCAACCAGACATCCTACGTGCGTGTATAAATTAAATTGCTTCATTTTCAACCCTTAAACAAAAATACTTCAAATAAGTGTCAAATTTAAAAATTTTCAGAATTTACTGAAACATAAAATAATACACATTTTCATAGCGTTGTTCACAAATATGATAAAACTTTTTCATTTTTCATTTCAAGAGTGGCAAATTTTTAAGTAAATAAACCCCCCCCGTAACACTTTGTACTTATGTCCAGAATGTTTCCAAATTAATTTTACCTGTTTAATTTAACCGTATTAAAAATTTTAATAAGGTTAAAATAATAAGGTTTTAATAATTTATATTTTTATAAATATAAATTATTACGTTAATTACGAATGTGTAATTAAATTTTAATTAAAAAATAAAATGATTTTTAATGATTCAAAATTAGCGCCAATTTGAAATTGCTAAACGGATTCTTCTAAGGATATTTTTTTCCTTATCTTATACAGCCATCTATGGATTACACAACTTTCTTCCTTGTTAACCTCTGTTTCCTCCCATGCCAGTACTCCTTCGTTCTCTGACTCATTCTATGACGTTCCGCCTCCGAAACCACTCGCCTCCTTCCTCTTGGATTATCTTCAGAGATGTCTTTCAACTCAGCAGCAGCTATCTTCCTCCCACATGTGTCCTTATTTTGTACCTCTTCAGCTCATTTTACATCTAGTCAGATTCTGATGGACTTTCTCCAGCCATGAAATTTGTGTTTTCCTGGAAAGTCAGCACTCTTTTCGCTATTCCTTCTGGTTTCATTCTGCTGATGTGCCCATAAAACATCAATCGCCTCCGAAACCACTCGCCTCCTTCCTCTTGGATTCTATTCAGAGATGTCTTTCAACTCAGCAGCAGCTATCTTCCTCCCACACGTGTCCCTATTTTGTACCTCTTCAGCTCATTTTACATCTAGTCAGATTCTGATGGACTTCCTTCAGCCATGAAATTTGTGTTTTCCTGGAAAGTCAGCACTCTTTTCGCTATTCCTTCTGGTTTCATCCTGCTGATGTGCCCATGAAACATCAGTTGCCTCTTCTTCATAAAAAGAAATTGGAAATTGTTTATTACAAAAATTAATTTTTGTGTTAAGTTTGAATTGAAAATTTCATAAGAAATCAAAAGAAACCATTCAATAAATCCATGTAAGCAAAAATTATTCAAATGTTGTAGACATTTTTTAACAAACGCATACGGAAAGACAAACACTGAATGAAGTGACGTCACGTTTCCATCCGAGGAAAATTACACTAAAAATCGTTAAAGCAGTTCTGAAATAAATAGCCTTAATTATAACACATTCTCCCCGCTGGGTAATGCAAACTAGATGTAACTATTGAGAGGATTTAGACATCCCTCGCGGTACCCGAGTCTAACACACACACTTACAACACTACACTTACGAATTTAACACTTTACACTCACACTTACATTTATGGAGGCGATAATAGCCTCAATGCGCTTTTTGCCTTAAAAAATATCTTCTTGTGTATAAATAGCCTTATGTATAGTCAAAGTCAAATATACATATTGAAATATTTATTTATCAACATAAAATTTCTCGATATATTCTTTATAAAATAGTCATTAAAGCGATTTATGTGTACAATCGTTGAAAAACTATTATTTTCAAGTTTAAAAATTATAAAATTTTAAAATACGATTTTTGTATTCCATAACAAATACGTTCCTAAATAGAATTAATAACCCTGACGGGTATTTTCGACGGTATTCAGCTAGGCTGATTAATTAAATCAACTTCCTTTATATACTTTGTTATTTTCATCGCTATGGAAACAAAACAATACACATATTTTAAGAATGGAATGTTGTAAATATTTTAGAGATATTTAAAATTGCTTTCACCAGTATAAATAAAACGTCGAAGCCTTGTGGATGTAGAGTTGATTAATGCGTGATTACTTCGTGGGTCATAAAGCTTTTGTTTGATTACCCTGTCAAAGGTATTGGAATGAAAATAAGAGGAACTTGGGTTCGATAAGGGCACTTTCACTTTAGTAGTGATGATTTTTAGTCAACAGAAATAATAAATTTTCTTTATAAAACTACAAAAAGGTATTTTATTGTAAGAAATTCTTTTCTTTTCTGGTTCTAATAAATAAAAACAATCCAGCAATCAGGCGTCTAATGATAGGCTCTAGCTTATAGTACTATCACTCATCTACTCAAGACACACACACACACACACACACACACACACACACACACACACACACACACACATATATATATATATATATATATATATATATATATATATATACGTGTACTCAAATACAAATACAATATATATATATATATATATATATATATATATATATATTTGTGTACTCAAATACGCATTAAATATTTGACTACACAAACTGGGAAACATAAATAAATAAGAGGTGTGTTCTGAAATTAACGAGAATTATAATTTTTGAACAAAATATTTATTTATTCTTCTACATTGATGTTGTCGCCTTCAAAATAGTCCCCATTGGAGATTATGCACTTTTGCAGCGATTCTTCCAGTCCTCGAAACACTTCTCAAACTCGATCTTTGAGATAGTCTTTAGTTCTTTCAGCGATGCGCTTTTGATGTCATCTACGGCTGTAAAACGACGGCCCTTTAAGGTTCTTTTTATTTTTTGAAATGGGAAAAAGTCACACGGAGCCATGTCTGGCGAATATGGAGGCTGGGACATCGTTACATTAATGTTTTTGGCCAAAAATTCACAAACAAGCAATGAAGTGTGAGCTGGTGCATTATCGTGGAGTAAAAGCCATGCATTGTTTTTTCACAGATCCGGGTGTTTTTTCGGATTGCTTCACGCAAACGGCGTTGAACTTGTAGGCAGTACTCCTTATTGACCATTTCACCTGGTGGCAGGAATTCATGATGCACTATGCCATTAATATCGAAGAATACAGTGAGCATAACCTTCACGTTCGACCGCACTTGTCGAACCTTTTTCGGTCTTGGCAAGCCAGAATGCCTCCACTGGGATGACTGAGCCGTAGTTTCGATGTCATATCCGTAAATCCATGTATCGTCACCTGTTATAATACGTTTCAGTAATTCTGCATCGTCGTTGGCTTCATTTAGTGACTCCTGAGCAACTTCCATTCGCCGCTGTTTTTGTTCAAAATTCAGCAATTTTGGAACGAATTT
>CM040189.1:15868365-15900865 GCA_022606455.1 Callitettix versicolor
AAAGGTATGGAATCTAGGAGAAATAAAGTTGAATTAGCCTTCAAACTTACCAAGGACACATGCAACCAGAAGCCCTCTCCTGGAATTCATAGATAAGGCATTATCATATGGCAATTAAACCAGAAGCCTTATTTGCAGCTGAAACATTATCTCTCACAACCCAGGGCCCATTTGAAAGATGGAGATCAAAGAAAGAAAGATATTACGAAAAATCTTAGGCCCCAAATTCCGTAACAACCAATTACTCCACATTAGGAATGAAACTCTTTACCAAAAAAGTGAAACACTATCAGACACAATAAGAAAAAGGAGAATTGATTTTTATGGGCACATCCTCTGAACGGACAAAAATAGATTAACCAAAAAAATATATGACTACTTTCGCAGTAGAAGAGCCAAACCACTTTGGTTTAGAGAAACGGAGAAAGACATAACAGAACTACAAATCACTGACACTATGCTCATGGACAGAACAGCCAAAACAATAACCAAGGACAAGAAGCAACGGTTCCAAGGCAAAGTCAAATCCAAGCGAACGATCCAAATCTCTGACGAAGAAAGAAAAGCAAGATCACAACGAATGAAGCAATACTGGGCTACGAGGAAGGCACATAACATTAAAAAGTGATTTATTTGGTGTACCCCAAAGTTGGGTGAAACAAATAAAGAGAAAAATATAATCTCAGCGTTACGCTGTCGTGCTGACGTGAAGGAAGTGATTTTTTTAAAAAACAGCAATAATATTAAGATATATTAACATTTTTAACATTTTAAACATTCGAAGTTTATTACAAATTGAATAATGTAACCTTGACCTCCGTTTATTTCTTTCTTGATTTCAAGTGATTTTAAATATTCATAATGCATAGGGTAATTCCGGGAGAGATGGCCCCTGTTTCATATTGAGGGATATTAAAATTTGTTTTGTTTTCGTTAAATCATTGAATGTAATAAACTGGCGCCTAAAGTGGTATTAAGGTGTGGGAAACTCAAATGTGGAAATTCAGGTCCTGCAGTAGGCAGGCCGGCGTGACCTTGAGAATAACGGCGAAAGCGTTCAGTGCAGTGCAATGGCTACTCCGCAACAAAAGGCGCGTGTGTTATTTAGTTTGTGCAAACTGAGTCTGTTGTAACAGTATAACGTAATTTCAGACGTGAGCTTGGTGGCGAACCACGTACAGTAAAGGCCAGACGAAGTCTATAATTAGGAGTCCCTAAAGGTACTTTGTACGTTGTGGTACGTAAAGACTTCATTTGCGCGCCTACAAATTACATTACAATTACATAAAATAAAACAAAAGATTACAGTTTGCTGTTAGGCCTAACTTTCTACGTAGAATTTATGAAAATAACATTTTTTTTAAAAAATGTTCTGTTTTATAATGTTTTGTTTTATAATTTCTGTGGTATTAAAATTATAGCAAATAATATTTATCTTTTATAACACAAGCTGGTGTTTGAAAAAGAACTAGTTTTATGTGTAAATTGAACGGTAAAATTAATTTAAAAAACTACATCAACGAGTGCATTCAATGAAAGAGAATACTTTTAAAGTTTTGTTAATGTTATAAACTTCAACGTGGGATCAAAACGTAGAGACTATATTCCACTTCTCGCCAGGTATTCACCAACACAGCAGGTGTAATTGTCTCAACCGCCAACGTGGGATCAACACGTAGAGACTATATTCCACTTCTCGCCAGGTATTCACCAACAGCAGGTGTAATTGTCTCAACCGCCAACGTAGGATCAACACGTAGAGACTATATTCCACTTCTCGCCAGGTATTCACCAACACAGCAGGTGTAATTGTCTCAACCGCCAACGTGGGATCAACACGTAGAGACTATATTCCACTTCTCGCCAGGTATTCACCAACACAGCAGGTGTAATTGTCTCAACCGCCGCGATGATTTTTTCACGTAAACGGTTGCTGTCACGGATCTATTCAGCGTATACAATATTTTGTACGTGTCCCCCCCCAAAAAAAACAAATGGGGTTAGGTTCGGGCTTCTTGGTGGCCAAGAGATTATGACGTGCCTACCCACCTTCCTGAAAAGCGAATGTCAAAAGCCGCGCGCTCACTGTTACTGTAATGAGATAGGGCGCCACCTGTTGGAAAAACACAAGCCCTTTTTCCACCTCAATATATTCCACTTGGGGAAAAACACACTCTGTCAACATGTCACGGTATAAGCCCCCGTTTGTTGTTCTTCCTACAAAAATGAAAGGATCGATATTCCACAAACCCGCACCAAACATTACGCTTTGGAGAGTCACGTTGATGCTGAGTAACGGCTTGTGGTGACTCTGCCTTCCAAATTATGCAGTAATGACGATTAACTGTTCCACTCATATGAAATGTTGTCTCATTATAAAACAGAACATTTTTTTAAAAAAATGTTATTTTCATAAATTCTACGTAGAAAGATAGGCCTAACAGCAAACTGTAATCTTTTGTTTTATTTCATGTAATTTCATGTAATTGTAATGTAATTTGTAGGCGCGCAAATGAAGTCTTTACGTACCACAACGTACAAAGTACCTTTAGGGACTCCTAATTGTAGACTACGTCTGGCCTTTACTGTACGTGGTTCGCCACCAAGCTCACGTCTGAAATTACGTTATACTGTTACAACAGACTCAGTTTGCACAAACCAAATAACACACTGCGCCTTTTGTTGCGGAGTAGCCATTGCACCTCACTGAACGCAGTCGCCGTTATTCTCAAGGTCACGCCGGCCTGCCTGCTGCAGGATCTGAATTCCCACATTTGAGTTTCCCACACCTCGAGAACGAAGCTTGGACAGTTGATGAGTTACGCACCACAAACTAGAATAGTGTATGTCACTTTATACAGATTCTAGGGCACATTAAAACTAGGAGTTCTTTTTCGAACATCTACTAGGGTTGTCCGTAAAATAAGGTTCCCAATATTTTTTCAAAATGAAAAACATGTTTATTTGCATTGAATAATACATTTTTGGAAAGCTTACACTTTTTTTCTATTTTTCGACATAATCGCCGTTGAGATCAATGCATTTTTGCGTACGGTGAACCATTTTTTGTATGCCTGAGTTGAAAAACTCTCCCGCCGCGTCACGAAGGTAGCTTAAAAGTTTTTCTTTCAGCTCCTCTCTGGTACTGAAATGCTTCCCACCTACGTGTTTCTTGAAATTAGGGAAGAGATGGTAACCACTTGGGGTTAAGTCCGGGCTGTAGGGCGGATGTGTGACAGTATCCCATCCAAACTGGTTGATAAGATCGGTTGATACACGGGCGGTGTGCGGACGAGCGTTGTCTTAATGGAAACAAATTCTCTACGTGAGCATGTCTCTCCTCTTGTTTTGAATCGCGCGGCGAAGGTTCTTTAACGTCTCACAGTAACGATCAGCATTGATTGTTGTGCCGGAATCCATGAATTCGCACAACAATAACCCCTTCCTGTCAAAAAAAAAAAAAAAAAAATGTCCCAAAACAAGCCGCTATGACTTTGCCGGCAGACAGTGTTTGTTTGAACTTCCGCGGCTTCGGCGAATTCTGGTGTTTCCAATGACGTGATTGTTCTTTCGTTTCCGATATCGTATAGTGTACCCAGGTCCCGTCCCCAGTAACAATGGAATCCAAGAGTTTCTTGCCATCGGTTTCGTAGGCCAGAAGAAATTTGCGGGCCGCATCAATCCGTTGCCGTTTGTGGTCTGCTTTGGACCCATTTTGCACAAACCTTGCTATACCCTAAATGGTCTGTCAAAATTTTATCAACCCAGGTCTGGCTGACATCAGGGATCATCTCGGAGAGCTGCCGAACAGTCATCCTTCGATCGTTCAGCATTCCTTTTTCCACTTTCGCAATCGTTTCGTCCGAAACGCTGTTCATCATAAACGTCTGTACGTCCGTCTTTGAATTCTCTGCACCATTTGCGCACGTGTTTTATGCTTATACATTTTTCTCCGCAGACTTCACACAGTTGGCTATGAATGTCCACTGGCGCAGTGTTTTTTGCACACAAAAATCGAATCACATAGCGTAATTCGCACCTGGCGGGAGACAGAAAAGACAATTCCATTATTAACGGCTACCAAGACAAGATTGAGCGTCGCAGACGAATGCCGAGTGGTGATTGGGAGTGGAGGAACCAAGCTGCAAGCCAAGGTCACCGGATCCCGCGTAACAACGTTCGCAGCGACTATAGCGCCTTGGGAACCTTACTTTACGGACAATCCTTTGTGTATATATATATATATATATATATATATATATATATATATATATATATATTAATTCATTATCCCTAAATGTTAGGATCGGAGTTCATTTGAACGTTCTTTGTTTGGGTATTACCATGATGGTTATTCCAATAGAAATTTTCTAATAACTGTTACCTTACTTGTACTTAATACTAATAACTAGTTGCTTCTTTTTAAACCGGTTTAAATTTATTAATTATCAAATGGACACATAATAAAATGAATAAGATTTACAATTTAGATCGTAAATTCAAGCCAAAGTTTGTTTGCGAGAAGTTCCACATTAACGCTTCATTTAAACTGAAAGAATTTCGTTGAATTAAAATCCCTTAAACTTCCGGCATATGCTTATAATTTAATTACTGAAGTTAAGATTTAACCGTGAACATTTTAATTACAAGACTGTAACTTTATAATTTTACAAATTAGTTTTGTTTGTGGTTCGTCTAAACAAGCATTTCCAGATAAGTAAAAGACCACTCTTGTTAATTAATCTAAAATTCAAACATTTTGTAATTAATATACGCGCCGTAGATTTTTCAGTTTTGGAATTTGTATGATTTTTTGATATCTAATTTATTTTAAAAACGTTTTGTATGTTGCTGTCATTCCTCTTTCATCTTGAACCGGAACTATCTTTTTATCCTGAAGAAGTATTTCCCTTTCAGACGTCATTTAATGCTTCGTAATCCATTCATTTTCTATTATTACCACATACTGTCTTATTTTATATATATTTCATTTTATATAGTTGTTAATATTAAACCAGATGAACCTTAAACCAGATGAAAGTGAGACAGGTAACAGAAGTAATAAAGTTTAAAAGGAACCAATCAGAAGCGAGCACGTCAGGTTGAATTTACACGTGTTGAATAGAGGATGGGTACGAGGTGGAGATAGAAAATTATAAATAGGACGGGCCATAATATTGGTGACCAGTATAGATATAGTTTTTGAAGATGTAGGTTCTCCGAAACGAATCAACGAAAGTAGAATTGACGAAGCTACGGAAGGCAGATCATTATACTGAACATAGTGACAATAATCCTAGCAGAAAAGAAGAATATAAAAAGAATAACAGAAGTTATTAAGGAAAGAAGAAGTGTTGAACTAGCGAAAAACAGGGTTGTGGAATTAGAAAAACCGTCAATAAAATAAAAGTGAAAAATTGGATTAAAAAAATCGTTAGTGTGACCACCAAATGCAGAGATGACTATGACTTCAAAACCGATCATATTGTTTTAATGTTTGTTTGGCCACTGAAAGCGTAACGGTGTCGAATGGAGTAAAGCGGCATTGCGAACTTCGACTTAGTCTAGGTTCGGTTTTGAAGCTGATTCCGCTTTCCCACCACGCTGACTACGCCTGCAAACGTATTAGTAGACTACTGTTGTCTACGTTTCTGTTTTTAAACATTCTCGTACCAAAAATCCGTTACAGTACGTCAAAATATTTAGATTTTAAAAGATACAAACTTGTCTTTAAACTGACTGAACTCCGCTTCCGGTTGCCGTTCAACTTTATTTCGCTCAGTTCAGCGCAGCTTCATCCCGTCTTTGGTGTCCGGTCCGGCCTTAACAGCTGAAGAGTAACCTCAAAACCCAATCACAAACTATTACAGGTTTTCTCATTATAGAGGCAAACTGAGAAAAATCTTGAATTTAAACACTACGCATTGTTTTAGTTCACGAAAATCTGAAATGCTGATTGTGCAGTCAGCAGTAGAACAATTTCTTGTGAAATGTGAAGCACTGGAACTGTTGAGGAAATTACTAAATGATCTGTTCTAAAAGCAAGTTTTAAGATTCACGAAGTGAACTGGATCGTCTAGGAACAATGTTGCACGAAAATCTAAAACAAAAAATCGACTGAAGTTCCGAGGGAGTAGCAAACATTTCCATTATGATAAATAAATGTCACTGTTTAAAAAGGATCTACATTTTCTGTTTGACTATACTTCAATTCTTCCTTGTACAGAATACTGACGGATCTAAACATGTCATTTTTAAGTTTCTAAATGATCTTCAGTGGTGTCCAACAATGCGCGCTATGAACTGTTGGTAAAGCGGCCATAAAACTGCAGCTGCGTTGTCTGTATCCTTTTCCTTTGCATTAAGGATCACCGTAAAACTCGTGATCCTTGGAAAACTTTAAAACTAGATACCACAATTCATTGGTTTTTATATGTTTTTTCTCATTTTATTACACAATACGAAATATTAAAAAAAAAGCTTAATGAGGGGATGTGTAATAGCTTAGAGATTTATTAACTTAGAGAATCGATTTTCCTTCGAAGGTACCGTGTTATAAGTTAGAGATCGACTTGTGTAATAAGATAGAGGTTCCGTACTGTGTATTAACTTAGAGACTACAGTTCCGTCAAGTGTGTTGCACCGTGTGTATATGTTGCCGACGCCGCTGCTTGCAGGCCCTTCTGTATCTTTACAGTTTACAGTTGAATGTATTGTCAATACTATGGTCAACAACATATCTAAATGTTTATTTTTGACAATTATCTGTATAGAAAAATAGAAATATTGGTGTTTTATCGAAAAACAACAACGTAAGTTTATATGAATTCATTAATTTAGGGCTGTTTTCTTAATTCAGTTCGGATATGATTTGAGTAAAGCAGCCTTCAAACAATATTTTTATATTATTATTACTACTACATATGTAAATTAGTATACATTTACAGCATTGAACTAAGCAAGGCTTAGTTCATTTAAGCCTTTAAGAACAAAACCTATGCAAATGAACTTTATATTTTAATAATATATCTTTCTTTAACTAAGCGAATTCTACTTGTTAGATAAAAGATACTGAAGCGCCTACAAGCAGCGGCGTCGGCAACATATACACACGGTGCAACACACTTGACGGAACTGTAGTCTCTAAGTTAATACACAGTACGGAACCTCTATCTTATTACACAGGTTGATCTCTAACTTATAACACGATACTGTCGAAAGAAAAACGAATCTCTTAAGTTAATATATCTCTAAGCTATTACACCTTCCCTTTAATGATAGTGAATAAAATCGATTTTGAGACTTGTATGTGTGTTGCGAGCTCGTTTACATCGCTGAAGAACGAACTACTTTACCGATTTCGATGAAATTTAACATTTTCTGGACCATATATGTGAAACACTTTTAAATTTCTCAAAAAAGTTCTTTGAGCCTTTGTTATTAGTGAAACAGTTAAAAATTTTATTTAGAAAATAGATTTTAGTTCAATTCCGTTGGATCGTAGTACGAAAGCACCGAACAAAACTGTGGCGCTTTATAAACGCTAACAAATGAGGTTCAGAAGTTACAAAAGAAAAAGCTGAAGTAGCTGCAATTTCTCTCAAAATTGGCCAAACAGATTTTCAAACAGATTTTACTCAAATTACAGGATTTAGAACTCAAGCCTGTGGTTTAAAAAAAAATATATCCTTAGGGAATATATCTGTACAGAAAAATAATTAACTTTACTGCCATTTGTTTTGTTTTATTTTCTCATCGTCATCGTCATCGTCGTCGTAATCGTCATCGTCTATTTTGAAAAAAAAGTTTCAACATTTTGTACACTGACTTGAGTTATGGTGATACACGACCCGGTATAATATGACGAATATATTTCCCTCGTTTTTATCGGTACGAAATTGCAGAATGTTTTTTTTTAGAGGAAATAATTTCAATGTGAGAAAGATAGTATACTGTTTTCTTCACCATTTATATCCATACTAACATGCATCATGTTTTAGGGTTGTTTGCGAAGTTGGATTTTGCGCATCGCATGATGCGAGGAACATGTATATTGTTATATAATAGTGCATTTTGCGTGTCGCGTCTTATATTAAATTAATTATAATTAAAAATTCCCTGTGTTTCCGCCTGGGATCGAACCGGGGACATTGGCGCTTGTGAAGCGCACGTGATATCGTGTTTCATATTAATTCGTAACGACCAGCTGATTTCATTTTTTTTTGTGTTTAACGTCCGACTATTGTGCACACTTGAGTTAATGCAGACGATGGGATGATTTATAGCGTATGAAAATGCCAAGCCCTGGCCGGGGATCGAACCCGGGTCCTCGGGGTGAAAGCCCAGTACGCTATCAACTAGGCCAACCAGGAATCAAATCAGCTGATTTCATTCAACGGCTGATAGGTTATAATAAGTTTTAGGAGTTTTGAAACAGGAAATCTCTGTTTCAGCATTTGTTTGTTCATTACGCAGTTTTTGCTAAACGAATGACCAATTTTGGTAAGGTGGTACCTTGTGTAAAGCCGTAACGATGTATGTGTGACATTTTCAAGATGGCGGCCTCTGATTTACAATAACGAGTGTACGCCGTTTCAGCTAAACATATGAACATATGTTTTAAAATTTGGCACGACGATATCTTGTATAAAGCCCAAATGGCATTTGTAACATTTGTTCCTAGTTACTTCCATTTCAAGATGGCTGCCTCTGATAACGAGTGTAAGCAATTTTGATTAAACGCATTGGCCAATTATTTAAAAAATTTTTTACGACTTCATCTTGTATAAATTCTCTAAGACGTATAAGATTTTTCCCCATTCACTTCCGTTTCAAGATAGAAGGCTTAGATTCAACGATGATAGTGTATTTTCTGGTTATTTTCTGTAATTCTGGCTAAATGGCAAAACACATGGTAATTTTGACCACTTCCAGGAGAAAGATCATAAAATTACCAATAAAGCAAGGACGGCGACCTGTTGGATCTCCTGAGACAAAAGATATAAAATAAAAAATGTAAAAGATCTTATTTGACTTCCTTAAACTGGAAGTATGCAGCGTCGAGGAAAAGAGTCAAAGGCATCTGAGGGTTCCGAAACCCCTCAATTTATCCCGATCTCAACTTTGTATGTACACGCAGTTTTGTCCGTATGTACATATGTAGTTTGTGCACTTTGAAACGCTTGTACTAAGGGTGAGAACGAGGTTAAATAATTAGATTATTTATGTTGGTTCTCTCTTCTCTTCCTGAGTTAACTGCAACAGAAGAAAGATCTTTGTCGACTCTAAAACTTATCCAAACTTAGTCGAGAAACTGTTGTGACGCTTAACTGGACTTGCTTAGGCTAAGGGTGAGGTATCAGCATTAACAATAAGGGTAAAGCAACTGGAATTGTATATAAAGAATTAAAGATAGGTATATTAAGAAGAGGGAAAGAAAAGTCCGACAAGGAGATGGACTCTCTCCATTGTTATTTAATTGTGCTCTAGAAAAAGTAGTTAGAGAGTGCAACGTGAATACGCATTGTGGAATCAGACTAGAAACAAAGAACAAAGGTATTAAGGTAAATTGTTTAGCTTTTGCTGATCACATGGCCTTACTAGCTGAGACATTGGAAGAAGCTAAGGAACAGACTCTTGAACTCCAGAAGCAAGCGTTAAAAATGGGTCTCAAAGTTTCATTTGAAAAGACTAAAATATTGACAAACATACAAAAACCACCAAAAAAGCTTCAAGGGGAAGAACAATACATTTAGATAGTCAAAGAATTCAAATATCTTGGGGAATGGATCAGCTGGAACGCCCTAAAGAAATAAGCTGTGGAATCTAGGAGAAATAAAGTTGAATTAGCCTTCCAACTTACCAAAGACACATACAACAAGAAATCCCTCTCCTGGAATACAAAGATAAGGCATTATCATACTGTAATTAAACCAGAAGCCTTATATGCAGCTGAAACATTATCTATCACAACCCAGGGCCCATTTGAAAGGCTGGAGATCAAAGAAAGAAAGATATTACGAAAAATCTCAGGCCCCAAATTCCGTAACAACCAATTACTCCACATCAGTAATGAAACTCTTTACCAAAAAACTGAAACACTATCACTCATAATAAGAAAAAGTAGAATTGATTTTTATGGGCACATCCTCCGAATGGACAAAAATAGACCAACCAAAAAAATATTTGACTACTTTCGCAGTAAAAGAGCCAAACCACTTTGGTTTAGAGAAACGGAGAAAGACATAACAGAACTACAAATCACTGACACTATGCTCATGGACAGAACAGCCAAAACAATAACCAAGGACAAGAAGCAACGGTTCCAAGGCAAAGTCAAATCCAAGCGAACGATCCAAATCTCTGACGAAGAAAGAAAAGCAAGATCACAACGAATGGAACAATACTGGGCTACGAGGAAGGCACAGAACATTAAAAAGTGATTGATTTAGTGTACCCCAAAGTTGGGTGAATCAAATAAAGAAGGAGAGGGGAAGTTATGGAAATGGAGCCAGTTTTGCCAACGTGTTAAAAATTAGGAATCTAAGAAAATTAAGTAATTTTTTGCGTGAATTTTTAAACATATTTTGTTATATGCGTTTTAAATCTCAAACAGCTTAATAGTGTTTTAAAGGTATTATTTCAAAAACAGTCATCCCATAGGCGGTCCACTTTTGAATTGAATCATCAACCAACCGCCTCCATCCACGAAATTGCATTGGTCCAAGAGTGCAATAAAGTTGGATTAATAATATTTTTCGTAAATGTTACGGCTATCGGTAGAGTTACCACCGGTATCATAGATCTTTCTGCGTAATAATATACTGCAAGATTCACAGTTCTATGAACTAATTGTCTCGTATTTCGTACACCGTTAGCGTGTTCTTCTCGTCTACATTTCACGCAGGACAACAGTGTCCAATCTGTGCGTCTTTATTACAACGCTCGGCTAATCCGATTCGCTTTACATGTAAACGATTTCATTAGTGAGCACAAACACAGTTAAGCCACAAAGATTGTTGGTCTGCATTGAACACGTGTCGGACTGATTCGAAACACTGGTGAGCTTCTGTCACTCCTTATTGTTATTTAAAATTAACACGAAACCCGCGTGCTCAAATTTCCTTTCGCGGCCAACTGTGAAACAATCAGACTTGACGGCATTGAAAAACTATCTTACAATAAGTTAACGTTTTGGATGATCAGGAGAATATAAATAATTTGCCACAGTACTGGAAGAAAGACTTACAGTGTATGCGGACTATTTTTCAGACCAAGGATTCATACTAAGTTATTCTACCAATGATCAGCTGCAGACCATCAACCATAAGGTTCAATTTTCCTGTTTATATTGCCCTGGCGGATTTCAGCAAAAGGATTCGATTCTTTGTACTGTTCTGCTATTTGGGATGCCGTGAAGGAAGAGGAAGATACAGAAGGAAGGGAAGGGAATTTAAAACGTCCCCTACTACCACTACTTCTTAATTGTGTTATAAATACAATCTTCGAAGACTTATATTGTCTACAAAAATAAAACAGTTTAAATAGGTACTGTTTATCAAATTTGAGGTTTTCTGATGATATTTTATTTTATTATTTTTTTTTTGTGTTTAACGTTCACCTATTGTGCACATTTGGGCTAATGCAGACGATGGAATGATTTATAGCGTATGCAAATGCCAAGCCCTGGCCGGGAATCGAACCCGGGTCCTCAGGGTGAAAGCCCAGTACGCTATCAACTAGGCCACCGAGGCGGCTCTACCAATAATAATGATAACGATAAAATCAATACATGTGGAAACTGTCGATTCAATCAAGCGAATCAATCATCTGGTATTCCAATATTGTTTATGTTGAATCAGCTGGTATAATAATACAAAATTGAATTCGTATTATTGCATTATTTGTTTATTTAATAAGAAATACTGATTGCTAAAGTATGTATATATTGTGCACAACGAGGAAAAATATACAATCTACGTATACGAGATCTAAAAATCTATTGGCTTATTGTATTAAATTTCAACATTTCGAAGCTCGTAAAACCAGATGTTAGATTTAAATATATAGATTCCTCAAAAACTGGTAAACGGTTTTTATTAAATTTGTAACAGTTGTCGTTAAAAAAAAAATAACGTACCAATTTTTCTGTTTTTGCCGATAACTTTTGAAAAATAATGAAACCAGTATGGACAGATGGCTTGCAATTGTGGGGTTGTACAAAACCGTCGAATAGGAAAATAATCCAAAATTTCCAAAACAAAGTCTTGCGAGGAATAATCAATGCCCCAAGGTATATTCGTAACAATGATTTACATCGGGACTTGAACATCAGGCTTGTCACAGAGGAAGTTAAAAAATGTGCAACTAGCATAGTCTACGGCTTCTTACGCATGAAAATTGTGAGATGGAGGCAGTACGTGAAGTGGCTGGCAACGTTCGCCGCCTCAAGAGGACTAAACCTCATGAACTGCTCCACTGATGCGAAGGAAGTTATTAATGTAATAGCTATACCACAAATATGATTTTGTTGCAGATGTAAACCATTAGTCGATCTTGTAAAGATTGGTTATGAGTATTAAATAAATAAAAAACTTTTAGAGAAATAATTTTTTTTAAATGTTTGTATTTTTTTAACGATTTGAGTATACGAAACAATTCCACCATCAATAATCATAAAACAGATTGAACTCTACTGTTAGGTTTGATAAACGCTTAACCTAAATACAAATTACTACTTCGTGTTAACAAATCGGCCACGCACACCTGGGGCCTTTAATCGTGTTTTACTCGAAAAGAATTTACGTAATGTTGTAAAAAATGCGTGCGGATGAGGTCCTTATTCTTCCTGTCGCCGGTGATTTATTTTCAGTTCTGAAAAAGCAATTAATTAAGGAAGGAACAGGTGTTCTTTAAAATATTTTAATAGCACTGGCTAACGTGCCAGCTTAATTTTTACGACCTTATCACAGGATGCTTCGAAATAAACTAGAACTTTGTAATGCGATCTACATTTTTCTGATATCAAATAGCTCGTGATCATTGAACAAATATTGTTACACGTAGCTTTTTATTAAAAAATCTGGTCCTAAAACGTTTAAAAAAAAGGAAACATGAAATTTACTTTTGACTCAACTTTAGTTTAACAAGTTAGAACTAACATTTTCCCGAACTGTGAAGAAATCAGGTTACCATAGTTGAAGGATAAAACGTTTTCTATGCGAAATTGAACGGAAAAAATAATAAAAACTGTTGGAAGTCCAGTTTTTCGCTTCACACCAAAAAAGTGCGATTTTTTAAAAGATATAACTTTAGTTAGGAATCTTCAGCGCGTTTCGATTAAACGATTCGATAATCGTTGATGATTCGATTTTCTATCTAGAACTTCCAAATCAGATTTTTACAGACATTATTATGACATCATATTTGTTCAAATAAAATCCTATTTTTGTAAATACTTTCGGGTTCTTATTAAAAAAATATTGGAAATTAAATGTTGAAAATATTAATAATGCGCAGCTGTACCGATGGCGTGACTGAAGTGAATTTTTAAAAATAATGTTTTAGCTTAACCTTTTTTTGGAGTTATTATTTCATTAACACAATTAGAATTCAAACCTGCACGTATTGGCATTTTAACGTTTAAATTACAATGCAAGTGCAAACAAGAAACTTTAAACGAATTTAGTTTCAACTGCATTTAGTTTAGTTCAACTGAACTGAACTGAATTTAGTTAAATTCAACTGAATTTAGTTTCAATTCATTTAATTTCAACTGATTATGAAAATTCAAAGCGCCGATTTATTCACTTTTAAAAGCTGATTACGATGGCGAGATCAGATTTTCAAAACAATTTAAAACAAAAGTTATACATTTTTAAAGATTTGAAATAAAAGCAATTTTAAATTTTGAACGGATTTTGCTGGTTAACGAACTTGTCCAAAATCGACTATTGTGCCAAGTTTGAATAAAATAGAATTAAAATTGCAACTGTAAAAATACATACAGTTGTATTTATAAATAATTATAAATAATTGTTATTTACAGTTGTACAGTTGTATAAATAATTATATATATATATATATATATATATATATATATATATATAATTAAACTACCTCTCAAATAATATCTATAGGTCAGGTCTATGTGCTACCATTATGGTCCCAAATTTTGATTTTTACCAAGATGGCCGCTCATCTCATTTTTCAGTTAGAAAAATAAAAAAGTAAACATTTTTTAGTTTACTTTCAAACCACGTATTTTTGTTTTTTTTTTTTTTAATTGAGAACACCGACCTACCCTTTTATAAAAATTTTATGATCCGATTTTGAGAAACTAGGTCGATTTTCAACTTTTTTGCTGTTAGTTTCCGAACGAATATTTCGAACCAGCGCTCAATTTTGTGTAACGTTTTTGTATAATTTGTTTCATTAATGATAAATGCACTTATATCTAAATAGCGGACTTCTCAACGTGCCTTTTGGATCGTACGTCCAACTCTTTCAATTAAACGTAAGAATTTAACTTAATAATAAAGTATGTCTTTTAAGTTTTCAATGTATCAAAGTTAGTCTTCTAGATTTTGCATTCAAGATGTTGTTACATTTATTAAAGAATCGATTAGCGTCAACTTTTATAAAGTAATTTGCTCAAACAAAGACAAAGCCGAACGTAAACTTCCAGACCGTCACGCTTCAAGCTTCACGCTCGTAGAATCTAAGATGGCGGAAGATTAAGCACGTATTCCATTTACTAGTCTTTGTTTTATCGAAGGCATATATCTTATAATATAGATTTTACTCAATACTTTAAAATTTACAGTAGTTCAATTTATTTAAAATCTTTATGATTTTACTGTTAAGCATTTCACGATATGTGTTTAAAAAAAGTAACATTTTTTTTAATTTGCTTGGAAATATATTTTTTGAACAGTAAAACTATTTTATAAGGATTTCATTTTTCTATAAAACACTGAGGGTTTCAAGATCAACTGAAAACCCGTAAAATACTTTATGATTTCCATAAAGCACTTATCAAACTCCTTCCTATACATTTCCTTTATTGGCAATGAATATTTGATTCTGTAATATTTTTAGACGTTTTGGGAGTAAATCGAAAACACGCGGAATTAGCCTGACAAACTTTCGGGTATGTTCTGGTTATACAGGGTGTTCAGAAAGTGACGCAACCTTATGGGAAAGGAATTTACAGTAACAGAAACTGCTTGCTCCGTTACGCAATTCACACAACTGAATACGGCGTTCTGTCCGTTTGTGTGTTTGTGCAAATCGCTGGAGACTAAACTAATTGATCCGATTGTTACGAAATTTTGGTAAAAGTTGGTAGAGATTTTGATCAAATTTGTCTCAAATGTACTACGTAAATACAGCCAATTTGTCCACTCTAAATAGGCGCCTGACGTTCAAAAGCTCTTCGCGTACTAGGCTTTCACCCCGCGGACCCGGGTTCGATTCCCAGCGAGGGCTTGGCATTTTCATACGCTATAAATCATCCCATCGTCTGCATTAGCCCAAGTGTGAACAATAGTCGGACGTTAAAAAAAAAATCTTATATTTCTCTACTCTCTCTTCCTCTTAGAGATTAGATTATGAAATACATCTCCAAGCACTGCGATCAACAGACCTATTGTGCAACTAAACCTCTTGAGTACTAGTTTAGCAGATTGATGCCCTTAGTAAGTTCCAACAACCCACTGACTAGCTCATTCTACTAAAGATCCCTAGGGTCTTGGAAACCAAAAACCCCTAGCATCCTGCCAGCAAGAGCTTCACAATCAAGGATTATGTCCTGCAGTCTCCTCCTCGTTCCTGCGCAACCTACACACGTTTTCTCCATGGTACATACTCATCCTGTTCATCTGCACGCTCAGATCACAGTGTGCAGTAAGCCCTATGATTTTACGGAGTTGTACTGTCCCTTTAAGCCCTCCATGTGGAACCATACTTAAGAGGCGCTTACTGTGGGAATGCTACGAAGGTTATCCCATTTTCCCCGTTGTTGCTTACTAATCCACCGATTAATAGCAGACCTGGCCATCCCTTCATTTTACTTGACAGTTATTTCTATTGCAAACTATACCACAATGTGATAATACACTATTGATAAGGTTTCGTGTAAGTATTACGCCCTTCACGTTTCCTCAAGGATATACGTATTCGATTAATCGATTGTAGGCTAATTAATTTCATTACTAGTATATTGCGAGAAATATGGTTTATGCTTACATTTTTTTCTGTACCTTTGTATACTCTTGGGCTTACTCTATACTTGCTATATACTAATGATATCCCAAAAATGATGGGGTTTTTTATAGCCACATTTGCTGATGACACCGCTCTACTTGCTACTGGACATGTCATTCAAATAGCTACTGACAAACTACGGTTAGCTATCAATAATGTTGAAATGTGGAATGTGTATCAGTCAGTAATGATAAACGGACAAATAGTTCTGCATGCAAACGAGGCTAAATATTTAGGGACGACTGGATGCTAAACTTCGTTGGAAGTCTCACGTGAAAAAAAGCGCGAACAACTTGGAATGAAGTACAGACAAATGTATTGGATTATCGGAAGGAACTCTGAATTGTCCGTACATAATAAAGTGCTTCTGTATAAACAAATCCTTGAAACCCGTCTGGACCTACGGCATTCAATTGTGGGGATGTGGGGATGCACGAAGAAAAGTAACAAACGAAAAAAGAAAAATACAAACATTTCAGAACAAAGTGCTTCGTAGTACCATGAGGTCACCTATTCGAAATACCTCCGCTACTTAGATTTCCCTCATTACCGATTGTTCTGTAGAAAAAGATTTTCTCTTTTAGTCATTCAGGACTACATCTACATAAATTTTCTTTGAAGTTTTCTGTGATAGAGAATCTTTAAGTTTTGTTTTCATA
The DNA here is from genome assembly GCA_022606455.1 of Callitettix versicolor. Classification (NCBI taxonomy): domain Eukaryota; kingdom Metazoa; phylum Arthropoda; class Insecta; order Hemiptera; family Cercopidae; genus Callitettix; species Callitettix versicolor. Next base: position 15,885,291 of record CM040189.1, read on the forward strand.
CTTAAGTACATCATTTGATTCCTTTTTATAAATTAACTGATTCATTCAGTTACTAGCAGTTCAAAGAACAGTGGACCTCGCTGTATACTATTAACGTACAGAGCGTTCCACGTCATGTAACTTCTTCAGTTTCACCGGTAACCGTAATATTTATGAAAAAAACGTTACTGTACCACCATTGTTGAAAATCGTATGCCCTTTTTCCATGAAAAGGTTAAAATTATGGCAGGTCTTGCCGTTCAGCCAATATTACAGGAAATAACCAGCAACTACACTGTCAAATTTAATGAGAGCCCGCCATCTTGAAACATAAGTGATTGAGGAAAATCTTATACATACGTCTTTCTGGCTTTATAGAAGATATTTTCGTACTAAATTTCAAAACAATCGGCCTATGCGTTTGATTAACCCTTAAGTGGGCGCGCTAGCGGCAAATTGGCCGCAATCTTTTATTTTCGCATCTTACGGTAGGTATCAATGGAGAAATGTTTTCAGGGCTTTGAGTATTTGTCAAGACCACCTTGAGGGACACAAACTGTATAAAAATAATACCACCTTATCTTCTGTCCGTCTGGAAATAAGGCAAGAATGCGAAATAGTTACGTCTGCGGCCACGTTGCTGCGGCGCGCCCAATCGTGTAACTGCTTTCGTAGTGTTATTCTCACTATATTTGTGCATACATAGTCACTTTTATCCTTCTTTTTTTGTTTTGTTTTGTGTTTAGTGTTTTAGTTTAGTATTTTTTACCTTGATTCTATTCTATTTACGAATATACCAAAAAGTCTATGGTAAATTTGAATCATAACGCTACAAAATGTGGCGTTGATACTGTCGGGCAAACGTGTGCCAGTTACTCGACATCCCGAAGTACGAGACTTTGACAAATGGCCCTTTTTCATCGGCATTTAGACATTACCGGAATAAATGCAAATATAATTTACAAATTCAACCATCTGGATTACAGTGAGCGAAGACGCAACTTTTTGAAAAAATTGGCACTCGGTTTCATGAGAGGACACTTGAAAGCTAGGGCGACAATCCTAACTCTTCCAAAAGATCTTTAAGTTTTTTTGGGAAAATTTAAGTTATTGGAAAAACAACAGGCTCAAGTACCAACACGTAGACCTACTTGTCATATTTGCGGACCACACAAAAATAACAGAACCAAAATTGTCTGCAAAGAATGTAAGAATGTTTTAAGAATCACAGCCAGATGACCGCTGTTTGCACAAAGCTGAAGCAATTGACGTTGATTCAGATTAAATTTGTAAATATTAATTTAAATTTTTGTTTATAAATTTATTTTTTAGATAAATGTGACCACTAAGAATTCTGTAATATTTGTCATGTTTCTTGTATAAAATGAAAACTTTTTCAGATAAGTGTTTGTATTAATGAATTATTGTCTATGTTTCAAATATTAAAACTTTTTAAAATAAATATAACTATTAAAAAACTGAAAATTAAAATAAATCAATTAGAAACAAAGTAAAATAAAAAAATAATGCAATATGTCCACTTAAAATGAATTTACATGGGTACAAAAGCGGAATTAGGCATTGCCGCGGCGTGCCCGGTTGTGATACACCTAGGCGCGCCCAAAGAAGGTTTTAAAATTGCTTACACTAGTTATCGTTAAATTAGAGGCCGCTATGTTGAAAATGAAGTTAATGGGAAAATATTTTGCACATACGTCATTTGGACTTTATACAAATTACCTTTTTACTAAATTTCAAAACAATCGGTTAATGGCTAAAACTGTATACTTTCGTTGTTGTATATAAAAATCCACCATTTTGAAACGGAAGTAAATTGGAAAAAATCTTAGGCATACTTATTTCGGACATTATACAAGTTACCATCGCCCCAAAGTTCAAAATAATCGGTAAATTCGTTCGGAAAAAATTGCGTATGACCGTTATCGTTAAATCAAAGGCCGCCATCTTGAAACAGAAGTAAAATGGGGGAATGTCTTACACGTATGTTATTTGTAATTCATACAAAGTACATTGGTATAAAATTTCAAAACAATCGGTCAGTGCGTTTAGCTAGAACTGCGTACACTCGTTACTGTAATTTAGCGGCAGCCATCTTGAAAAGGAAACTAATTAGAAAAATATCTTAATCAGAAGTGTTTCGAGCTATGTATAAGTTAATTCCGTACCAAATTTTAAAACAATCGATTGTTGCGTTTATTGATTGTAGTGATTAGATTCCTCAACTTTTACCAGCCACAAAAGTTTGTGATTGAATGTAGTGATTAGATTCCTCAACTTTTACCAATCACAAAAGTTTGTGATTGAACGTAGTGATTAGAACCCTCAACTTTTATCAGTCACAAAAGTTTGTGATTGAATGTAGGATTAGATTCCTCAACTTTTATCAGTCACAAAAGTTTGTGATTGAATGTAGGATTAGATTCCTCAACTTTTACCAGTCACAAAAATTTGTGATTGAACGTAATGATTAGATTCCTCAACTTTTACCAGCCACAAAAATTTGTGATTGAACGTAATTATTAGATTCCTCAACTTTTACCAGTCACAAAAATTTGTGATTGAACGTAATTATTAGATTCCTCAACTTTTACCAGTCACAAAAATTTGTGATTGAACGTAATTATTAGATTCCTCAACTTTTACCAGTCACAAAAATTTGTGATTGAACGTAATTATTAGATTCCTCAACTTTTACCAGCCACAAAAATTTGTGATTGAACGTAATTATTAGATTCCTCAACTTTTACCAGCCACAAAAATTTGTGATTGAACGTAATTATTAGATTCCTCAACTTTGACCAGCCACAAAAATTTGTGATTGAACGTAATTATTAGATTCCTCAACTTTTACCAGCCACAAAAATTTGTGATTGAACGTAATTATTAGATTCCTCAACTTTTACCAGCCACAAAAATTTGTGATTGAACGTAATGATTAGATTCCTCAACTTTTACCAGCCACAAAAATTTGTGATTGAACGTAATTATTAGATTCCTCAACTTTTACCAGCCACAAAAATTTGTGATTGAACGTAATGATTAGATTCCTCAACTTTTACCAGCCACAAAAGTTTGTGATTGAACGTAATGATTAGATTCCTCAACTTTTACCAGCCACAAAAGTTTGTGATTGAACGTAATGATTAGATTCCTCAACTTTTACCAGCCACAAAAATTTGTGATTGAACGTAATGATTAGATTCCTCAACTTTTACCAGCCACAAAAGTTTGTGATTGAACGTAATGATTAGATTCCTCAACTTTTACCAGCCACAAAAGTTTGTGATTGAACGTAATGATTAGATTCCTCAACTTTTACCAGCCACAAAAATTTGTGATTGAACGTAATGATTAGATTCCTCAACTTTTACCAGCCACAAAAGTTTGTGATTGAACGTAATGGTAAGATTCCTCAACTTTTACCAGCCACAAAAGTTTGTGATTGAACGTAATGATTAGATTCCTCAACTTTTACCAATCACAAAAGTTTGTGATTGAACGTAGTGATTAAATTCCTCAACTTTCACCAACCACAAAAGTTTGTCATTGAACGTAATGATTAGATTCCTCAACTTTAACCAGCCACAAAAATTTGTGATTAAACGTAGTGATTGGATTCCTCGACTTTTACCAGCCACAAAAATTTGTGATTAAACGTAGTGATTGGATTCCTCGACTTTTACCAATCACAAAAGTTTGTGATTGAACGTAGTGATTAGATTCCTCAATTTTTACCAGCCACAAAAATTTGTGATTGAACGTAATGATTAGATTCCTCGACTTTTACCAATCACAAAAGTTTGTGATTGAACGTAGTGATTAGATTCCTCAATTTTTACCAGCCACAAAAATTTGTGATTGAACGTAATGATTAGATTCCTCAACTTTTACCAGTCACAAAAGTTTGTGATTGAACGTTATGATTATATTCCTCAACTTTTACCAGCCACAAAAGTTTGTGATTGGACGTAATGGTAAGATTCCTCAACTTTTACCAGCCACAAAAGTTTGTGATTGAACGTAATGATTAGATTCCTCAACTTTTACCAGCCACAAAAGTTTGTGATTGAACGTAATGATTAGATTCCTCAACTTTTACCAGTCACAAAAATTTGTGATTGAACGTAGTGATTGGATTCCTTCATTTTTACCAGCCACACAAATTTGTTGTAAGAAAAAACCACTGTTTAATGACGTACTAAAAATGAAGCCACCCTTCTCTAATACACTTAACGGACGGCGGTAGAACACAGCTTAATGCGTATTTAACGACGTTTCACCAGGTGTGACGTCATTTGCATGACAACGTATTTATGTCATCGCTGAAAATAATCCTCTTTAAAAGTATCTGCTGTACTTTGTACGTGATCCTGTCTTATTGGTTATTAGTAATAGTCGAACTGGTTACTGTGTTCTTACTACGCGAAGCTCTAAGATGTACGTGCTTTTGGAGGTGATATTGTAATTTTTGAAGGTTAAAAATTGAAATTAGCTTTTGTAAAAGGAAAGACACAATAAGTATTACAATGGCATTGAAATATTGACATTTGTTAAAGTGATGTAACTATATTTCTGATAATTTGGTTTTGATTTAATCACGATTTTTCTAGTAATCGCAGCACGCATTTGTTTAGATGACGTGATAGAAGCGAATTTCCAAAATAATTTTTCTTTAACTTACTCTTTTTTATCTGAATTTATCAAAAGAATCAGCATAACGTGCATGTACTAACATTGAAAATACGTTCCCCGCAGGGGCTGCAGACTTGTTGCACCTATTGAGAGGATTTAGACGTCCCTCGCGGTACCCGAGTCTAACACACACTTACACTTACGACACTACACTTTCGACTTTAACACTTTACACTCACACTTACATTTAGGGAGGCGATAATAGCCTCAATGTGCTTTTCGCTTTAAAATATCAAAAAACAAAAAAAACAAAAAATTGAAAATACGAAAATGAACCTTATAAGCCGTCAAAATATTACTCTTAATTTCAAAGGATTTTTAAAATTCAAAACGCTGGTTTTAACGCTGATTACGATGGGGAAAATCAGGTTTGCAGAAATAATTAGGAAAAAAATTATGATTTTCAAATATTTGAAATGACAGCCATTTTGAAACTGTTAATATATTTCGCTGGTTAACAAATGTTCCAAAGCTATTGACAAAACCGATTCTTGTGCAAAGGTTAAGTCAAATCGTAATAAATCGCGCACGCGCGCACACACACACACACTCACTCACACACACACACACACACACACACACACACACACACACACACACACACACACACACACACACACACACACACACACACACACACACACACACACATACACACACACACACACACAAACTCAGGATCGGAGCTCATTGAATTTTCTAATAGGAATTGGCAAATAATTTTTAAACATGTACTTCAAATGTTAGATTCAATTATATTTAAGACGTTTTATGTAATTAAATTTCACCTGAATATCTCTAGTAAAATGTCAGTTTTTTTAGAATACTAACGTTTTTATCGAATTTATATACACAATATTAAATACATGTCAAGGAAACAAACAAAAATTTCAGTATGTACATTACACTAGATTACGCCTAATATATATATAGCCGCCTCGGTGGCCTAGTTGATAGAATACTGGGCTTTCACCCCGAGGACCCGGGTTCGATTCCCGGCCAGGGCTTGGCATTTTTTACGCTATAAATCATCCCATCGTCTGCATTAGCCCAAGTGTGCACAATAGTCGGACGTTAAACAAAAAAAAGTATATATAAAAGTATATATATATATATATATATATATATATATATATATATATATATACTCGTATATATATATATATATAAGTTACGTAAATGAATACGGTGTACCTTGCTAGTCTTAGTGATGACTATAATAACTTTAACCTGAGTTACCTTTTTCAACTTAATAGTGGTAGGACAGTAGCTTAAGCATGTGCAGGAAATTTTCTAGCAGGACGGATCTTCTCAGGATATATGAGGGATCCATGCTAAGTTTGTCACTCCATATACATCGGTCGTATGTGCAATATTTATCATAATAAATGTCAGTGGATATGTATTTACTTTTAATAAATAATTAGATCCATAAAAATAAAAGTTATTTTTAAAAACTTATTATTCCGAAAGGAAGATATAACTTTTATATAACTTTATGTATATATAAAGAATTGATAAAATTTAATAAGTTAGTCCGGCTGTACTCTTTGATTTGTTTGTTTTTTTTAATTTTCTTTCCTAATACAAGTTTTTATCCCAGTTATGTCATCAGGTACTACCATTTTCCTTTAGGGCTTGACTCTATTAGCTTTCAAAGTTCCCATGTTAAACATAGTTCATTAACGAAGAACGCTCATCTTAATGAGCGGAATGTAGAACTATTTTATTCCCGACTGTTAATGTTTATTTATCTTAACATTTATTTTCTGCGGAGTTAGATTTTTGTACAAGAAAATAGTTTTTAAAAATTTTAGTTTGAAGGTAAATATTTGTGTTGAATCATTTTTTATTTATTTATATAAATAAATAACCTTTTTATTAAACAAACTTTTTGATAAAACCGATTAAATTCAAATAAATGTCTCGTGGTAACACTATTGTAAATACGCAGGATTTCAATTATACCAGCCTATATACAAAATATTATCCTGGGTTTTATATAAACATATTTAGAACACTCGAGCCTTCGATTCGATTAGAACGATTCGAGTTAACCTTTTGACCACAACTGATTAAAAATTGGCCAAAAAATTGACCGTAATAGCCTGAACAAATACTAGCTAGGGTGGTCGTCAATGTAGTTAAAACACCGGTCTGCTGTGTCTCTGAACTGCGCACTTCAAGGTCATGGGTTCAAGACTTGCAGTTACTGCCTAACGCATTATTTTTTCCGTTAACGTCGATCCCAAGCTCTGAATTAGTCTAAGTGGCATGAATTATAGGCAATAAGAAAAAACAATTATCTAGCAAAACTATTAATTTTTTCCAAATGAAAACTGTTAAAAAATCTTTATTTATCGTTTATTTTTTTTTAAAAAAAGCTAATTTAGGCAGATTTTAACCTTTGCACAATGTTAAAGTAAGAATTTCAAAACTTTGGAAGGAAAACATATATTTATAAGTTATAATTTCTTTAATATTATGACCTTTATACTGTTGGTATATTTTAGAATGTTAACATTTATTATTCAAAAGTATTTTTTCCTTATAATACTGTGAATCTTTTTTTTGTGTTTAACGTCCGACTGTTGTGCACACTTGGGCTAATGTAGACGAAGGGATGATTTATATCGTATGAAAATGCCAAGCCCTGGCCGGGAATAGAACCCGGGTCCTCGGGGTGAAAGCCTAATATACGCTATCAACTAGGCCACCGAGGCAGCTCCTGTGTGAATCTTTTAAAAAATGATCAATATAATAACTGCAAATTAATGGTACAAAACACTACACAAACTTTCTAATAACAAATTATTTTTTTAAAAACGAAAAAGAAGAAAAACACAAACTAAATGTCAAATTTATCGAAATCGGTTCATCAGGTTTGGTTCAAATATTGCGTAAATTCAGAATAACTTGTGTGCAGTATAACAAATACGAAATAATATAAATTTACAATTTGCGAGTAAAAAAATCGACGACAGTTTGGTTTTATTTTGTTGATTAAAACATTATTCAAATCCAATGAACTGCTTTTGAGAAGATTTTTAAATTTTGGTAGCTTTCGAACTCGATTTTTACAAATATAGAAGTTTATAAGTTTTTTTTCAGTATTTTTGATACATTTTTTAACAAAGTTCAGATTTACGGATTAGTGTAAACCCCCTGAAGAAGCGATACATTTTAAGGAAGGAGCATCCAACTTTAGCTTGAGACAAAGGAATCTAACCCGAAAAGGTTAGGTACAAATAAGAACAAGAAATAATATATGATTGAAGCAAAAGGGATCAAACTTTGAATGTAAAAAACAGGATGTCAGGACTGTCGGAAATCGTACACGAAAACTGGAAAGCTGTCAGTCAGGAATATTACGCCACAGAGAAAACTTGGAAGGCTACTCGGGAGGGATGACGTAACTGTAATTATTTTATGATTGTGACACTCTTGACAGAAGGAAGCGAGGGTCTTCCAGTACCCTGAGAGCCTTCAACTGAACGTTTAGTACGAACCAGGCTACTAAACTAGAGGGTGGCTGGCCCTTTTGACCTTTGGTCGAGGTGACAGGGGCTATCAGCTCCTTAACCTCTAAACATCTCCGTATCTATCTAACATTTATTGATCATTCATATCGTCAAATATCCAAACCTATCTAAGTAAATACAAAATGGTGTACAAATTAATCTTCTCGCAAACAGTATATATGCATATTTGTTTTATAAATACTACAATGTCATCAGTAATTGTAATACAATGTTATAAAAACCAAAGTAGAGTACAGCAAAACATTGAGTGTTTACGTTTATGTCTCATAGATCAATGGGTTGAACATCAAGCAGTCCCCTACCCCTTACTTTTATCTTCTTTTTGAGATTCTGAGATTTTAATATATCAGTTTTCAGGCACCCCAAGTTGAAAACAATAGTGTTAACGTAGATGTCTGCGTGAAGCACATCGTTGAAGAATAAATTATCGACAGATTCTGGTGAAATTTCACATGATTTGCCGGTCAGAGCAATTTAAAAAAGTGATTGATGGAGACTCCGCAGTCTGGAATGTAACGACGTACGAGCCGCGTGTGTAGCTTGGCCAAGCCGAATTTCATGGTGAATATTTTAAACATGTAATTGTGCTCAGTGTATGTGATGTATGTTTTAAAGTTTTGTTTGACTTTGTGACGACCTCGACAGAGGGCTTTAACATTTTGTATAACGGCTTTGTATAACATTTTGTATAATTGTAACTTCCGTGTTGTCTGCACTACAACAATGCAGACGAAAACGCCTCTCTGTTTGGTTTGTATCGTAACACTATAAAAGTTATAAAATCAGGCGCCCAACAGGTAGTTGATGAAGTAATAAACCGTGAACGCAATAAACTTGCTCTTTTTTAATGAAGAAACACAACAGTTTATCGTTATTAGAATTTTTGCAACGTATAAATTCCAATTTACGGTTTTCAGCGTCGTATTTTCTTTGATGGTGCTCAGAGAAGATGTTTTTAGTACAGGATGGCTTCATTTTAGAATCTTTCTTAATATAAAAGTTGGTTTGTTAAAGTGTTAATAGCATTAAGGTTAAAGTGTATCGCTCCTTCAAGGGGTTTAGACTAATCCGGTTTGGTCTATTCTGACTTGTGCGATCCACGACGTTGTTGATTTGACTCCTTGTATGTACTTAAGGATTCTGTTGGCAAGTATCGTTGTTGAGAGTCTACTGATGTGTCCATAAAACCGAAGCCTCCTTCTTCTGATATCTGCTACCAGGTTCGATATCTTCCCTGTGGTCTTCCGGGAGTGCAACCTATATCCATCTTCTGTTAATCTCGGGCCAAGGATTATATATATATATATATATATATATATATATATATAGAGAGAGAGAGAGAGAGAGAGAGAGAGAGAGAGAGAGAGAGAGAGAAGATACAGTAGACAGATAAGTTAGATAAGTATATCTAACAAAACTTCGCTATAGTTAATGTGTATTTATAATAAAATGTCTAAAAGTTTCAAAGTCACTAAGAAACTTAAGGATGTTCCCTAACATTATTTAAAATCTACCTGGAAGAAGCACTGCACAACTGGAAACGCAAGTGTGAGAGAATTGTCATACCATTAAAGGATAACACCTTATACACCTTCTGCTTTTCAGGGTCAAATATTTATAGCGTAGGATTATGAGGATTTAGAATACACGAGTAGAAAATTAATACAGGAATATGACATTTGGGGGAGGTAAACCTAAAGAAAACTGAGCACATGTGCATTGGAAGTCTGAGCAGGAATCTTCTATTGGAACAAAACACAAAAATTATAAATGTTTTGGAATTACAATTACTAGCGATGGACTCTAGGTGAAGAACGGAACGCCTTGGGAAGTAGAGCAATAAGGATACTGAACGGCATCGTGTGGGATCAGCATATATCAAAAATAAACATAGAATATACAATTATAAAAAGTATAATCACATATGGATGCGAATGGCCACTGAAACAAAAAACAGAAACATTTCTTGAAGCTACAGAAATTCTAGAAAGAGGATATTGAGTATGGAGGGATTCCAAGGAAGATTGCAAAAGAAACCTGGTGCGAAGTGGTCCGAAGACAGAAAGAAGCTGCATAGTGAATGGATGAGGGAGTATTGGAGGGAACGGAAGAGAAAACAGCTAAGTGTGAATAATTGAAATTGTCACGTGGTCCCTAGCAGCATCGTTGAAAGAAGAACAAGAAGAAAAATCCGTGAAATCATGGATGTGAAGCACACCATTGTAGACGACATCAAGACAAAACAACATCGTTCAAAGGATGGAGGAAAATCGACTTCCTAAACAGATTCTAAAATGGAATCTGTCTCGGAAGACCGAGACTTAGTTGGAAAGAAGGAATTGAGAGAGAGGGTAATCAAAATCCGTGGATGGCAGGGAATAATGGAAGCTAGGAATCGTGTAACGTCGGACAACGTTTTAAACCGAAAAGAAGAAGAATTTTTATTCAACATTGTTTTTTATTAAATTCGTTATTAGTTCGACCAATTGGCGATAACTACCGCATTTCTTAATTGTAACAACAAAATATTATAAAGATAGGCAAGGTATTACTTGATTCTAAGTTCGGATATTTTAGGACCCAAATACTGTTTTAGTATAAGCTTGTCAATCGTGGGCTTTGAACAAGTTAAAGACAGTCGGTTCACCTAAAAACTAGACCTGTAGAAACTAACAATGTTCTAATTTTAATTTTAATAGACATTTAAAACTTTTTTTCGTGATGTCAACGACACATTTCCTCCGCTGTTTTACCCTTCAGATTTAATTCTTTTTGACGTTCTTACGAATATTTTTATAACGTTTTTATTAAGTCACTTTGGGTTTTGACAGGGTGGAATTTTGCAATCGATTTTAAACTAACTTCCCGATGAGCTAGAGGTTTGAAATTTTGTATACACCTCTAAACTCGATGGCAATACAATAATATTGGCTTATTTTCGATAATGTCCCGTTATTTGCCTCGGCGGTTTTAATTATTATTTATAATGTCTTTATTCTATGCACTAACTCTTACCTGATTTAAACATTATGTTAATTTGTATTTAAATTTTTAAAAATCACTTAGGTGCCAGTAATTAAAATAAAATCCATAGAGCTATAAATACTCACCTTAACCATTAATGGTAATTTCATGTTATATACCAAAACATTACATGTAAATGAACACTTCACATACAAACGAAACAATAACGAAATTTCATTATAGTGTGTATTACATCCATTCGTTGTAAATTGTATTGTAAATGTAATTTTACGTAAATGACTTTGTAAAGTAAATACCCCTATAATTAATGTACTGTCAGATAAAAAAATTATGCCTGAATAAATAGGAGCAAATCATGAAATCCATCCATTAAAGTGAACTGACTGTACTAAATGGGGAAGGACGAAGTGCGGGGATTCAATACGTCACTACTACAGGTGCCACGAGCTATAATACTTTATTGGTAGATTAATACGTTTTAGAGAAGTGTCTGCGTTAAATATTTATAAATGAATAAATATTTGCGCATGTTTTTATAAACAATGTGCATAATTAATTAATACAAACTGTGTACGTGTTCCAGGACTCCTGTGGGATTACATCGATGGCGGAGGACGAACCAGGACACTCCAGAGAAAGGTAAATCCATTAATCACTTTAATTGTTTATTAATTCACAAAGTTTTAAGTATCTTAATGTTATATATTATGTATTAAGCATTTTACTGCCTTAAATACAAAGTACAGTATACACAAATTTGTGAAGAAAAACTCGATTTAGAATTTTGTATAAATATTTCTATTTTCAGAAAGTCTTTCTAGTCTAAGTTCTTCAATATTTACTTCAGTATTGTTTAAATATTACATTAAACAATGTTTTTTAAGCAATCAGCTGTTTTGGTACACACACAAATAATTATTTGTCACGTTTGCCTGCATTGTACTGCACTCTCACAAGGACGCGTTATACTGCTTCTGTAATTTTGTTTTCAAACCGTTCGTCCGTTATAAGACGGTTTTATTTTTCTGTAAAGCCTAAACGATTTTTATGAAACAGCGTTCAAATTTGTAGATTTCCCACAAAACTTTGCCTCGTAGTTTACATTTATTTTTTAATTTAAATGTTTTTTTGAAAATCAGATCGCACTATCATAATCACCGTTATAATTTGCATAAATTTATATTTTGAATATTTATGTTACATTGAAAATACGAAAATGGACCCTGACCGCCGTCAGGAACATTATGTATTCCCAATGAAGCAAAAAAAAATTTATGTAGATTTCAACGTTGAATACAATTGTGAAAATGAATTTTCAGAATGGTATGATAATGTTGGTATGACGACAATAAGGGCTATGATATTTTTTTAAACATTTGTAATGGTTGCCATTTGAAACTGTTAAAATAGCTGCACTCAATTCAAAGTCACGGGCGTGGATCCTGCCTTCGCAGCCCCTAAAATATTTTATAACCAACGAAAATTCGCTAAAAACCGCTTTTGAATTTGATTTTTCAAAATTTACTCTCGAAACTTAAATTTATTTTATTTCAGATTCGATACACTGACTGCAGTTAACCTGTAACCTGTATAAACAAAATCTGATTAACAATTTGTATAATACAGGATTTCCGATTTATTGTCGATAAAAGACCTCAGGACTGGAAACTGTATTTTGAATTCTAACTTTCTTACACAACGCCTAGGGTTCTTTCAATATAAAGTTTTCCTTTTTATGCTGTACAGTGTAGAGGAAATGGATTCCATTCTTTTAAAAACAAGACTAAACAGAAAACACTATGCGAGAGAATGCTTTTTACATATTTATAAGTTTTACATTTTAACATACAAACATAAAAACAAGTAATTATTATTTTTACTGATGTTTATTTTCACTAAGCATCAGAACTACAATAATTTTAAATAATATCATATATTCTTGAGTCAACATCCCTCTCAGCACATACTATTCGTACAGGCATAAATGAGGTATCTTTAGAAAGATTTTTTAACCGGCTTCTGACGTTGCAAAACGATTTTGCACTAAAACTTACTGTTTGTGGGAAATTTTAACATAAAAGACACTTTTAACTGTCATAGGTAAAACGGCATCATGGATGCGCATGCGCGGCATCACGAATCAGACAATATTTTGTATATTTTACGAAGCTAACTTACTAATCACGAATAGACAATGTTACTTTTTGCATAACGTGCTTAGAACAATTTCAATATTTACTTCAAAGTCATTAAACTTATAGGTTATGTGATCCTACTGACAGTCCCGTATTTCGAATACCAAACACATGTTTTGGACACTGTTTTTGGACGCATGGTCATAACTAAACTCAATGAATTCACAATGCTCGGTTGATTGACACCGGGAAAACTGTAGTAAATCACGGATAAACGTAACACCATCTGATCCAAGCGTGCCTTTTTAATTAACTAGAACACAGTTACCTATTGAAATTGCGTTTGCTATCACTATAAACAAGTCGCAGGGAAAAACACTTCAAAGAGCAGAACTGCGATTACCAAATGCCGTCTTTACTCAAGGACAATTGTCTGTAGCGTTTTTAAGGGTAACTAAATCAATTAACATGTTTGTATCCATTAAAGAATATACAAAAAGTACAAGATCACATTCTTACATCAAATATCGTTTACAACGAGGTATTGTAATGTCCTGTAAAAATGTTTATTAAAGTTTAAAATGTTTATTATTTTTTAAACATGTTTTCCTTTCCAACTACCGCCCTCACCCCAAGGACTACCCTTATTCGAAAGACTGTGTTTATTTAAAACTTTCAAAATGCGAAATTACGTACGCGTTCCCAGTTTTCTTATTACTTTAGGTTTATATTCTGTTTTATTCTACAATATTACAAATAATTTAAGAGAAATAATCAATTTGAATTCCATTTGGGCATCGAGGGCTGCGTTGCGTGGTTAACCTGATCCTTTTGCAGTTTGAACCTTTCACTATCACCTTGCAATTAAACTAGGGAGACAGTATAGCAGCAAAAACTATGAAATATATTCGACCTATGATATATGTGTACTTTTCCTTGTTGGTACATGAAAGGAAAAGATGGTGGAATGTTTTTTTATGAAATCGCTATCCGTTATCAAATGTAAAGAAATGTAATTCTGTAAATTGGTTATTTAATCACTATAATACACTAATAATTAATTCAATACTTGTACTTTTAGATTACTTCCAATGTTAAATCGTTGCACAACTTGTAGGCCTGTTGTCAATATGAACTCTCTTAAAATAGACGTTATAGTTACATTTAATACTTGTATAATCTATTAACAAAACAATATAATGCATTATATTTACGTTATTAAATGCAATAGGCCTTACTTTGTTCGAATTTTGCATTTAAATCTATAAAATCATGAATGGATTCTAACGTTGTATCTTGATAAAATATTTAAAAATGAAATATAATGGTATTTTACATGTCACAAGTAAATTATACAACAGTATTTACTGAAAGTAGAATTTTTATTTAATAATATTTACATATTATAATTGGCCTAGATTGTCTTACCGATTTTACTTTAAAAACTGATTAGATCAATAATTATTTGTCTTGGATACATTAACAATTTAAATATTATGTTTTTAATATTTCAACAATGTTTTTTTAGCAGTTAGCTGTTTTGGTACACGCACAATTAATTATTTGTCACCTATGACTGCATTGTGCTGCACTCTCACGGAGACACTTTATACTGTGCTTGAAATTTTGTTAAAAAACTTTCAAGTCGGTTTTATTTTATTGTAAAGCTTTAAAATAGAAATGCATGAGGCGTGATAGTTCCCTGGTGTTTCGGCAAATCTGTAAATACCCCATAAAGCAGTTTCAAAAAAATAGATTTTATGGTACAAAACCGATCGGAATGCTTTGCGTAGTAATATATGAAAGATTACTTGCTAAATAATCGCGGTTCACAGTTGTCTCACTTTTACCGCTTTATAATGATAAAATCAAAATTTTTAAAAAATGTGATTTTCCTTTAATGTAAATATTAAATTCAATTCACATTCTATTTGAAACGTCACGAATTGATTTGGTTAAATAAAATTAACCAGTGAATTTTTGGGCCAAGTTTGAATAACATTGACCCAAAATTGTGAAAGTTTGGCTAACGGACAAAGCATAATCACTTTTAACCAGTCCCATTAATTATGCAATGGTAACTTTGAAATTGTAGACGTTTAAGTTTAAGATGACATAAATAATTTATAATTATAATAAATTACAATAATTATAATCTGTAATTATTGCATCACGTTAACGTCTTTCTAAAATGATGGGAGTAAATTTCCAGCAATAACAC
>CM040189.1:15905865-15943365 GCA_022606455.1 Callitettix versicolor
CAATAGTCGGACGTTAAATTAAAAAAAATCAGACCAATTTATTAAAATTGTGTAATTACATCTCTCCTTAAGAATAATTCAGATTTGACAAAATTTTATTTTCAATCTCTATACAAGTGCGGTTTTTCCCTCTTGAGTCGAGGAGGGCCATTAATCACTTCAAGAATGGAGTTCACGTCATGAAATATGAAGTCTAAGACACACGTCATGTTTTACTGCTTCTGTCGTAACTTCTTCCTTTACAGTATTAATGTTAAGGTCACAATATAAGTCATTATTCCGAACATATCGAGGTACATTATCGATAGCTCTCGGCGCTTTGTTCTGAAAAATCTGACGTTTGTCTTACTAGCACATCCCAAAAGTTGTACGCGTATATCCAAACATATCTCAACTCTTGTTTATATAACAACAGTTTATTGTGTATTGACAGATCAGATCTGCGTCCAAGCAGCCAATACACTTTCTGCGTTTTATATTTAATTTCTTCTTTTTTTATACTCTCTTTCCACTTTAACCCTTCGCTGGGTGTGCCTAGATGTATCACACAACCGGGCGCGCCGCGGCAATTTGGCCGCAATGCCTAATTCCGCTTTTGTACCCATGAAAACTAATTTTAAGTGGACACATTGCATTATTTTTTATTACACTTTGTTTCTAATTGATTTATTTTAATTTTCAGAATTAGTTATATTTATTTAAAAAAGATTAATATTTGAAACATAGACAATAGTTAATGAATACAAACACTTGTCTGAAAAACGATTTCATTTTATAGAAGAAACATGAAAAAAATTACGGAATTCTTATGATATTTTCTCAGATGACGTTGCCTACTCATAAAAGTCAAATAATTATCTAAATCAGTTAAATTATTTATTCTTAAACTATGTGAAGCGTGCACACACACACACACACACACACACACCTGGACAGATATTGAAGTTAATCTTTTTAGATTTACAGGGTATGTAAAATATATGCAAGTATCAATTAAAATCACTTTTTCACTATCATTTATATTTATTGGTCTAGTTTCACCCTTCGTTAAATGAAAAAGAAAAAATCATCAAAATTTTCTATTGTAACATTCCATGAAACATTGCTCCCAATTATCAACTACAATTGTAACACAAAAAATTGTTTGTGTATAAACGTTTTCAGAAATTAAAAAAAAATTATAATTAATATAAAACACAAAGACAAGTTGCTTTGATAATCAGTCTTTTTATTGTCATTTAAGGATTAATTATATTTCGCTCTTTCGTATTGTTAATTGTAGTTATTAATTAAATGGAGACATTTTCAACATTAAAAAAAGTTAAGACTGAAACAGTATTGTTGTGTTTTATGACTAATAAACTCTGTTTTTCATAACTTGACATTTATTCGCACAACTTCCAAGCTTTAAGAAATATTTTTATAAAAAAGTTCTTCAAATTTTTAATAAACTCTTAGTTTGTTTACAATGAACAATATTGTACATTTCTCACTATGCTAAGTATACAGCAAATTTTGTTGTGTAAATTCTATGTGTATATTTTGATCGATATATCCGCGACTCAAAAAACCTTTGTTTCATTCGGATGCTTTTTATTCTGGGTAGAGACTGAAGTAGTTGTTCGATTTCAATTAAAATTTGCATAACTAACAGATTTTTCATATAAATCGGTTGAATGTTTGTTTTAAAACCCGTTTCTAACCAAAAAATATGTTGAAAATTTAATACAAATAAATTGTGTATACGTTTTTGATCAAGGTCATTAAGTCACTTGGCAAGACTTTAAAGGCAAACGTGCTCGTTTGGCCAGAAACTTACAATCGTATCCAATGTTTTGTCCTCTTTATTGGACGTAGTAATTATCATTTACAAAATTATTATGAGTACTGTAAAGACTCACAGGATTTTCTCTAAACTAACTTGAACCTAAGGTTAACTTTAAAGTGAAGCGAAAAAATTACCTCAATTTTTTTGTGTTTAACGTACGACTATTGTGCACACTTGGGCTAATGCAGACGATGGGATGATTTATTGCGTATGAAAATGCCAAGCCCTCGCCGGGAATCGAACCCGGGTCCTCGGGGTGAAAGCCTAGTACGCTATCCACTAGGCCACCGAGGCGACCCTTAATTTTTGTTTACATTCTCTACACATAACGGCAAATTATTTAGATAGATATCGAAGACTAATGGACCCAAAAAGGAATCCTGTGGTACATTTTAATCCAGTAATGAATATACTAAAAGCCGTGATCATCATGCCAAACCTGTGTAAATGAAAAATACAGGTGGCTATGTAACCAAACATCAACGTACGTGTTTGTTTATTAGGCCGAGAGACCACCCAATACGGAGCGGATTACGTATTCAAAACCTAACCTATTGTTTTTAATGTAATTGCGACCACTGAAAGCCTAACGGAGTCAAGCGGCGTCGCTGGACTCTGCCGTGTAGCTTCGACTCTGTCTATGTTCGGTTTTGATTCCCCTTTCCCCTCACGCTGACCACGCCTCCAAAATTATTATTTATCGTTACCTAAACGTAAATATTTCCTATATTCTGTTACTGTGGGCCTAAATATTTAGATCTAAAACGGGTTCTTTAAACTGATTGAACTCCGCTTCCGGTTGACGTTCATCTTCAACTTCCGCTCCACGTTTGGTGGCCGCTCTGCCTTATGTATGCTAAATAAAGGGAATGTCGCAATGGCTAAGTGGTGTCTACCCTGTAAACTTGGCTAGTCAGCCCTTATTTGTTTGGTACCGACCTATTCTTATTCAAATATGTTATCAGTGAGTTGTTACTTTTTAAAATGGAAATTGACCGAAAGAATGTGTGTCAATACATACTGTTG
This sequence comes from Callitettix versicolor, assembly GCA_022606455.1. Classification (NCBI taxonomy): domain Eukaryota; kingdom Metazoa; phylum Arthropoda; class Insecta; order Hemiptera; family Cercopidae; genus Callitettix; species Callitettix versicolor. The sequence continues at coordinate 15,908,720 of CM040189.1, forward strand.
ATAAGAAGGTAATTATTAGCCGCCTCGGTGACCTAGTGGATAGTGTACTTTCACCCCGAGGACCCAGGTTCGATTCCCGGCCAAGGCTTGGCATTTTCATACGCTATAAATCATCCCATCGTCTGCATTAGCCCAAGCGTGCACAATAGTCGGACGTTAAACACAAAAAAAAAAAGAAGGTAATTCGTAATATGTGCTTTGATAACGCGTTCAACGTGGAATCAATGCCCTAAGATGCATTTCCTGTCTCATTGATACAGTATTATAATTATTATAAAAACTCCGATGGTACGTTGACGTATTATTTCAATGCATTCTAGACGGTTTTATTGCTGCAGAAATCTTCTTCGGTAAATTCTGCCAGTATGTTTACCTCTATGACTCGTTATTGCCATACTTCAAAATTAAACCGTCACAGTGTTTAGACTGCTGCGAGGATTACAGGAAAAGTTTAAAACTGTAAGTCCTGAAAATTAATTTGCTTTAATTATTCACGTTGGGATTAAGAATTTTAATGCGACACTTTTCGCCTAATGTAACTGCCTAACTTTGTAGCTCCTTGTATCTCTTTCCTCATTCTCAGATTTGTTAAAGTCTCAGAGACGTATTCTGTTAAGCATTGAACAAAATTTGGTTCGAAGAACATAGCATTGCATGCACCACTGCACTGAGTTTATCTTTTCAACATATGAAAAATGTCTGTTTTTTTTTTTTTTTTTAACGTCCGACTAGTGTGCACACTTGGGCTAATGCAGACGATGTCTGTTATTAAACTAAAAATAAAAATATTGTATCATGTTTTCTCTTTCTATTTTTATTTTAATGATGATAACTTGATCGAAAACGACAAATTAACATAGCTATTTTTTAACAACATAACCTTAAACTAATTATAGCCTATCAGCTGTTCAATGAAATCAGCTGATCGTTACGAATTAATATAAAACAGATCTTTTACTATTACATATTTATCAAAATTAAATCAACTCTTAATTTCGTATATTTACATCACTCAAACGTCTTCGTATTTTCCGTAGTGTAGTGGTTATCATGTGCGCGTCACACACGCAAGGTCACCGATTGAAATACAGGCAATTTTAATTATAATTAATTTAGTCTGAGACTTGGGACGCGCAAAATATACAGTTATATGTCAATATAAATATGTTATCCGCAAAATCCAACATCAAAACCAGCCCTAAATGACATGTTAATTCATTAATGCTTTCGCAACCAAAACTATTTATGAAGATAATTTGATTTAAATTTAAATTTAATTTCGTTGCATTTAATACGTAAATGAATTAGTGATTTGTAATTTTGCAGTTTAGAACGAGTTTAAACTACATATATATATATATATATGCCGCTTCGGTGGTCTAGTTGATAGCTTACTGGGCTTTCACCCCGAGGACCCGGGTTCGATTCCCGGCCAGGGCTTGGCATTTTCATGCGCTATAAATCATCCCATCGTCTTCATTAGCCCAAGTGTGCACAATAGTCGGACGTTAAACACAAAATATATATATATATATATATATATATATATATATATATATATATATATATACACGTATATTATACTTACAGTTTTTACTTTTAAATACCATTTAATTGGATTAATTGAAAATTAGCGTGTACGGAACAAACAGAAACCCTGGTAAACTGTTATACTGAAAAAACTAATTGAAATCTGCATCCGACAATCGAAAAACAATGATAGAATATCAAGTCGTTTAAATTATACAAAATAAATATCATTTTCCAGAAAGAAATATTATAAACGACTTGACAGTTGTCATAAAGGACAAATTGAAATGAGAGTTGGTGAAAACAAAAAGTGGAATACACATATTTCTAAATATCCTTCAAGAATAACGTTGTTTAAATGACCAGGTTTTTTCTACTTAACTTTGAATATTCTGTTTATGTATTGTAAGAAAAAAGGATAATATTTTAATATCTATTCGATCTATCACAATTAATTGTCTTAAATTATTGTTATACGATATTGCATAAAGCATAAGTACTGTTTATTCATCGCTTTATTTGGGACAAAATTAGAGGTTATTTCTGCAAAAAAAACAACAATCCCATTAATTTTGGATAATCAGGAGACTAAAAGAATGTACAATAGATTACTGAAGGACAGTATTTGGACAAACCAAGGACGTAAATATATTTATTTTAGAAGGAAAATTAAGGATAACCATAAGTACAACGATGTAGGTCTATGTACTTTTATTTATTCATTTCACCCGCACTGCAGTCAGAGGTTGACTTCGGTTTCCCTTACAATTCTGTTCCATGCAACCCGATCCAGCGCCAACTGCTTCCATCCAGTAATTCCAATCCTTGCCAAATCGTCCTCCTGGTCATCCACCTATCTCGTAGTGCGTCCTCTTCTTCTTTTCCTCGACAAATTCTCTTCCATTATTTTTTATGTAATCCTATCATCTTCCACCCTCTGCACATAACCGAGTCAGCTGATCCTTCGTGCTTTTATAAACGCAATATGTTCTCATTTTCTATTAAATTCTAAGTGCCTGGGTATTTCTAATGCGCCATACATCCCGAAAAGCGGTCCAAAAATACGTCTTAGAATCTTCCTTTCAAACACCCCCAGCGCGTGCCGATCAATAACTTTCAGCGTCCAGCTTTCTGCTCCATAGCAAACGTCATTTCTGACAAGCGATTTATCTTGGTATCTCTAGAGAGAAGTGTCGATTTTAAAAGATTTGTCACAATTACTCTTTAAAAAAAACAATCCTCCGACCAATCGGAGTCCTTAAACATCAGGCCACAAGGGCAAGTAACGCGAGAAGCATATTGGGTTTTAAAAGAGATAAGTTTCCGCTTTTAAGTAACGTCAACTGCTAGCTTTAACCGTATTAACCAATAGGAACACGGCTGAATGGCTCTGCTACTTTAATGTAGCTAGAGAAAACGGAATTACACCAAAATCCACGCTTGAGGGATGGTAATCAGACAAACTTCAAAACGTCCGCAAACGGCGTCTCACCCTCACTTGTTCCTGAACAGCTACTCGCGCTAAATCGCCGTATTGTCACTCCGAAACTTCCGGACTTCATATTTAGTAATTGGCTCCTCCTAGTGAGGCGTTAGGTGATCAAATATAAAAATTCCGTTTCTCAGAATTGTGTGCGGCAAACTTCACTCCTCTCTTCTTAGTGCAATAGTCACGCGCTCCTGTCAGCAAACAGTGCTTGCATATCTCTGGTACTAACCGAATATCTTCTCTGACTTGCTTGTACTGCACAAGTGAGAAGATAGCTTGCCAAACTTCTAAAACAATACACGCGCACCGCCGGAATATATCCGGAATCACTAATGTTAGACATTCCGTGAATATAGTGGATCGGTGATATTGTGCCAAAAATCTAAAGTATGTTAACTTTGTGGCTATGAAATTCGAACGCATAAACTCTGTGCAATTACTTGCGTTAAATTAGCTGTTACAGTTGGATTAACATCGTTTATTCAACGCACTTCTAAGGGCACTGGAGACGAATGTACAATTGTGCCTGTTCATTTTTAATGACTTATAAACTTATCATTAATGATCCACATTGCTAAAACAGGTGTTTTTACCAATAAAATTTAATCTAATTGATTATATACCGTAATCTATCATTGTTTCATTGTGTTAAACACTTTGATTCACAAGAACCACTTTAATAACAACACTATTGTTTATAATAAACACTCCCCGCAGGAGGAGCAGACTAGCTGCACCTATTGAGAGGATTTAGACGTCCCTCGCGTTACTAGAGTCTAACACACACTTACACTTACAACACTACACTTACGACTTTAACGCTTTACACTCCCACTTACATTTAGGGAGGCGATAATAGCCTCAATATGCTTTTCGCCTTAAAATAAAATAAAAAAATGTTTATAATAAACATTAAGTGTTTGATTCTGATTTCGATAGCTTAGCTGATTTTAAATAAATAATTTCGTTGTCTGAGTGTTTTGTTTTTATATTCATTATTGTTAAATATAAATATGTTATTATCAACAAACAAATTACTATTAACAGTAATTTATTTGTTATTATTTATAATTGTCCTTTCAATATTAACTTCATTTTAATTTTTACAGAGATATAAAAGTATACTGTTGTCAGTAATAGTGCCTTATAATTATAATATGCTAGATAAACATTCACGTTTCTCAACGGAATTTTATCAAACAAAATTTAAGATTACTTTTAAGAGTGTTTGGACCCTGTTGGTAATATTGAATTTCTCTTTGTAAGATTATCGAAAAACAACACTCCGATATTTGTTAACATAAAATTAATTACTTTAGATAACCCATATTAAAGGTCTTTTATGTAGGGGTGTGGTCTGGTTTTTTGCTTTTTTATTAGTTTTCTTCAATATTTTTAAAAGCACAGAAGTATATACGAGGTGTGTTCAGAAAGTAACGAGAATTTTAATTTTTTGAACAAAATATTTATTTATTCTTCTACATTGATGTTGTCGCCTTCAAAATAGTCCCCATTGGAGAATATGCACTTGTGCCAGCGCTTCTTGCAATCCTCGAAACACTCCTCAAACTCGACCTTTGAGATAGCCTTTAGTTCTTTCAGCGATGTGCTTTTAATGTCATCTACGGCTGTAAAACAACGGTCCTTTAAGGTTCTGTTTGTTTTTGGAAATAGGAAAAAGTCACACGGAACCATGTCTGGCGAATATGGAGGCTGGGGCATCGTTACAGTACTGTTTTTTGCCAAAAATTCACGAACAAGCAATAAAGTGTGAGCTGGTGCATTATCGTGGTGCAAAAGCCATGAATTGTTTTCCACAGATCCGGGCGTTTTTTTTCGGATTTCTTAAATCAAACGGCGTTGAACTTGTAAGTAGTACACCTTATGGCATGATGCATTATGCTATTAATATCGAAGAACACAGTGAGCATAACCTTCACGTTCGACCGCACTTGTTGAGCTTTTTCGGTCTTGGCGAGCCAGAATGCCTCCACCGGGATGATTGAGCCTTAGTTTCGACGTCATATCCGTAAACCCATGTTTCGTCACCTGTTTTAATACATTTCAGTAATTCTGCATAGTCGTTGACTACATTTAGTGACTCCTGAGGAGCTTCCATTCGCCGCTGTTTTTATTCAAAATTCAACAATTTTGGAACGAATTTGCTGTCACGCGTTTCATACACAAAACACTGGAAACAATGTCATAACATGATCCAATCGATATGCCAACATCATCAGCGACCTCTCTAATTGTGATTCAGCGATTGTTTATAACAATTTATTTCACTTTTTTGACGTTTTCATCGGTTGTTAATGTGCTGGGGCGTCCAGGGCGTTCGTCATCTTCAACGTCTTCACGGCCTTTTTGGAAACGCTTATACTACTCGTAAACTCTTGCTTTACTCATAACAGACTCACCATAGGTCTTTGTTAACACTTCATACACTTTGTTACACTTTATTCCATTTTGTACGCAAATTTTTACGCAAAAACACGACTCAAGGGGATTTGCCAGTAAAGCTCTTGGGGTGGGGTGGGGTGTTGAAAACTCTGCCTAAATGAATTGACAAAACCCTTTGCGAGCTATCGATGTAAAACGAAATAAAGTTCGATTATCCTTGAAACAAAACTGATTAACCTATATTGTCTGTATTTTATTAATGTATATTTAGAAAAAAATGTATTTTGCAAACATTACAGGCAGTTTTAATGAAACAGGATAATTTTTGGACACAAATTTTTTGATCCATTTCTCTTAAAGAACGAAAATTGCCGAGCTCATAAAAACACGTGTAACCTTAGTGGCTGTGTCTAACCTTAGTGACATACAAAGTCAACAATGAAAACCGCTGAAAGTTTTATCATACTTCAAGGGCATGTATACCAACATAATAAAAAAAAATTGACAATCGAACTCTCTAAGCCCTCGAAATTTAAAAATTCTCGTTACTTTTTGAACACACCTCGTACAAAATGTAAATATCTTATCACAATTCCACATAAAATTGATATTAAATCTTATCTTATCGTTAACGACAATGACAAATGTTGAGGTTATATTATATAGAACAAAAATTACATAATCGATATGTATTTAGGTTACTGCCGGCCTGCCTATATGTAGCATTACTTCAATAATTAACACGATAAGCAATTATTACTTCGATTTGACGGTATAAACAGAAAATAAATTCTTAACAATATTTAAAGTGTATGTAAGCAAAATTGTATAACAATCCACGCAATAGTTTACATTTCTATACCCGAGAAGCAAACACTTTAGTTACATATACAATTTCTAGAATGGTATGCTCTAGTGGTTTTCTAATGCAATCTGCAAAGAGAGAATCGTTTTGTGTCACCAAAGATCGCGTGATAAAACTCTGCACGGAGTGGTCAGTACTAATGAACATGACTGAAGGGGATTTGCCAGTAAAGCTCTGGGGTGGGGGGGTGTTGAAAACTCTGCCTAAATGAATTGACAAAACCCTTTGCGAGCTATCGATGTAAAACGAAATAAAGTTCGATTATCCGCGAAACAAAACTGATTAACCAACATTGCCTGTCTTTTATTAGTGTATATTTAGAAAAAAATGTATTCTGCAAACATTGCAGGCAGTTTTAATGAAACAGGATAATTTTTTGGGCACATTTTTACTGAAAGATTTAAATTCCCGCTTTGCATTATGAACTTTGTCTCACTGCTTGCATAATTTTGTCAATTTGATGATCTCAGTGAATTTCCGGATGTGTTATTTGCTATTATCGCCCATTTTGAAGAAATTTTTCCAAAATCTCATAAAACGTTTTTACCTTTAACATAAACTTTTCATTTTTAATTATTTACAAAAAAACTTTAAGATATTTAACAAATCTGATTTTGTTCAAACGGTTTTGATCAAACTGTGCGCAAATATAGTCTACTAAAAATACCAGATTCAAAAATTAACGGTTAAGACTACAAAGCCGGTTTTCGAAACGAAGCTTTTAATGTTAGCTTTGGTGAGAGAAGCGAATAAACAAATATCTGCTGAACGGAAGAACGTAACGGAATTACGGAAAGCACGAGCAAACTAATTTCGTTTCTCCATTTCTGTCTGTTTCTTTTTCTTCTTCTTTTTCGATAACAGTACACGCGTATAATGTGAAAACGTTGTGTTGCTTTGGTTTCGGTATTTCTCTTTATTTGAAGAACACGTGCACGTTGTAACCGTTTTTAATGTATTTCAAATTAATAATTATTAATATTGCTAGCTTTTAACAACATAACCTGAAACTTATTGTAGCCTATCAGCTGTTCAATGAAATCAGCTGACCGTTACAAATATAAAACAACTGATCTGTTACTATAACTACAGGAAATAATATCTAAGCTAGGTTCACGTATTTATTTATCTAAAAAAAAGATATTTGTAAACATATCTTCAAACTAATTATATATTCTGCAAAGTTATTATTAACAATAGCTTTGTTTCCGTCGGTAACTCACCAAGTTCCACACGTGTACGTTTTACTGAAATTTTGATCATATGTGGAGATTCATAATAAAATTTTGAAGGAATTTTTACTTCATTAGTACACCGTGAATATTGTCATGTTTGTTTTATTTCGGTGTGCTTTAAAATAGTATTTTTTTAAATTTCAAATTGTGTACAGTGATTTAAATTATGAATCTGTCAACCTATGACAAATTTTTGAAAAAAAAACAAGCCGAATTTCTGAATTTTTGAGGGAGGAGAAATGATTGGATATTAAGTAAATGTGGTAGTCGGTTACTGGGCCTGTAGAAGTGACCCAGTAAAATATTGATGTATTCAGGGTTCATTACCAGTTTGTATTGGTTCCTAACTATGTTACTGGTCTTATTGCTAAATTTAAACTATGCACAAATGATTTTAATGAAAATAAAACTTACCTACATCATATAGAAATACAATACATTAATCTTGTGCAATATATCCAACTGTTAATACTCTAATAATTGTGACGATTGAGCTGGGTACATAGTAAAAGTGTTTCATTATTAATTTAACTATTTATTATTGAACTTACTTATACGCAATGTGCACTATATTTTTATGTGCTATGTTAGTGGGATGAGTAGTATTTATTAAAGAAATTCTTTATAAACATAATGTTAAACAAAGAAGTAATAAATGTAAAATATCATTAACTGGTTTTGGACTATTTTTTTCTAGTTTCACAATCGGAAACCATAGCACTGAGCCACGAATGCACTTGAATTGCAGCTCAATGGTAGACTTAGTCAGTTCATTACGTATCAAGCGTGACACGTGCTGTTCTTGCTGTCGCGATTTTCCTCTCCCTTCATACAAAAAACAACCAAAATGTTTTCAATTCAGAAATATTTTAGTAGAATCAAAAGTCAAACATTGTTGTATATGCAGAGTAATCTTATGCTAAAACAGTGTTGTGACTAACAATACTTTCTCTAGGAAACGCGTAAAAGAACTAATGCAGTTTTATTTTGTAGCGAAATGAAAGTTAAAGTAAGGTATTTTTTTCTTAAATAAGCTTTTATAGCTGTCATCACTGTAAGACTCGCACCCGGGACCATAATATGAGCACATATCGCCGCCTCGGTGGCATAGTTGATAGCGTACTGGGCTTTCACCCCGAGGACCCGGGTTCGTTTCCCGGCCAGGGCTTGGCATTTTCATACGATATAAATCATCCCATCGTCTGCATTAGCCCAAGTGTGCACAATAGTCGGACGTTAAAAAAAAAAGTGAGCACATATCATAACCTCTATATTACTTTGTTTAGGAGTCGAAAATATATGTGTGTTTAAAAATTTAGTACGATTTGATTAAAATTTGGCACGAAAATCGATTTTATCAATAGCTTGGACAAATGCGTTAACCGGAAAAAATTCGTCCAACAATACAAAATGGTAGCGATTTTAAATACTTATTAAAAAATTCCCAATATTTTTTTTCTAATATTTTGAAAATCTGATTTTACAATCGAAATCAGCGTTAAAAATTACATGCATTAGCATTAAAAAATTGATTTAAAGTCCATCAGGTTCATTTTTATATTTTCAATTCAATTTAAACTGACTTTATAAATATTTACTGTGTATATACGTTAACAGTGACGATTTTTTGCATGTTATTCTTGTCATCGAGAGTTTCTGTTTCTCCTTCATCCAAAAAAGTGCTCGCATAAACAATTTTCCCTTATACAAAAAAGTGCTCGCCTAAACAATTTGTCCCTTATACAAAAAAGTGCTCGCCTAAACAATTTGTCCCTTATACAAAAAAGTGCTCGCTTAAACAATTTTTCCCTTATACAAAAAAGTGCTTTCCTAAACAATTTTCCCCTTATACAAAAAAAGTGCTCGCCTAAACAATTTTCCCCTTATACAAAAAAAGTGCTCGCCTAAACAATTTTCCCCTTATACAAAAAAGTGCTCACCTAAACAATTTTTCCCTTATACAAAAAAGTGCTTTCCTAAACAATTTTCCCCTTATACAAAAAAAGTGCTCGCCTAAACAATTTTCCCCTTATACAAAAAAGTGCTCGCCTAAACAATTTTCCCCTTATACAAAAAAGTGCTCGCCTAAACAATTTGTCCCTTATACAAACAAGTGCTCGCTTAAACAATTTTTCCCTTATACAAAAAAGTGCACTCATAAACAATTTCCCCCTTATACAAAAAAGTGCTCGCCTAAACAATTTTCCCCTTATACAAAAAAGTGCTCGCCTAAACAATTTTCCCCTTATACAAAAAAGTGCTCACCTAAACAATTTTTCCCTTATACAAAAAAGTGCTCGCCTAAACAATTTTCCCCTTATACAAAAAAGTGCTCACTTAAACAATTTTTCCCTTATACAAAAAAGTGCTCGCCTAAACAATTTCCCCCTTATACAAAAAAGTGCTCGCCTAAACAATTTTCCCTTATACAAAAAAGTGCTCGCCTAAACAATTTTTCCCTTATACAAAAAAGTGCTCGCCTAAACAATTTTTCCCTTATACAAAAAAGTGCTCGCCTAAACAATTTTTCCCTTATACAAAACAGTGCTCTCCTAAACAATTTTTCCCTTATACAAAAAACTGTTCGCCTAAACAATTTTTCCCTTATACAAAAAGTGCTCGCCTAAACAATTTTTCCCTTATACAAAAAGTGCTCGTCTAAACAATTTGTCCCTTATACAAAAAAGTGCTCGCTTAAACAATTTTTCCCTTATACAAAAAAGTGCTCTCCTAAACAATTTTCCCCTTTTACAAAAAAGTGCTCGCCTAAACAATTTTTTCCCTTATACAAAAAGTGCTCGTCTAAACAATTTGTCCCTTATACAAAAAAGTGCTCGCTTAAACAATTTTTCCCTTATACAAAAAAGTGCTCTCCTAAACAATTTTCCCCTTATACAAAAAAGTGCTCGCCTAAACAATTTTCCCCTTATACAAAAAAGTGCTCTCCTAAACAATTTTCCCCTTATACAAAAAAGTGCTCGCCTAATCAATTTTCCCCTTATACAAAAAAGTGCTCGCCTAAACAATTTGTCCCTTATATAAAAAAGTGCTCTCCTAAACAATTTTACCCTTATACAAAAAAGTGTTCGCCTAAACAATTTTCCCCTTATACAGAAAAGTGCTCGCCTAAACAATTTTCCCCTTATACAAAAAAGTGCTCGCCTAAACAATTTTCCCTTATACAAAAAGTGCTCGTCTAAACAATTTTTCCCTTATACAAAAAAGTGCTCTCCTAAACAATTTTCCCCTTATACAAAAAAGTGCTCGCCTAAAAAATTTTCCCCTTATACAAAAAAGTGCTCGCCTAAACAATTTTCCCCTTATACAAAAAAGTGCTCGCCTAAACAATTTTTCCTTATACAAAAAGTGCTCGTCTAAACAATTTGTCCCTTATAAAAAAAAGTGCTCGCTTAAACAATTTGTCCCTTATACAAAAAAGTGCTCGCCTAAACAATTTTCCCCTTATACAAAAAAGTGCTCGCCTAAACAATTTTCCCCTTATACAAAAAAGTGCTGGCCTAAACAATTTTTCCCCTTTACAAAAATGTGCTCGTCTAAACAATTTTTTCATTAGAAATAGTTTTTATCACTACAATTTATTTCAAACACAACTATAAGTAATTTCTTTTGTACCGTTATACAGTACACAACGTTCGATTTGAAAATAAGTATATTTTTTCACACTCATGTTCTAAATGCTACAATTAAATTTGTGATTATTTCGAATGATTTATCAGTGACAAAAAACGCACAGAGCAGATTAAATTTGCCTTCAGCACAGATAAATCGTACCTGACTTCGTAAATCACGTGACTACGTTCAGTCAACACGACAATTTATTATGGAGTTACTGTAATCACTTGCTAATTGGGTTTGCGCAAAGAACTTTGTGATTTATTCATAACAACACTACAAAACTGTAAATACTGCTGTCAAATGCGGCACGCAGCTGTCTCGCTGACGTGATGAAATCGAATTTCCAAATATATTTTTTTAACTCTGATATCACTATCAAAATCAGCATTAAAATAAAAATATATACCCCATTAACAGATTTGGAAAATTCAACATGCTAATTATGATATATAACGCAGAACACTATGGTGAAATTAATTAAAAAAAAACAACAAAAAAGTTATGATTTTTATTAAAAAATATTTTTAAATTACCGCCATTTTAGAATTGTTAAAAGAATTTTTGGGTAAAGAAATTATATGATAGTATATAAAACTTTTAAAAGCACCTGAGAACGTGTTCTAGAGCTCTTTCAAGGTTCCGGGCTGGGTGATACTGTAATGGCCGATTTTTTAATTAAAATTCGCCACTATGAATTATTAAAAAAGCACATTTAATAAAAGTTAAACTGGAAACATTATAAGGAAAACATATCTATATATTCTACAAGAAATTCTCAACAAACGTTTCGAAATATTTTTTTTTTTTTTTTAATTTCAGTTCATTTATCAAAAACTTTGAACGATTGTGTGTCTGTCAGTTTGTTGCGTGCCTATATCTACAAACAACCAAACAGTGTGTCTTATGATTTTTATTAAAAAATATTTTTAAATGACCACCATTTTAGAATTGTTAAAACAATGTGTTGGTAAAGTAATTATATGACAGTACATAAAACGTTTAACAGCACCTGAAAACGTGTTCAATAGGTCAGGATTTGTGCTCTTTTAAGGTTCCGGGCTGGGTGGTACTGTGATGGCCGATTTTTTAATTGAAATTCGCTACAATGAATTATTAAAAGCACATTTAAAAAAAGTTAAACTGGAAACATTATAAGGAAACATATCTATATATTCTACAAAAAATTCTCAACAAACGTTTCGAAAAAAATACAGTTCATTTCTATCAAAAACTTTGGACGTGTATCTGTCAGTCTGTTGCGTGCTTTTATCTTTAAACAATCAAACAGTGTGTCTGATATTGATGAAATTTTGTGCGTTGGAACGTTTCCTCAAATCTTGCGAACATTTTAAATGTTTTAGCACATATTATTAAAATTTTAAAATTAAATTTTTAACTATAACAATAATATTATCTTCTCCAAATCGATTTTAAAATTTTCATCTCAACAAAAATTCCGTATCGTGGCATTTAGAACAAAAAAGCCTGTTTGTCAAAATTTATACAAATAGGTCCTACTTATTAAATAGCTCTAATACTCATAACTCAAGAGAGTGTACAAATTATTAAAAAAATATTTTTAAAGTTAATTGAAAAAAATATTTGACTACTTTCACAATAAAAGAGCCAAACCACTTTGGTTTAGAGAAACAGAGAAAGACATAACAGAACTACAAATCACTGACACTATGCTCATGGACAAAACAGCCAAAACAATAACCAAGGACAAGAAACAACGGTTCCAAGATAAAGTCAAATCCAAGCGAACGATCCAAATCTCCGACGAAGAAAGAAGAGCAAGATCACAGCGAATGAAGTAATACTGGGCTACGAGGAAGGCACAGAACATTAAAAAATGATTGATTTGGTGTACCCCAAAGTTGGGTGAAACAAATAAAGAGATAAAAAAATTTGACTAAAACCTTGACCTCTCTTAGGTTTTGTTTTTAACGATTTCAATATAATTCTGTTGTTTTTCAAATTTGCTTCACTAACAACAGTTTGTAATCTCTACACAGGTGTTTAAAAAAAAACATAAAAATGAAAGAGGTGATCTTCCAAATCAAAACTAATTTATAAGTTTGTATAAACACATTTCCAAATTTCCCACAAGCCGCCATTTTGTTTTTAACAAAATATTTTATAGCTCTAAAACGGTCCGAAATAAAAAAACAATTATCAAAATATATCGATAGCGGTGACAAATGTAAAATTTTTTATGACATTTTTAATGGAGCAACTAGTAAAACTATGGAGCCAGTTGTGCAAATTAATCCGTTGAGGCACGTAATCAATGGCAATAATGCGTTTATTTTACGTACACTTACGTGCTCCGACTGACCGATTCGCGTCTTTGCTATTTTACCGGCTCCATAGTTTTAAATATTACTCATTTCGATGGGTAATTAAAAGGGCTAAAAAAAAATCTGTCGACATTTTTCACTGAAATTTATTTCTACTTATGTATTTTGATTTAAAGTGTTTAAACGTCCGCCATTTTCAAACAAGATCGTACAAATATAAGCCCGAAAGTTTTTCATTTTCTCACTAACCGCCATTTTGTGTTTTTCACAAAACATTTTATAATTCTTGAAAAATTACACCCCTTGAATATGAAATATTCTTAAGATTCGTAACGTTTCCAAAAGTGTTGATTTTGATCAAAATTTTAGTACAATCTAATCAACGGATTTTTAAAAATTACGCTGATTTTTTAACCCTTACTTCTAACTGGATGTTTTTATAAAAACATAAACATAATTATTAAATAAATTCGAAGTGGTTTCGATAACATGTATACTGCATTTATTAAACATAAAACAAGTTTCATTACCTTTTTCCTAACCCTTTGTTTGCATTACGAAATAAAACACTAATTTTATGCGTTGTTAAGAATCAACCCCCTTTTAAAGTACGTAAGGGTGTTTTACTGCTAATACGTAACCATCCCTCTTCCAGGATATTACTTAAAAATTGCTAACGTTTTCTGGGCTTTGATTACTTCCGGTCACGTGATTCGTAATCGATTTTTTTCATTTTCAATTATGCACTGAAATTTACGGCAAATCAGCTGTTTCGCTGATTAGATGGAAAAAAATTAACAACACCATTAACGCGGGAATTCATTTTGTTGGTAATTTCTGATATTTTAAAGTAAATATAAAAAACATCGGCCGCAGTAAAATAAAAAACCTTTACATTACACACTTTTGGAAATCTGATTTTACTGTTCAATCAACGTTAAAGTGTTAGTTAGTACTTAAAGTCATTAAGTTACACTGGAAATACAAAAGTGAACCCTGACCGTCGTCACGTTATATTTTATAATTTTAACTCAGCAAAACGTGTTCTAGACATGAATTTACAAGAAGTGCTACAGTTTAAATTGACAAATACAGTGAGGCAAATCTAATAAACAGTAACATAAAAACTTTAGAAAACTAAATTAATTAACTTAGTTAATTAAGTACAGTTAATTTGTCCATACTGCTACGTCAGGGTAAACATTAGTTTTGTAAAATTATATTAAACTAATATTATAATTAGTTGTGATTAAAAAAACCAGCTGTTTCTTGAATAAAATATTATGAATTTTTTATCTTTTGTTTTTTTTAAATTATTGTAACATAGCCACCGGACCACATATTCAAATGATTAGGATATGATTACCTATTCTTCCCGTCAGTGGTCTATCAACTCACCTCATAAAGGCTACCGCTGTTTCGAAACTCTATAGCTTCATCTTCAGGCCATACAAAATGTTAAATCCCTCTGTCGAGGTCGTCACAAAGTCAAACAAAACATTAAAACATACATCACAAACACTGAGCACAATTACACGTTTAAAATATTCACCATGAAATTCGGCTTGGTCCAGCTACACACGCTACTTGTACTGCAGTCCGGAATGTAACGACGTACGAGTACGTAATGTAGCTTGGCCAAGCCGAATTTCATGGTGAATATTTTAAATGTGTAATTGTGCTTAGTGTTTGTGATGTATGTTTTAATGTTTTGTTTGACTTTGTGACGACCTCGACAGAGGGATTTAACATTTTGTATAACGGCCTGAAGATGAAACTATAGAGTTTCGAAACCGCGGTAGCCTTTACGAGGTGAGTTGATAGACCACTGACGGGAAGAATAGGTATATAATCCTAATCATTTTGTTTTTTGTTTGTTTGTTTAGTGGATTGTTTCAATTATATACTGGATTCAGTATATAATAATCCAGTTATTCAGTGTGAAAATAACAAAATTGCATAAATAATTTTGGCTTGAATATTAAAATTATTCGTTTTTAATTACTACTACAAGAAATGGTTTGGAAAGTGTTCGAGGTATTTAAAAACTTCGAAACAAAAAGTTTAATATTTGTGATTAACATTGTAGTCTCATTAATTAGGCCTAATACAAAAAAAAACACAGTGAAAAAATTCAAACATGAATCTTAACAGTGTAAACAATTATATTTTTGGTAAAAAAATTACCTTGTCAAAGACTCAATTAGAATAGAAAAATGAATAGCCAATGAGGTTACCCTGATCTGTAGGTCTGAAAACCTACTCTTTATTATGAAAAAAACACAACAGTTCCACAAAATCAAATCAATTCTACTTTACGATAAAATAATAATGCTAATGTAGAGGTTAAGTTGTGCAAAGAAATCAACAAAACGTCAGTCAGCTGTTAAATTAATATCACATGTTTAATATTTGTTCAGGTAATACAAATACCGTAGAATTTCAACAAATAAATGCCCTATTAAAAGTAGAAACTACGGAATTTTTGAGATTATTTCACTTTTTTATATAAGTTACGTGAAAAGTGTTGCTGGTTTACTAAAACAAATGTCAAAATAACCTTTTTTGTGACACTTTTAATGGAGCAACTTTCAAAACTATGGAGCCAGTTGTGCAAATTAATCCATCGAGGCATTTAATCCATGAAAATAATCCGTTTATTTTACATACGTGCTCCGAATGACTGATTTGCGCGTCTTTGGTATTTTACCGGCTCCATAGTTTTAAACATTAGTAATTTCGATGGGTAATTAAAAACTAAACTAATCTGTCGACATATGTAACTCAAATTTATTTCTATTGATGTATTTTGATTTTAAATGTTTAAACACTCGCCATTTTCAAACAAGATCGTATAAGCCTGAAAGGGTTTCATTTTCTCACTAACCGCCATTTTGTGTTTTTCACAAAACATTTTACAATTCTAGAAAAATTTTATACGTTTTATATATATAAGAACGTAATGCGTGACGGCAAACTGAATTTTTTCCCGTGCAAAACATACATCCAACCCGCCATAAGAAGTAGTATATAAGTATATGTTATGTAGAAGAGCGTGATGCGTGACGGCAAACTTAATTTTTTCCCGTGCAAAACATACATTCATACCCCGCCATAAGAAGTAGTATATAAGTATATACTATATATATAAGAACGTGATGCATGACGGCAAACTGAATTTTTTTCACGTGCAAAACATACACCCATACCCCGACATAAGAAGTAGTATATAGTATATATATATATATATATATATATATATATATATATATATATATATATATATATATATATATATAAGAACGTGATGCGTGACGGCAAACTGAATTTTTTCCCGTGCAAAACATACATCCATAACCCGCTTTAAGAAGTAGTATATAAGTATATGCTATATACGCGTATATAAGAGCGTGATGCGTAACGGCAAACTGAATTTTTTCCCTTGCAAAACATACATCCATACCTCTCCATAAGAATTAGTCACTTAAAAAAAAAAAAAAATATATATTTATTTATTTATTTATATACACGGTTAGTGATTTGAAATGACACATAAAATATTAAAATTTGTTCGGTGTAATTCTAGAATTAGTTGTACAAATAAATCTCTTACTAAGTCATTATGTCAGTATACATAGTTTTCATTTAATATTCTAGAAGCATTCATGTCACGATTTCAGGCCCGATTCTCGCCATGTTTACCGTTTCAATGATACATTTTCCAATGTAAATTTCGCTAACACGGTTACCGGCTGTAATTGAAAGTAGATTTACTTGCCTGGATTAAACCCAACTAGCGAAACGTACAATTTCCACGTCATCTGCTTCAAGGTTATTTGATTTTCAGTAACACGATAATCCGGCGTAGGCGTGGCTGCCAAATATCAACCGGAATGGTGATCCCTGAGGAATAATCCCTTCTTTCCGTGATATTATTGATTTGACTTTCCTGCATCCACACTGTCGACCGACAATCTTATTTTGTACGAAAATAAATATTTCCTACTTTCTTCGTGGTATTGCAACTCTGTAATGGGCGAGTTTTAAATGGGCTTCAATATTTTTTTTGTATATTTTATTAGTTCGTTTTCGGACTAGGAGGTAAATAGCTATATAAATTTTCATTACGACATTTCAAAAATTGTAGGGCGCTATTTTTGAATTTATTTGTTTTGTTTTAAGGCGGTAAATTATCTATTATGTTAAGTGATTTCCGACTAATATTTTACGCCTGTGACAGTGCCAAAAGCGGGTAACTTGTTCTTAAGGAAGTATCATAATATAATTAAGAAGAACATACGATTGCAAAGAAATACTTTTATGTGTATTACCTTTTCTAGATCACATGCGTCTAAAAAAGTAGAATTTATTTGTATTCAGTTTGCCTGTACTTATGACCTTCAGAGAGATGTGAGAACTCGCTGCTGGCGGCACCTTGCGGCAGATTGTTCAACTACAATTAAATAGATTTTACTGTATATTTTCTCAATCGTCTCCACGCCCTTTTCTTGCAGCTTGCAGCGCTCATAGCGGCAGATAGACAACTTGGACTTTGACCGCACGATTGGACTAATATCGAGCACGATTTTTATAATGGTGGCTGTACTTTTAGTCCGTTTATATTCAATATCAACACAAAACGCTCCAGATTAAACTGACTGATTTTGATGAAATTTTGCTATTAAGTGCAATGTTAAAGTTGCTTCCTGAACATATTACAAAAAGTTTTGCAAATCTCCAAAAGAAACGAGTGTACGTGTCAAGAAAAAAAGAAAAAACGAAAAAAAGGAAAGGAAAAAAGGCTTAAAAATCTAAATATAATTTTTTGGTTAAAAGTTGGTCATATTTAAGCATACTGAACTCTTATTCAGTCAGTATACTTATAAATAAGTAACCCGCAGGAGTGGCGGTTTAGCTGCACCTATTGAGAGAATTTAGACGTCCCTCGCATTACCCGAGGCTAACATACACATACACTTACGACTTTAACTTTTTACACTCACACTTACATTTAGGGAGGCCTCAATATGCTTTTCGCCTTAAAATAACAAAAAAAAACCTAAGTAACAAGATCTTGTATAAGATGTATATCTAAGTCAGTATAGCAAATTTTAAATAAAAAACCATATTGTTTCGAGAATAAATATAAAAAACACAAAGAAATGCCTGAACGGCATTGGTTTTTTATCATTTAGACTCTTCCTATAAGGACTAACATTTGAGCAAAAGCTGTTGAACCGATTTTCCTTTATTTCATTGACCACTTCCCCGCATGCCAATAATTAAGAGAACATTAAAAGAAAGTTTGTTTAATGCTTTTTCGCATGCTTAGTTTAATACCTGATGCTGAATAAATGTGGAACGTATATTTGAAAACTCTTACGTTTTTAATGCTTCTTTTCAATTATAACTTCTAAGTCACCGCTGATCTTGGGCAATACTTAACAAATTTGATTTTTTAGTCCGCCAATTTGGAAATTTCAATAAAAGTAAATAAAAAAACACATGAGACCTTTCTGTCGGGTCTTTTGTCTTTCGATTTATTCTTAAACTGAAAATGATTTTATTTTAAATTTATTTCGCGTAATGGTAAATTTTTACAAACAATTACAACAAAAATAGTTATGTCTATATTTTTTCTTGGGTTTTCTTATGTTATATGAATAGAATATTTTAAAGATATAATTAAACGTGATGAAGTGTGTGTGTGTGTGTGTGTGTGTGTGTGTGTGTGTGTGTGTGTGTGTGTGTGTGTGTGTGTGTGTGTGTGTGTGTGTGTTTGTTTGTTTGTTTGTGTGTTTATGTGTATAGCCGCCTCGGTGGCCTAGTGGATAGCGTACTAGGCTTTCACACCGAGGATCCGGGTTCGATTCCCGGCGAGGGCTTGGCATTTTCATACGCTATAAATCACCGTCTGCATTAGCCCAAGTGTGCACAATAGTCGAA
This sequence comes from Callitettix versicolor, assembly GCA_022606455.1. Taxonomy (NCBI): domain Eukaryota; kingdom Metazoa; phylum Arthropoda; class Insecta; order Hemiptera; family Cercopidae; genus Callitettix; species Callitettix versicolor. The sequence continues at coordinate 15,928,127 of CM040189.1, forward strand.
CGTTAAACACCAAAAAAAAAAAAAAAAAAAAAAAAATTCACCCTCAGAACCCGGGTTCGATTCCCGGCAAGGGCTTGGCATTTTCATACGCTATATCATCCCATCCTCTGCATTAACCCAAGTGTGCACAATAGTCGGACGTTAAACACAAAAAAAAAAACAAACAAAAAATGCGTATAAGTGTCTGTGTGGGTGTGGGTGTGTGTGTTTGTGTGTGTGTGTGTGTGTGTGTGTGTGTGTGTGTGAATGTGTGTGTTTGTGTTGGTGTGTGTGTTTGTGTTTGTCTGTGTGTGTGTGTGTGTGTGTGTGTGTGTGTGTGTGTGTGTGTTTATGTGTGCGTATGTGTGTGTTTGTGTGAGTGAATGTGTTTGTGTTGGTGTGTGTGTGTGTGCGTGTTTGTGTTTTGTCTGTGTGTGAGTGTGTGTGTTTGTGTATGTGTGTTTGTGTTGTGTGTTTGTGTGTGTATGTATGTGTGTATTTATGTGTATGTGTGTGTGTGTTGTGTGTTGTGTGTTTGTGTGTTTACGTGTGTGGGGGGAGGTTTTTGTGTGTGTTTGTGTATGTGTTTATGTGTGTGTGTGTGTGTGTGTGTGTGTGTGTGTGTGTTTGTGTGTTTATGTGTGTGTGTGTGTGTGTGTGTGTGTGTTGTGTGTTTGTGTGTTTATGTGTGTGTGTGTGTGTGTGTGTGTTTGTGTTGTGTATTTGTGTTGTGTGTTTGTGTGTTTATGTGTATGTGTGTTTTTTTTATATATATATATATATATATATATATATATATATACGCCTGCCTTATTTCATTGTTCTTGTTTGCTTCAAATATTAATTGAACATTTAATTAAAAGAACACAATGCGCTATGTGTGTGAAGGAAAGAAATTCGATTTTATTTAACACTCTGATGAGATGATGAGAAGGCGTAACAGCAAAATATCAAAGATGGGATTGGCTCTTTTCTACCAGTTCCCTGTGGAATCGTTCCTTTTTCTTTTCTATCTTATTATCAGTTTCCTTTCATAAGTTTCTAGTCAAGATAAACCTTGCTTTTTTTTAAAGGCATTTTTCCCCTTAAAAACAATAATAAGTTTCTATTTTAAATTGATAATTAATTTACATTTTAGTATGTTATTCATTGTTTTGAGTCAAAAAAATACAAAATTTGCGTGCGTGTATCTTCGAAGGTACGACGTAATCTGGCAGCTGATTACTTCGGTGGTCATTTTCACCGATGACGTCATGAATCTGCGCATGCGAACTCGATAAATTCTTTCAACAAGTCTTTAATGGTTTAAAATAACCGAGGCACATTTTCTCGCTGAAATGATGGAAGCAAATTTCCAACAACTATTTTTTTACCTTTACGGCGCGGGTTTAGCGAAGTTTTTGAAATGGCGGTTATCAAAATATTTACAAAAAATTTGTTTTGCAAATCTGATTTCACCAGCACACTCGTCATTGAAAAGATTTTCCTACTTACTACGGTGAAATTAGATTTTGAAGAAAGTTTAAGATAAAAACTTTATTTTTGAAGATTGTAAATGAACGCCATTTTGAAAAGTTGAATTTTTCTAAAAAAACAATCTTGCCTAAGCTATTACTAAAATTAATTTTCGAACCACGTTTGAAAGAAATTGGCACAAATTATAATATTGAACTTTCAATAAAATACACCGCCTTAATGATTTTCGTAGGTAAAATGTAATTAGAAAATTTTAAATGCAAACTTGAATAGTGATTGCATAAAATCATGTTTTAAAAAATGTAAATTTAATTTTTAAAAAAATATTTGTTTTGATGTGAAACTTGAATTGATTTTACTGTGTAATGGAATTGTTCAAGCTTTTATCAAAATTTATTTTTGATAACTAACAATTTAATCAAATGTCACGAAAATTCTGAACGTGAGAGATTTAGACACACACACACACACACACACACACACACACACACACACACACACACACACACACACACACATATATATATATATATATATATATATATATATATAAACACAGATACACTCAATCACACACACATACACAAACACACACACAACACAAACACACACATTCACACACACGCGCGCGCACACACACACACATACACATAAATACACACACAAACACATACACAAACACACACACACAAACAACACACACACACACACACACACACACACATACACATAAACACACACATAGATACACACACACACACACACACACACACACACACACACACACACACACACACATAAACAGACACAAACATAAACAGACACACACGCACACGCGCGCGCGCACACACACACACACAAACAGACACACACACACACATAAACACACACTCACACACACACACACACACACACACACACACACACACACACACACACACACACACACACACACACACACACACACACACACACATACACACACACACATAAATACACACACAAACACACACACAAACACACACACACAAACATCACAAAGACACACACACACACACACACACATACACATAAACACACACATAGATACACACACACACACACCAACACAAACACACACACATAGATACACACACACACACACACACACACACACACACACACACACACACACACATAAACAGACACAAACATAAACAGACACACACGCACACGCGCACACACACACAAACAGACACACACACATAAACACACACTCACACACACACACACACACACACACACACACACACACACACACACACACACACACACACACACACACACACACACAAACACCGACACAAATTTCAAGATCCAGTGTCATTTTAATTCTAATGACTTTTAACTCTTTTCAATAGAAATCAAACTTGGCACACCTGTTTCTTTTAGTAAGTTTGTTATCCCAATAAAATTCATACTTCCGTATAATAATATTCATAACTTTTCATCCGTAGCTTTTTTTAAGCTGATTTCACTACCAAAATCAGTGTTAAAATTGGCGTTTTAATCATTTTAAATTTTTAAATATAAAAATATGAACATAAACTCATATCGCGGTTGGGGTTTTGGTATTTCCAATCAAATAAATGATTTACAAATTTTAATTTTTAAAAGTTTTTACGATGATGAGACCAGAGTAAAAAAAAACAGTAAGATAAAAAGTTAGGCTAAAACTTGTTACGATTCTGAGTGGCTGTCATTGTGCTCATCTCACCAGAGCTGTTACCAAAGTTAACCGTGCTGCAAGTTTGAATCAAATTAAACGAAAATTATGTGATACAGCGAATCTGTGCACAATCACTGCCCCGGATCGTCACACTATCACAGATTTACCCAAGCACTATAAAACAGATAAGTATCTTTCACCGGTGTACTTCCGCCGGAAATTCAACATTTACTCAGATTAACAATTCATCCGACAGTTTAATGTAAATGGACGATGCACGTTTTAAATTTCGAACGCAACACCTCGCACATCTTGAGTTAGAATTAATAAGGTACACGGAGAGCATACTGATCAGTTGCAATCTAGTTAGAGACTTAAGAAGGGAGAAATAAAAAAGTGATAATTCTAATCCACTACAACGGCGGTTTTCAAACATTTTTATCACAGAATCCACCTTCAGTCATAAATTTTAAATATATAATTAAAAAATTGTTTGTTTTTTATTTGGTATATCATTTTATATTAGAAATAACAGGACGACAAAAAGGAAAATAAAATATTAAAACTCTATATTTTGTTATGTGTCTAATAATTACACTTTATCAGAAGGAAAGAGAAAATGAATTAAGTGTGAGTTAAAATCACAAACACACACACACACAAACACAAATACGAATTGTGTTCAGAAAATAACGAGAATTTAATTTTTCAAACAAAATATTTATTTATTCTTCTACATTGATGTTCTCGCCTTCAAAATAGTCCCCATTGGAGATTATGCACTTGTGTCAGCGCTTCTTTCAATCCTCGAAACACTTCTAAAACTCGATCTTTGAGATAGCCTTTAGTTCTTTCAGCGATGCGCATTTAATATCATCTACGGCTGTAAAACGACTGCCCTTTAAGGTACTCTTTATTTTTGGAAATAAGAAAAAGTCACACGGAGCCATGTCTGGCGAATATGGAGGCTGGGGCATCGTTACAATACTGTTTTTGGCCAAAAATTAACGAACAAGCGATGAAGTATGAGGTGGTGCATTATTGTGGTGCAAAAGCCATGAATTGTTTTTCCAGAGATCCGGGAGTTTTTTTCGGATTGCTTCGCGCAAACGGCGTTGAACTTGTAGGTAGTACTTCTTATTGACCGTTTCATCTGGTGGCAGGAATGGACTGGTTAATATCAAAGAACGCCTTTAATATGAAAAAACACAGTGAGCATAACCTTCACGTTCGACCGCACTCGTCGAGCCTTTTTCGGTCTTGGCGAGCCAGAATGCCTCCACTGGGCTGATTGAGCCTTAGTTTCGACGTCATATCCGTAAACCCATGTTTCGTCACCTGTTATAATACATTTCAGTAATTCTGCACAGTCGTTGACTTCATTTAGTAACTCTGGAGCAACTTCCATTCGCCGCTGTTTTTGTTCATAATTCAACAATTTTGAACGAATTTTGCTGCCACGCGTTTCATACACAAAACATTAGAAACAATGTCATGACATGATCTAATCGACATGCCAACATCATCAGCGACCTCTCTAATTGTGATTCGGCGATTGTTCATAACCATTTCTTTCACTTTTTCCACGTTTTCATCGGTTGTTGATGTGCTGGGGCGTCCAGGGCGTTCGTCATCTTCAACGTCTTCACGGCATTCTTGGAAACGCTTATACCACTCTTGCTTTATTCATAGCAAACTCACCATAAGCCTTTGTTAACATTTCACACACTTTGTTATACTTTATTCCATTTTTACGCAAAATTATTTATAAATTCTTTGATCTACTTCTTTTAACAAACGAAAATCGCCGAGCTCATAAAAACACGTCTAACCTTAGTGGCTGTCACTAAGTCAGCAATGAAAACAGCTGAAAAGTGTGTGTGTGTGTGTGTCCTCTCTCTCTCTCTCTCTCTCTCTCTCTCTCTCTCTCTCTCTCTCTCTCTCTCTCTCTCTCTCTCTCTCTCTCTCTCTCTCTCTCTCTCTCTTATACCACTCGTAAACTCTTTCTTTACTCATAGCAGAATCACTATAGGCCTTTGTTACACACACTTTGTCACACTTTATTCCATTTTTACGCAAAATTTGATACAAATTCTTTGATCCATTTCTTTTAAGAAACGAAAATCGCAGAGCTCATAAAAACACGTCTAACCTTAGTGGCTGTCACAGACAAAGTCATCAATGGAAACAGCTGAAAGTTTTATCATACTTCAAGGGCATGTAATTCCAACATAATAAAAAAAAAATGTTTGACAATCGGACTCTCCAAGCTCGCGAAATTAAAAAATTCTCTTTACTTTCTGAACACACATCGTGTGTGTGTGTGTGTGTGTGTGTGTGTGTGTGTGTGTGTGTGTGTGTGTGTGTGTGTGTGTGTGTGTGTGTGTGTGTGTGTGTGTGTGTGTGTGTGTGTGTGTGTGTGTGATATATAAAGGAAACATTGTTCCCAAAAGTTTCGCCACTTTTTTTAACACCATGTCTCTTTAAGTACAAGTTTGTTCGCAATTTTAAAGAAATCACTAGAACCAATTTTAGGATATTATGCAAATATATCATAATATTTGCATTATTTATGCGGTGGTTTCGTCATTAGGGTAGTAGAAGACAAATTCAATACTTCAAGTGGACCATCACTCTGCTATTTCAAAGATACACTAAATTATAAAACAGTATAAAGAAGAACATCAGAAAGTTATTTAACCTCTAGATAGAGACTGATATTGGTAATTTCTCAATAATTGTAAAATGTACGTTGCTATAACATTATACAAAGTTTTTCACGTTCATTTATTCCTACTAAAATTCCTGCTCGTAGAACGTCCCAATTTCTCAAAATCGGTTAAATGAATTTCGTTAAAATTTTGGTCATAGCTTGCAAAGGTGTGCACAGGCAGAAGTTGGGTAAAAAATAATTTCTTGAATTAAGAAGACGTTAGTAGCCTATGTACCGATCGAAATTTTCGAACGCGTTTTTCCCATTAACTATTTTCCTTATAGTGAGAAGTAGAAAGCTCGCTCAGCTAGTTGTTAAAAGCACTTTTTTAATATACACGGATTCATATTACACAGTTTCAGTACATATTTAAGGCATTTTTTAAATGTAAAATGAAAGCAAGAATAACCATTTCCGCGGGACTAATGAGGAAAGGTGTGGGTAAGTTATTCCGGTGCCCAGCTTCCCGAACACAAATTGTTGATTGAGAGAATCGAGGTCTCTGCTTCAACTCCACATGATTTGGTTTGCGTTTGTCACGCAATTTGGCCAAACGCGTCGACCGATTGTTTCGAAATTTGTGTAAAACCCGAACGAATATGTAAGATTTTTTCCCATTCACTTCCGTTTCAAGATGGCGGATTTAACGAAGACGAATGTACGCAGTTTTTGCCAAGCTTATTTGAAATTTGGTACGAAGATCCGAACGATGTTTGTGTACGTTTTTCTATTTTTTTTCTTTTTTATGACGGCGGACACAGGTTTAACAATGACGAGCATAGTTGTTGGCTGTTCCTTGTAATAATGGCTGAACGGCAAGACCTATTATAATTTTGACCGCATCATACAGAAAGAGGTGGTCCAGGAACATTCTTAAATATAACGGACTTGTTAAATTGGCGGATAACTAGCCATCGCAGAGCCAAGCAATACGCTGTTCTATGAACTATTTATACAGATGAACTACTGACGGTAAATGACGTCATTGTATCATGCGTGAAATAAAATACATTTTCCGTAGTAAGTATATCAAAAAGGAACACTAACCGCATACATATTTCTTTTGTGTTTTTTAAATACTCGCGAGTCGTAAATTTATTTAGTACAGTAATTTGAGTTATGCACCTTCAAAAATGACAATTTGAGAAAAATCTGACAATATATTTTCAAAAAAATCATGCTCATTTTACTACGTTTTGTGGTATTTCAGGTGCTCGGTGGTCGATGCGGCTAAAACACCTGTCAGTTTACTGCGTCACTGAACTGCGCACCTGAAGATTTTTAGTTCGAGCCGCAGTTGCTCATCATTGTTTCTCCGTTAACAATGATCTCTCGTCCTCATTAGTCTGGCATAAAAATAAAATTATGGTTTTCAAAACGGTTTCCTGTAAAAGTAATCAAGTTTGTGCGTACAACAGTCACTGAATATATAAAGGCCTAAACACCTTTACGTTCACAGTTTAAAGCATTACCGCACTCTATGCCGGTAAGGATTCACTTAAGGTCCGGGATTTCCCCTGGGTATGTTCCGGTGTCCCTGAATGTAAACTGACATGTAGAGATTAGGCGAATGATTTATGAACAAACTTCACTGTGAAAATATCCCAGTGGTGACGTGAATATATGCGGCATGACGTGCGAACATAATATATGTGCTGTTTATGTATAATAATTAACGTAATTATAAATTCTCACGTCTCATCGTCGAAACGTGACGTCAGCGTGTTCATTGCGCATTCAGTTACGCGCAGAAATTATTCACCGTCACAACCCGATTTTTTTATCGTAAAAACAAAAAGTTCATTTAAATATTTTGTTCATATTGTTTTGAAAATTAAATTAATATTTTGGCTAGTAAGAGATAAAAGATATTTACATTTTGAAAAACCTAATTAAATTTAACAGAATTATTTATACAAAGTATTAGGAAAACGTTATGAAAACGTATACAAAATAAACCAGCCGTTTTATTTCATTGATAGCGGATTTTCGTTGGAAAAATGTGTTATTAGTGGAGCCATCGTGGTATGACTTAGGCCCGGATCCTTGAAATAAGTATCGATTTTGACATCTATATAACTTTTTTTTGAGGATCGTTCAAATTGGTTTTGTATATATATATATTGTGTTAACGTCCGACTATTGTGCACACTTGGGCTAATGCAGACGATGGGATGATTTATAGCGTATGAAAATGCCAAGCCCTCGCCGGGAATCGAATCCGGGTCCTCGGGGTGAAAGCCTAGTACGCTATCCACTAGGCCACCGAGGCGGCTTATATATATAAATATATATATATATATATATATAATTATAATATATATATAATTATAATATATATATAATAATTTAAGAATACTAAATCGATGGCTAAATTTAGAGGTGAATTGTCTGAACCATTTGAGATCCAAACAGGACTTAGGCAGGGTCACATAATGTTGTTTAACTGTGCGATGGAGAAAGTCATGCCAGAATGGAATAAAAAGTGTCATCCAAACATTAAGATTGGCAGAAACATCACAATTAACTGCCTAGCATTCGCAGACGATCTTGCCCTACCAGCAAGTATGGTGGAAGAGGCTGAATTTCAGATCGTTGAACTTGAAAAAAATGCAGCAAAAATCGGACTACAAGTCTCGTTTGAAAAGACGGAATTGATGCCGACCTTCCGAATCGAAACACCAGCCATTCAACTGAGCAATGGTAAACAAATTAAGATTGTGAACAAGTTCAAGTATCTTGGGGGGAATTATAGCCTGGAACACAGACGAGAAACCATCGACAGACAGCAGAACATACAAACTGAAACAAGCGCAATGACTCACCTGGCCAACCTACAGAAAGAAATCGCTCTCAATGAATGCCGAATTTCGACATTATAATTCCGTTCTTAAACCTGAGACAACTTGTGCTAGTGAAACACTCTTCAAGTTGAAAATTAAATCAACAACTGATAAACTGTAGAAAACAGATAGAAGGATCATCAGAACAATCGTTAACAAGAAACACCAAGTGAATGGCCAATGGAGATTACTAACGAATGAAGTGGTATATCGAGAAAGTGAGTCAATAATAGACACGATGCGGAAAAGGAGAATTGCTTTTTTCTGCCATATAGCACGCCTTCCAGAAACCCGACTGGTGAAACAGCTATTTAGCTATTTCTGGAAGATTAAAACGCAGAATAATTGGTTCAAAGAGATCCAGAGTGATTTAGAATAGTTAAATTTGACGGTGCCTCAAATTGAAGATAGAGCAGAGAAGAGGATTCTAAGGAATAAATATCTACGATTCAAGCTAACAATATATGAAAGAAAAACCTATACCATAACTGATGAACAAAGGGCAGCCAGGTCGGACAGGATGAAGAAATGTTGGGAACGGAAGAAGAGGCTGAAACGTTAGTCTCTCAGTAGCGATATTGGACTTGGAGGTGTATGGACTGATTAGTGCTCCAATGAGGGCGTAAACTAAGGAAAAAATATTATAATAATAAATTAAAAATATAATAATATCTAATTCATATTATATTTCTGAAAGTTTGTGTTTGTTTGTTTGTTTGTTATTCAATCACGCTTTAACCACTGGACCAATTGAGATGAAATTTGGTACGTATATGGTTTAAGTATCAGAGATACATATAGGCCTATTCCCGTTTTACAAAACGTCATTCTACTACTTACCCAGCCCAAAATAATTATCAGATTTTAGTTTTGTAACATCTGTTAACTATAGTTAGGTTTAATTACTGTTTACTGAACATGAGATTTAGGCACCTGAGATGGACATAGATCTAATCCCATTTTACAAATCTTAATCTATGTTTTATTTATTGCAAAATTATTCTTTTTAATGTTACAATTTCATCTAATAATCACAATCTGGTATTTTTCATTTAAGACTATTCAATGTTTTTAAAGCAGAGTGCAGAATATATATATTATATACAATTTTATTAGGATACTTTAATTGTAAGGTAGTATATATATTTGTGTAATTACATTATATGAAAAAATTGTAAATATGCAGTGCAGCATCTATTGGAGTTTTCGATATTTTTCTTACTAAAATGCTTTATTATGTGCCCAAAAGCAAAAATCCAAAATATGAAAGCAGGAGAAGTACGATAAAAATCGAAAATAAAAGTGACCAACATAACCTCAAAATTGCTACCGGCGAAAATCGGTACCGTGTTGTACTGATTTTAGACGTATTTTTATTGTTTTACTGATCTACAGATCAGTAAAATAATAAAAATACGTCTAACACGGGTTTGGGTGATAGGAATCCCATTTTTTAAAAGAATAGTGCATAACCTAAGTGACACGGTTGTTAGGCCTAACACGGTGATGCGTAAAAAAACCTTTATATTTTTTTAAAGAATACTGCATATCCTAACTGACACGGTTGTTAGGCCTATCACGGTGATGTGTAAAAAAACTTTTATATTTTTTTAAAGAATACTACATATCCTAATTGATATGATTGTTGGGCCTATCATTGTGATGTGTGAAAAAACCTTTATTTTTTTAAAGAGTTTCCAAACCTTAACTGACACGATTGTCAGGCCTAACATAGTGATGCGTGATAAATCTTAGGCCTAATATTTTTTTAAAAAATACTCCATAAGCTAACTAACATAGTTGTTAGGCCTAACACGGTGATGCATTAAAAGAACCTTTATTTATTTTTTTCAAAAGAGTACTACATAACCTAACTGACACTGTTGTTGGGCCTAATACGGTTATGCATGAAAAAAAACTTTATATTTTTTTTGAAAGAGTACTCCATAACTTAACTAACACGGTGATGCGTGAAAAAACCTTTATATTTTTTTAAAGAATACTGCATATCCTAACTGACACGGTTGTCACGGTGATGTGTAAAAAACCTTTAAGTTTTTTAAAAGAATACTAAGTATATTAACTGACACGGTTATTAGGCCTAACACGGTGATGTGTAAAAAAACTTTTATAATTTTTTAAAGAATACTACATATCTTAACTGATATGATTGTTGGGCCTATCATTGAGATGTGTGAAAAAAACCTTTATTTTTTTAAAGAGTTTCCAAACCTTAACTGACACGGTTGTCAGGCCTAACATAGTGATGCGTGATAAATCTTTATATTTTTTTAAAGAATACTCCATAAGCTAACTAACATAGTTGTTAGGCCTAACACGGTGATGCATTAAAAGAACCTTTATTTATTTTTTTCAAAAGAGTACTCTATAACCTGACACGGTTGTTGGGCCCAATATGGTTATGCATGGAAAAAAACTTTATATTTTTTTTAAAGAGTACTCCATAACTTAACTAACACGGTGATGCGTGAAAAAACCTTTATATTTTTTTAAAGAGTACTACATATCCTGACACGGTTGTTGGACCTATCACGGTGATGCGTCAAAAAACTTTTATATTTTTTTAAAAAATACTAGGCTACATATCCTGACACGGTTGTTAGGCCTAACATAGTGATGCGTGAAAAACCTTTATATTTTTTTACAGAATACTCCATTAGCAAACTAATATGGTTGTTAGGCCTAACACAGTGAAGCATTAAAAAAACCTTTATTTATTTTTTTAAAAAGAGTACTCTAAACCTAACTGACACGGTTGTTGGGTTAAACGGTGATGCAGGAAAAAACCTTAATTTTTTTAAAGAGTACTCCAAAACTTAACTAACACGGTTGTTGGTCCTAACACGGTAATGCATGATCTTTAATGTATATTATGATTGCGGGCAAAGCCGTGACGGGTAACAGCTAATCATATATTTCTGAAAGTTTGTTTTTGTTTATTTGTTTGTTATTCAAATACACTTTAACTACTGGACCAAATGAGATTACATTTGGTGTGAACACATTTTAGATATCTGAGATAAACACAATACTATTCCAGTTTAATTGTATAATAATGACTTTTTAATAATACTGTATTTTAATAAAATATGACATGACCCTGTTTTAGCGTATCGAGTAGCAAAAATTGATGTGTCTTTGCCGAAACCATAAATCATATAATATTGTATATAGCAATATATTAAAATGAACAGACCTATTCTGATATTGAAAATTGACTATAAATTGTATTGCTTACATTATAATTGCAGGCAAAGCCACAACGGGTAACAGCTAGTAAATAATAACTTTTCTTTTCTTTATTTCGAAACAATTTTCTCGCAATATTTACATTAACACAATGAGTTCTATTAATATAAGTTACTTTGTTTTCAATTTAAACTCTACTTGCTGTAATTACTTGTAAATAATCTTAACCTGTGTCTATTATTTAAATATTCACAAAAAATATTGTTCTTTTATAAAGTTAATTGTTCTGATAATAACTTGAGATTTATTTTTTTAATAACTTAGAAAAGTTTTATAGAAATGTTCTCTTCTCATAAAGTCACAGTTAAAATACATGTTTAATATCACCTTCTATTAGAGCTCAGTTTATTTGAGGCTAATTCTTTTAAAAATTCTTGGTTTTTCGATTGTCTAACAAAATATCGGCCTTCTTAATTTCATTGCACTAGATAAATCTAGTACCAGTGGTTTATCTATGGCCTATACGAAACGGATGTAAATTTATCAATTCATTAGTCAGCTGTTATCGTTATATTTTCGGCTATTGTGACAAAACGGGTCTGTTATAGTTTACGTGTTTACACTAATTACATCAAGTATTAAATGTTCAAGTTTTTAAAGAAATTGTGAAACCTATATATTTTAAATTTTAACTAGCATTACCCGTCGCGGCTTCGCCCATGAAACTTAAACTGTTTCAGTAACGTAATAATTTAGAAACATAAAAAATATATTAATAAAAGCGTGATTATCTATACTCGTGATTATTTCACAGTGAACATGAAAAAATATTATAACCTGTATATGTTGTTTTATTGTCTTCGAACGGGTTTTATTCGAATTTAAGAAAATCTGATAAAAAAATATTTTCTCCAATACAAACATTAATCCTTCCTTTATATTTTTGTCCTTTTTGGTGATGAATTCAGGGAAAAATACGTGTATCATAATTTGTGTTTTAGAATATTTTGTTTAATTTTAAGACAATCCGATAAAAAAGTAATTTTCTCCAAATCAAACACTCTTTTTTCTCCAATTATACATCTTTTTTTACATTTTTATTCTTTTAGGGAATGTATTCGGAAAAATGTTGAAATACGTGTTTCATTATTTGTGTTTCATAGCACATTTCTAGAATATACGATCCAAAAAAATTGAGTCTCTATTTACAATAGCCTCAGCTGTCCGTTAATTATTAATGTTGGACTGGGTAAGTAGTGTAATGGCGTTAAATTCAAATTTTGCAAAATCCTTTCCGAGTGCACCTCGACATTTTGTATGAAAGTACCCTGAAAATTTCAAGTGAAACTTTTTGCAAAATCCTTTCCGAGTGCACCTCGACATTTTGTATGAAAGTACCCTGAAAATTTCAAGTGAAACTTTTTGCAAAATCCTTTCCGAGTGCACCTCGACATTTTGTATGAAAGTACCCTGAAAATTTCAAGTGAAACTTTTTGCAAAATCCTTTCCGAGTGCACCTCGACATTTTGTATGAAAGTACCCTGAAAATTTCAAGTGAAACTTTTTGCAAAATCCTTTCCGAGTGCACCTCGACATTTTGTATGAAAGTACCCTGAAAATTTCAAGTGAAACTTTTTGCAAAATCCTTTCCGACTGTACCTCGACATTTTTTAAGAAAATACCCTGAAAATGTCAAGTCTCTAGCTATAACAGTCTCGGCTGTACGTTGATTATTAATTGTGGACCAGGTAAGTATTTTAATGGAGTTAAAATATTTTTTTTGCAAAATCCTTTTTCAATACGTCTTGACATTGTTGTAAGAAGGTACCCAGAAAATTTCAAGTCTCTAGTTATAACAGTCTTGGCTGTACGTTGATTATTAAATTTGTACTGGGTAAGTAGTTTAATGGCGTTAAAACGAAATTTTTGCAAAATCCTTCCTTAGTGCACCTCGACATTGTTGTAAGAAGGTACCCTGAAAATATCAACTCTACAGTTATAATAGCCTTGGCTGTACGTTGATTATTAAATTTGGACTGGGTAAATAGTTTAATGGCGTTAAAATAATTTTGTGCAAAATCTTTTTTTATTCATCTTGACATTGTTGTAAGAAGGTACCCTGAAAATTTCAAGTCTCTAGCTATAACAGTCTCGGCTGTACGTTGATTATTAATTGTGGACTGGGTAAGTAGTTTAATGGCGTTAAAATCAAATTTTTGCAAAATCCTTCCTTAGTGCACCTCGACATTGTTGTAAGAAGATACCCTGAAAATATCAACTCTATAGTTATAATAGCCTTGGCTATACGTTGATTATTAAATTTGGACTGGGTAAGTAGTTTAATGGCGTTAAAACGAATCTTTTTCAAAATCATTTCTTAGAGCACCTCAATATTGTTGTAAGAAGGTACCCTGAAACTATCAACTCTATAGTTATAATAGCCTTGACTGTACGTTGATTTATAAATTTGGACTGGGTAAGTAGTTTAATGGCGTTAAAATAATTTTTTTGCAAAATCTTTTTTCAATTCATCTTGACATTGTTGTAAGAAGGTACCCTGAAAATTTCAAGCCTCTAGCTATAATATTATCGGCTGTACATTGATTAATAATGTTGGACTGGGTAAGTAGTTTAATGGCGTTAAAATCAAATTTTTGCAAAATCCTTTCTTAGTGCACGCCTATATGGTAACATAAATGTACCATGAAAATTTCAAGTCGCTAGCTAAAATAGCTTTGGCTCTGCGTTGATTATGAATCAGTCAGTCAGTCAGTCAGTCAGGACATCTTCTTATATACGAGGGTTGATCAAATATAAACGAGACTGATTTTTAAAAAAAATTATTGCTTACTTACAAATTATTCTTGATACAATTTATTTTTCTACATAGTCTCCCGCACGAGTAACACATTTTTCCCACCGGATTGGAAGTTTTTTAATTCCATCTTCGTAAGAAGTTCTCGGGCGTTCATTGAGCCATTGGAGCACGAAGGTCTCCACCGCAGAATCGTCTTCGAAACGCTGGCCTCCAAGCGCCTCTTTGAGTGGCCCAAACAGGTGATAGTCGCAGGGTGATAAGTCTGGACTGTATGGGGGATGTTCCATTGGTTCCCAGCCAATTTGATCGAGTTTAAGCCTCGTAGCGTTCGCCGAATGTGGTCGGGCATTATCGTGAAGAAGAATGACGTTTCTCGCCGGTTTAGATTTCCTTTTCCTACGAAAAGACTGTTTTGCGGCCTCTAAAACATCGCAATAATATTGTGCATTTATTGTGCGTCGTTGATGGAGGAAATCGACGTGAAAGGCGCCT
>CM040189.1:15948365-15950865 GCA_022606455.1 Callitettix versicolor
GTCATGACATTATTTCCAATGTTTTGTGTATGAAACGTGTGGCAGCAAAGTTCGTTCCAAAATTGTTGAATTTTGAAAAAAAACAGCGTCGAATGGAAGTTGCTTAGAAGTCACTAAATGAAGTCAACGACGATGAAGAAATTACTGAAACGTATTATAACAGGTGACGAAACATGGGTTTACGGATATGACGTCGAAACTCCTCAATCATCCCAGTGGAGGCATTCTGGCTCGCCAAGACCGAAAAAGGCTCGACAAGTGCGGTCGAACGTGAAGGTTATGCTCACTGTGTTCTTCTATATTAATGACATAATGCATCATGAAATCCTGCCACCAGGTGAAACGGTCAATAAGGAGTACTACCTACAAGTTCAACGCCGTTTGCGTGAAGCAATCTGAAAAAAACACCCGGGAAGAAGAACTGGTACGTGTGCATAATCTCCAATGGGGACTATTTTGAAGGCGACAACATCAATGTAGAAGAATAATTAAATATTTAGTTTAAAAATTATAATTCTCGTTACTTTCTGAACACACCTCGTACACATTTCTTCCACCGTTCATAAAATTGTGCAAACACTCCTGAAAACCAATTTTGGGAATTTTTTTATCCGTTTCGTCCCATTTTCCATCACCTCTCGCGAATCAGCATAACTATGTCCTTTCAATGTCATTTTAATTCGCGAAAACAGGTAAAAATCCTGTGGTAGAAGGTAGGGAGAATAAGGAGGTTGTACCAGAGCGGTAACATTGAGCTTGGCAAGGTATTGTTTCACTATCAGCGATCAACGTGACAAAATCCAATCGTTCCCTGCCCATTTTCAGGTCGTTTTCGTCTAACAGCATCTCATATCAGTTTCAGGATCTCGTTTGGTAACTGTTTTCGTTTCATTAATAAATTCGTAATGAATCAAGACTTTGTTCCAAGATCACTATCCTGGCTTCTGTCCGGACGAAAATTTTCCTTTTTTTGTTTTTTTTTTTTCATTCAACACATTGACGCTTCGTCTGAGAAACGTACAGGACCAATGTTTTTACAACGGATTTTCACCCGTTTCGACGACTGAAAATGACATCATTTTGCTGATTCACAAGAGGCGATGGATAACGCGACGAAGCGGCTAAAACAAAATTCCGAAAATAGCGTTCAGGAGTGTTTCCAACAATTGAACGAACGGTGGACAATATTTTAAAGAGAAATAAGATTAAAATATTTTCAACAAATTTTTCCTGACCGATTCGTGGAACGTTTTGGACCTCATATTCCATGGTTTCGATGGAATAGCAGTGCATTTTCTAATAAAACTTTGCTCTAAAAACACAATATTGAGTACATTCATTAATCGTGGATGATGGTACATTGTGAACGTATCAAGACAAAACTATACCGCTACAAATACGCAGCCTTTATGCTTTAATTATATTAAAACTTCCTCGGCCGTGTTATTAATAATATTTGTTCTCCAGGGCAGATCCCACCGCCCCTAATTTAGACTGACCGCAGCGATTTCCTGAATCCTGAGCCGACTTATTATTCATGAGTTTAAAGGTTCACTGACCGCAAGCAAGTAATTGTGTTACTCATCGCGCCACGCGGAACCAAGTTCGCTAATCAAGTTTCGATGTGGCCTGCGCTCATTGGGTTATAATTACAAATTAACTGTTAATGTTGCGCACAGAGTTGATCGAAATGTCCCGGAGCGGTTCAATAATCCGGAGCGGTTCAATAATCCGGAGCGGTTCAATAATTTCAAAACCGTTTCATAGAACAAATATTTATTTACATAATTTTTCATGAAAAGTTAATTTTTTAAGTGTGTACATGTGTGCGTGTGTACGTACTATACATGCTTGCGTGTGTTTGTGTGCGTGTGAGCATACATATGTTCGTGTGTGCACGCGCCAGTGTGAGTGTGCTTGCGTGCGTGTGCGTGTGCGTGCGTGCGTGCGTACGCTAGAGTATGCGTAAGTTCTCATTTTGGATCCGATTTTATTTTCATTTAGCACAATCGATTTTAGTGATAGTAGCCGTTTCGGTTGCCTAGTTGATAGCGTACTAGGCTTTCACCCCGAGGATCCGGGTTCGATTCCCGGCCAGGGCTTGGCATTTTCATACGCTATAAATCATCCCATCGTCTGCATTAGCCCAAGTGTGCACAATAGTCGGACGTTAAACAAAAAAAAAAAAAAAAAAAAAAAATTAGTGATAGTTTGTACAAGTTTTTTACCCAGTAAACGTGTTCAACAGTTTCAAAATGGCGGTCATTTCAAATCGTAAAAATACTCTTTCTTTTCTATTTTTGAATGTATGATATTACTATTGTCATCAACGTTAAAACACGTAAAAATTAGGATTTTGAATGTTCAAATTCTATTGAAATTGAGAAAATGAATTTGACCGCTGTCTGTGTTCATTTTGTTGTATATTTAATGTGATTTATTCAATTGTAGTAATTATACATGCAGATTTTATTGTTAATTATAAGTATAAATATTTATT
>CM040189.1:15958365-15965865 GCA_022606455.1 Callitettix versicolor
GAATTATGCATTAAAACCGAAGTAATAAAAATCGTTATATTAGTCTATCTATCTATGATTCGGTCTACAACGTTCTACGCCGTCTTCCGATCTCCAACCTCCACCGATCGCGGTCCCATCGCGGTCTTCTGGTAGATCCCTTTTTTTATTTCCTTTTCGACTCCCTCTTTCCAGCTCAGTCTCGCCCTTCCTCGTTTTCTTCTTCCAGGTGTTCGCCATTGCATGATTTTTTTGGGAATTCGCTCATCCGGCATTCTTTGTACATGACCGTACTAAACCAGTTGTTTTGTTCTTATATCCTCTACAATTGTATGCCTTACGTCCATTATCCTCCGTCTACTTTCATTTTTCACTCTCTCTTTTCTTGATCTTCCTACCACTCTTCTCCAAAAGTCCATCTCAGTAGCCGACAGCATTCTTTCTGTTCTGTTCTTAATTGGCCATACCTCACTACCATATGTGTCATAAATTCTTTTTTTATTCTGTTTTGAAATGTTTTGATCCCACAACACCCCGTTCAGCATAGATACAGCTCTCCTTCCAAATACTATTCGTTCTTTAATTCCTTCATCTAATGTACCATCTTGTGACATTTTAAGTCCTAAGTACGTATAATTTTGAGAATGCTGTATCCTCCGTCCATCTTCTAAAATTATGTCGTGCTGCCGTCCTCCAATGCACGTGTACTCGTTATATTAGTTAAATACATAAAAATCCCATAATTAAGGTATCTTAGGAGTGAAGAGGATAAACAATCAAGATAGAGAAAGAAAGTGCAAACAGATTGAAAATAGGACCAAACATTCAATACGGGAATCCAAGAGGAAAATAATTGCAGATTTGTTTGACTTGAAACATATAAAAAGGATTGCAGGGTTGACCTACTGAATAATTAAATTCCCTACGACCTACCACCAACATAATTCAATTCCAGTACGAAATTAAGGCAAAAGAAATAATTAATTAAAAGCAAGTTAAAATAAGTAAGAAGATGGGTGCATAACCTATGGGCATGCTTGGGATGACCTGAACTGCCACCCACAATGAATATGTAAATAACTGCAATGATAAAGGGATATTTTACATTGAATAAAGGGATATTTTACATTACTGCAATCCGTAAGGGATATTTCATTGAAAAGTGCCCAGACTGATGTAGATGGACCAGCTGAGCCAGTGTAGTCAGCTAGGACGTAATTCTAGTATAAAGTTTCACGAACTTATTATAGACTTTTTATTATAGATCGCTACAGTGTTACCTAAATTGTTTATGACCTGAACTGCCAACCACAACGAATATTTAAATAACTGCAATTATAGAGGGATATTTTACATTGAATTAAGGGATATTTTACATTACTGCAATCCGTAAGGGATATTTCATTGAAAAGTGCCCAGACTGATATAGATGGACCAGCTGAGCCAGTGTAGTCAGCTAGGACGTCATTCTAGTATAAAGTTTCACGAACTTATTATAGATTTTTTTATTATAGATAACTACAATGTTAAAATTGTTTATCCTATACAATTACACATATACAATTTTTTTAAGAATTATATAAATAAAATTGTGAGTAATATCTTTAAGAAGCATGGTCGGAGTCTTTTTGCTGTTGTCGAGTTTTTAGCAGGCCAGGAGTTTCAGAGTTAACAAAATTTCTTTCGCAAAGATTGAACACGGAAATTGGGATTTTTATGTATACTATTTACCCGGTTATTAAGTGTTTTTATGAAGCATGCTTAACTTTATAATTACTGAATATTTTGAAATGTTTTTTGCTAGGAAATGACCGTTGAAATTTCGTTAGTCTTTATGTGCTAGTGATAAGTGATTTCAAAACTGAATTATTACCAAAAAGTTAAAAACCGGCAGTGCTAGTGGCTGAGCGCTTTGTGGACAGAGTCAAGTCGAAGTACACAGTCAAGTGGACAATCACGTGGAGTTGGTTTTCGGTTCAGATCTATCACTAGAAGACAATAACCGTAAATGTTTCTTATTAGCCTGTTTGTAATACCGGAAGGTTTTGTGTATTTATACAATATTTTTGTTTATGAAACGTTCTGTCAAATGAGACATAACCGGATTTACAAGAAGTGGAAGACAAAACATATTCTTGTATTATATTTCTGTAACAGTACAAGATATTGGTGGACTTGTAGTGGGACGGGTATATCTTGCCGAAGACGAGGAATAGGAGACTATTGACGAGACTGGATAGCTAAGATGGATGGTGCCTACATTCAAACGCTGAAATTTATAGAATTGTTCGCGCAAGAATACGGGAGAGTACCCAGGCGTCCTAGAACTTCAACCGTCGTTGTACCACCCAGGACAAGAACGGTTTTCATCCTTTGAGCATCCAGTTGAGGATGCTGCAAGGATAACTGCAATGATAGAGGGATATTTTACATTGAATAAAGAGATATTTTACATTACTGCAATCCGTAAGGATATTTCATTCAAAAGTGCCCAAACTGATGTCGAAAGACAGTGTAGATGGATCCTTTGAGGATCAGGAGAAATTATACAGGACGACGTATTTAGGGCAATTCGAAAACGTTCTCAAACAACAACGAATACTAACGTCAAATTTTTACCTATAGTTAATTTAATTTGTCCAGACTTGAATTTGGAAAAATTCACATTTAAAATTAATAACTTACGAAAAGTAAAAAAGAAAGAAAAATAAAAAAAATCTAAATAAATGAATAAATGTTAATTATATTACTGAATAAATGTTTTATTTTTTAGGGTTGTTTGAGAATGTTTGCAATAAATTGATGTAATTGAAACGAATTGTAAGACTCGTAAAACTGAAGTACAGAATATATATTGTTTGCGTAATTTAAGACAAAAGGACTGTCTTAATACAAAAGTATATTCAAAAAGGACTGGAAAATTAATTATTTTATGAATTAAAAAATATTATAAAGGATTTTGTGACGTAATTAGCAACTGTTGTGGAAAATAACCAAGTTACAAAAATTTAAATAAATTAATAAATGTAATTTTATGTTTTAATTCAGTCGATTGAAATCAATTAGAAAGGATATTTTACGTTTACGAATATTAACAGTTTCTATAACTTGTCACCAAAGTTACTTGTCACCAAAGTTACTTATCACCAAAGTTATTTATCACCAAAGTTATCTATCACCAACGTTATCTATCACCAAAGTTACTTGTCACAAAAATTACTTGTCACCAAAGTTATTTGTCACCAAAGTTACTTATCACCAAAGTTACTTGTCACCAAAGTTACTTTTCACCACTTTGGTGAAGTAACTTATCACTAAAGTTACTTGTCACTAAAGTTACTTGTCACCAAAGTTACTTATCACCAAAGTTATTTATCACCAAGTTATATATCACCAAAGTTATCCATCACCAAAGTTACTTGTCACCAAAATTACTTGTCACCAAAGTTATTTTCCACCAAAATTATTTGTCACCAAAGTTATTTGTCACCAAAGTTACTTGTCACCAAACTTAATTATCACCAAAGTTACTTGTCACAAAAAGTTACATGTCACCAAAGTTACTTGTCACCAAAATTACTTGTCACCCATGTTAATTCTCACCAAAGTTACTTGTCAACAAAGTTACTTCTCACCAAAGTTATTTGTCACCAAAGTTACTTGTCACAAAAGTTACTTGTCACCAAAGTTACTTGTCACCAAACTTACTTATCACCAAAGTTACATGTTACCAAAGTTACTTGTCACCAAAGTTACTTGTCACCAATGTTAATTCTCACCAAAGTTACTTGTCACCAAAGTTACTTGTCACCAACCTTTTTAGGAAAATTAATTTGATTCACCCTCAAACCTACGATCCTTCTGAAGCATAACTAATTCCAAGCAATTGGAGTTATTCACCCAGTCCTGCAAAGGGTGTGAAATCTGTAAACGTTCTTATACCAGGTTTTATACATTTACCCTGAAGCAAACGTATCCAAAATCTATTTCAAATCCAGATGCTGCAGGCAAGTGGTTACCGGATTATTTAAATAAAAAATGTAAATAAATTCCAGGAGGGTGAATACTACAGCTGGATAGTAGATGTTTCCTTTTTGCTTTTTACTGTATGTGAAATATATGGTAAGTAAATGGGGGCAGACAAAATTGAAAAAAAACAATTTAGGAAACCAAAGATGGTATTCAACAACGGTAAGCTTGCTTTTGCTTCTATGTGTGTGTGTGTGTGTGTGTGTGTGTGTGTGTGTGTGTGTGTGTGTGTGTGTGTGTGTGTGTGTGTGTGTGTGTGTGCGCGCGCGCGCGTGAGTAAGTGCGTGCGTGCGTCCGTCCGTCCGTCCGTTCATGCGTGTCTGTATGTGTGTACAAGGTTTTTCCAAAAAGTTCAAAAAAAGAAGACGTTTTCCGGATCAAAATTAATAAACTTCATTTGAACATGTGTCAGGTAACTCTTCTTTTTACACTAACTGCCATTTTGTTTTTCACAAAATATTTCTCTAGAACTGTTCGAGCAATAAAAGTACTCTTACCATGCGTCATTATCTGATAACAGCCTAATTGGAAAACATAACCATCTTTGTAATTTCGCCGTTTTAATTTTTTAGCCCTTTTAACATCCTTTTGAATTTTCAAAATTATTTGTAACAGGGGGTGCAGACTAGCTGCACCTATTGAGAGGATTTACACGTCCCTAGTGGTACCTGAGTCTAACACACACAACTTACAACACTACACTTACGACTTTAACACTTTACACTCACACTTACATTTAGGGAGGCAATAATAGCTTTTCGCCTTAAAATAACAAAAAAATTGAGCAATATCATATGATCATTATACTACTGGAATCAATAACATAGTAACATAAACCTTATTTTAATCATTAAATACGATAATACATCAACAAATATTTCTTTATTATGGATGTCGTTTAACAGCTATTGCCTAATTATTTTACTACATGAAATGTTCAAGGTCATGTATTTGTATTATTGTTTGACTTTAATAGTATACTAATCATATGATATTATATAGATCGTGCCCTGACAAACTAATATGCGCAGCTTTGCTACTTTATTTGCTCCGTGGGTTCAAAAACTCGATGGAAAATGTTCAAATTGCTACAAAAGATATACGAGGTGTGTTCAGAAAGTAACGAGAATTTTTTAATTTCGCTGTCTTGGAGAGTCCGATTGTCAAATATATTTTTTTATTATGTTGGTATACATACCCATGAAGCATGTTAAAACTTTCAGCTGTTTTCATTGTTGACTTTGTCTGTGACAGCCACTAAGGTTAGACGTGTTTTTTATGACCTCTGCGATTTTCGTTTGTTAAAAGAAATGGATCAAAAAATTTGTATCAAATTTTGCGTAAAAAATGGAATAAAGTGTAACAAAGTGTTTAAAATGTTAACAAAGGCCTATGGTGAGTCTGCTTTGAGTAAAGCAAGAGTTTACGAGTGGTATAAGCGTTTCCAAGAAGGCCGTAAAGACGTTGAAGATGACGAAGCACATCAACAACCAATGAAAACGTGGAAAAAGTGAAATAAATGCTTATGAACAATCGTCGAATTACAATTAGAGAGGTTTCTGATGATGTTGGTATATCGATTGAATCATGTCATGACATTGTTTCCAGTGTTTTGTGTATGAAAACCGTGGCAGCAAAATTCTTTCCAAAATTGTTGAATTTTGAACAAAAACAGCGGCGAATAGAAGTTGCTCAGGAGTCACTAAATGAAGTCATCGACAATGCAGAATTACTGAAACGTATTATAACAGGTGACGAAACATGGGTTTACGGATATGACGTCGAAACTAAGGCTCAATCATCTCAGTGGAGGCATTCTGGCTCGCCAAGACCGAAAAAGGCACGACAAGTGCGGTCGAACGTGAGGTTATACTCACTGTGTTCTTCAATATTAATGGCATAGTGCATCATGAATTCCTGCCACCAGGTTTTTTTTTTTTTTTTTTTTTTTTTTTGGTGTTTAACGTCCGACTATTGTGCACACTTGGGCTAATGCAGACGGTGGGATGATTTATAGCGTATGAAAATGCCAAGCCCTCGCCGGGAATCGAACCCGGATCCTCGGGCACCAGGTGAAACAGTCAATAAGGAGTACTACCTACAAGTTCAACGCCGTTTGCATAAAGCAATCCGAAAAAACGCCCGGATCTGTGGAAAAACAATTCATTGCTTTTGCACCACGATAATGCACCAACTCTCACTTCATCGCTTGTTCGTGAATTTTTGGCCAAAAACAGTACTGTAACGATGCTCCAGCCTCCATATTCACCAGACATGGTTCGTGTGACTTTTCCTATTTCCAAAAATTAAGAGAACCTTAAAGGGCCGTCGTTTTAAAGCCGTAGATAACATTAAAAGCGCATCGCTGAAAGAACTACAGATTATCTCAAAGATCGAGTTTGAGAAGTGTTTCGAGGATTGGAAGAATCGCTGGCACAAGTGCATAATCTCCGATGGGGACTGTTTTGAATTCGACAACATCAATATAGAAGAATAAATAAATATTTTGTTCAAAAAAATAAAATATTCGTTACTTTCTGAACACACTTCGTATCTTCACATTCATGGCTAAAATTTGCCGTTGTTTTATTTTGGTTTAAAAAATGTATACAATATGCTTTACATTGTTTTACTTTCGTATTTAAGACTATAACCTATAAAATTAATAACTAACATTGTATTGAATATTTACAAATGTAACCTATTATAAGCGGATTTTACATTATACATTTAAATTAAGCTACAGCATTTACTGTTTACTAAAAGCAAAGTCTTTTATTTAATCAAATTTACATATAAAACTGGCTTATATTGTCTTACCAATTTTATTTTCAACACAGCAATTATTTACGTGGAAATAGTAATAATTTAAATATTATTTTCAACAATGTTTTGTTTAGTAATCAGCTGTTTTGGTACACACACAATTAATATGTCACCTACGTGCTGCACTCTGACGGTAACACTTTATAACGCTTCTGGGAGTTTTGATTACAAACAATTTATCGGTTTTAAGTTGGTTTTATTGTATAATAAATCCTTAAAACGGAAATGTATGAGAATAAAATAATCATCACTGCGAAAATATTTATTTAAAAACTGTATTGAATACTTTTGTCGAAGTATCAATAGCTATTGTAAAATATCATCTCCTTGAAATATTGAATAAATAAATTGTGAGTGTTAAGTCGAACGCGAACAAGGAGAAAGGCGTCTGGAAACTTTCCGAGCGCGATTGTTCAAACTGAGAAAATACTTTATTTATGTCATAACACTTTATTGTGAAAATAACTTGCACGACATATAAAGTATTCCTTTACTGCATCCGTGTAACTTTTTTAAAGGTTTTTCTGTATAGAAACAAGTTATAGTTTATTTAAAGTTGGATTCACTCGGTGACGTCTTTGTTATGCCGGTGTTACCGCTTTCGGATATAGATGCATGCAATCACGGTTTTTGAATTATTGAATGAGAATAACAAAGTGGTGTTGA
>CM040189.1:15970865-15998365 GCA_022606455.1 Callitettix versicolor
GCACTTGTCGAGTCTTTTTCGGTCTTGGTGAGCCAAAGTGCCTTCACTCAATCATCCCGATTGAGCCTTAGTTTCGACGTCATATCCGTAAACCCATGTTTTGTCATCCGTTATAATACGTTTCAGTAATTCTGCATCGTCGTTGACTTCATTTAGTGACTCCTGAGCAACTTCCATTCGCCGCTGTTTATGTTCAAAATTCAACAATTTTCAAACGAATTTTGCTGCTACGCGTTTCATACACAAAACATTGGAAACAATGTCATGACATGATCCAATCGATATGCCAACATTATCAGCAACTTCTCTAATTGTGATTCGACGATTGTTCATAAACATTTCTTTTACTTTTTTCACGTTTTCATCGCTTGTTGATGTGCTGGGGCGTTCGTCATCTTCAACGTCTTCACGGCCTTCTTGGAAACGCTTATACCAGTCGTAAACTCTTGCTTTACTCATAGTAAACTCACCATATGCCTTTGTTAACATTTCACACACTTTGTTACACTTAATTCCATTTTTTACGCAAAATTTGATACAAATTCTTTGATCAATTTCTTATAACAAACCAAAATCGCCGAGCTCATAAAAACACATCTAAACTTAGTGGCTGTCACAGAAAAAGTCAATAATGAAAACAGCTGAAAGTCTTATCATACTTCAAGGGCATGTATACCAACATACATGGGCAACATGACCTTGTGGATAGCGTACTAGGCTTTCACCTTGAGGACCCGGGTTCGATTCCCGGCGAGGGCTTGGCATTTTCATACGCTATAAATCATCCCATCGTCTGCATTAGTCCAAGGTGTACAATAGTCGGACGTTGAACACAAAAAAAAGTACCAACATAATAAAAAAATGTGTGACAATCGGACTCTCCAAGACCGCGAAATTTAAAAATTCTCGTTACTTTCTGAACAAACCTCGTATTATAGTTTAGAAATAATATGTGGTAAATATCAACCAATGCTAAACATTCATAAATTATATTGTATCTTTGAAGGGAAATATTTTCCATAAGTACAAAACTCAATACAAATGACGTCTTATAATCTATATAATTTTTCTTTCGTGTGTATATTTAATTAATACTATAGAATGTTTTGAAACAAAATATGAATTAAATGGAATCATATTGCGTTAATAGAAACAATACAAACAGAATGTAATTGAATAGAGCC
This sequence comes from Callitettix versicolor, assembly GCA_022606455.1. NCBI lineage: Eukaryota > Metazoa > Arthropoda > Insecta > Hemiptera > Cercopidae > Callitettix > Callitettix versicolor. The sequence continues at coordinate 15,972,050 of CM040189.1, forward strand.
CATGGAGTAGTGATATTGGTTTTCTAACGCAATTAAACGTAATGGCGTCGTTATTTTCAAAACAAAAGAACGGTCTCGAGTGTTACAGCGGGATGAGCATTTGGGTGAACAATATGAGGAGAGATTTATTGATAGCAACGGAGGCGCTGGTAAGTTTCCATTGTGCAGGACCGCAAAGTTCAAGGACTCCGCTAAAACGGGGTATTACGTTCCTTAATATTTTTTGTGTTGGGGAGGAATACAAAACACAAATATTTATTTCAAACGTAATATGAATGCCAAATAGTAGAGATAATGTAATCTCTGTACTTTTGACAAACAGTTAATATTACTTTGATCGTTGCAATTTTTAAGTTATGTTTATTATATAATTCTTAATTACAGCAAGCTGATGTTCGCTTACGTGAAGGGAATTATTAAAAAGTAACAAAATTAATATTAATTGTTAAAATATAAAAAAGTTAGTATCGATGATGTAAAGTGAATCATTAAAATGTAAAAAAGTTAGTATCACTGACGTAAAGTGAATCATTAAAATGTAAAAAAGTTAGTATCACTGACGTAAAGTGAATCATTAAAATGTAAAAAAGTTAGTATCACTGACGCGAAGTGAATTAAAATGTAAAAAAGTTAGTATCGCTGACGTAAATTGAATCATTAAAATGTAAAAAAGTTAGTATCACTGACGCGAAGTGAATTAAAATGTAAAAAAGTTAGTATCAGTGACGTAAAGTGAATCATTAAAATGTAAAAAAGTTAGTATCACTGACGGGAAGTGAATTAAAATGTAAAAAAGTTAGTATCACTGACGTAAAGTGAATCATTAAAATGTAAAAAAGTTAGTATCACTGACGGGAAGTGAATTAAAATGTAAAAAAGTTAGTATCACTGACGTAAAGTGAATCATTAAAATGTAAAAAAGTTAGTATCACTGACGCGAAGTGAATTAAAATGTAAAAAAGTTAGTATCGATGACATAAAATGAATTATTAAAAATTAGCAAAGGTAGTATCGCTGATGTAAAATGAATTATTAAAAATTAATAAAAGTAGTATCGCTGACGTAAAATGAATTATTAAAAATTAATAAAGGTAGTATCGCTGACGCGAAGTGAATCATTAAATTTAAAAAAGTTAGTATCGCTGACGCTAAAAATGTGAAAAAGTTAGTATCGCTGACGCAAAGTGAATCATTAAAATGTGAAAAGTTAATATCGCTGACGTCAGTGAATTATTAAAATGTAACAAAGTTAATATAGCTGACATAAGTGAATCATTAAAATGTAAAAAATGTTGATATCGCTGAGATAAGTGAATCATTAAAATCTAAAAAAGTTAATATCGCTGACGCGAAGTAAATTATTAAAATGTAACAAAGTTAATATCGCTGATGTAAAATTAATTATTAAAAAGTAGCAAAGTTAGTATCGCCGACGCGAAGTAAATTATTAAAATGTAACAAAGTTAATATAGCTGACATAAGTGAATCATTAAAATGTAAAAAATGTTGATATCGCTGAGATAAGTGAATCATTAAAATCTAAAAAAGTTAATATCGCTGACGCGAAGTAAATTATTAAAATGTAACAAAGTTAATATCGCTGATGTAAAATTAATTATTAAAAAGTAGCAAAGTTAGTATCGCCGACGCGAAGTAAATTATTAAAATGTAACAAAGTTAATATAGCTGACATAAGTGAATCATTAAAATGTAAAAAAAGTTGATATCGCTGAGATAAGTGAATCATTAAAATCTAAAAAAGTTAATATCGCTGACGCGAAGTAAATTATTAAAATGTAACAAAGTTAATATCGCTGATGTAAAATTAATTATTAAAAAGTAGCAAAGTTAGTATCGCCGACGCGAAGTAAATTATTAAAATGTAACAAAGTTAATATAGCTGACATAAGTGAATCATTAAAATGTAAAAAAAGTTGATATCGCTGAGATAAGTGAATCATTAAAATCTAAAAAAGTTAATATCGCTGACGCGAAGTAAATTATTAAAATGTAACAAAGTTAATATCGCTGATGTAAAATTAATTATTAAAAAGTAGCAAAGTTAGTATCGCCGACGCGAAGTAAATTATTACAATGTAACAAAGTTAATATCGCTGATGTAAAATGAATTATTAAAAATTAACAAAGTTAATATCGCTGACGCGAAGTGAGTCATTAAAATGTAAAAATGTTAATATCGCTGACGTGATGTGAATGTTTAAAATGTAACAAAGTTAATATCGCTGACGCGAAGTGAATTATTAAAATGTGAAAAAGCTAATATCGCTAACGCAAAGTGAATAAGTAATATGTGAAAACGTTAATATCGCTGACGGAAATTGAATCATTAAAATGTGAAAAAGTTAATATCGCTGACGTTAGTGAAAGTTAAGTGTTCTAAAAAAGTTAATATCGCTGACGGGAAGTGAATTATTAAAATGTGAAAAAGCTAATATCGCTAACGCAAAGTGAATAAGTAATATGTGAAAACGTTAATATCGCTGACGGAAATTGAATCATTAAAATGTGAAAAAGTTAATATCGCTGACGTTAGTGAAAGTTAAGTGTTCTAAAAAAGTTAATATCGCTGACGGGAAGTGAATCATTGAAATGTAAAAAAGTTAATATCGCTGACGCGAAGTGAATTATTTAAATGTAACAAAGTTAATATCGCTTACGCGAAGTGAATTATTTAAATGTAACAAAGTTAATATCGCTGACGCGAAGTGAATTATTTAAATGTAACAAAGTTAATATCGCTGACGCGAAGTGAATTATTTAAATGTAACAAAGTTAATATCGCTGACGCGAAGTGAATTATTTAAATGTAACAAAGTTAATATCGCTGACGCGAAGTGAATTATTTAAATGTAACAAAGTTAATATCGCTGACGCGAAGTGAATTATTTAAATGTAAAAAGTTAATATCGCTGACGCGAAGTGAATTATTTAAATGTAACAAAGTTAATATCGCTGACGCGAAGTGAATTATTTAAATGTAACAAAGTTAATATCGCTGACGCGAAGTGAATTATTTAAATGTAACAAAGTTAATATCGCTGACGCGAAGTGAATCATTAAAATGTGAAAAAGTTAATATCGATGATGTAAAATGAATTATTAAAAAGTAGCAAAGTTAGTATCGCTGACGCGAAGTGAATCATTACAATGTAAAACATTTAATATTGCTGACGTAAAGTGAATTATTAAAATGTAACAAAGTTAATATCGCTGACGAAATTATATGTGAAATGAACTATTAAAATGTAACAGTTAATATAGCTGAAGTGAAATTAATTATTAAAATGTAACAAAGTTAATATTGCTTACGCGAAGTAAATCATTAAAATGTAAAAAAGGTAATATCACTGACGTAAAATGAACTATTAAAATGTAACAAAGTTAATATCGCTGACGTGAAGTGAATTATTAAAATATACAAATTATAAAATATATGAAGTAAACATTAAAATAAAATTTACATCGCTGACTTGAAGTGAATTATTCAAAAGTAACAAAGTTAATGGCTACAAAAATACTTCTGGTAATCTACCAGTTAGAAATGACGTAGGTCTACCTACCTTGAATCCTTTTTAAATCCTGGACTGAAGAATACATCGTACTGAGAGTCTCAGGAGAATAGGATGGGGGCGCAATGTGCTGCGAAGGCCGCTGAGTGCTTGTAACCCTTAAATTCATTCATACGTTTTACGTTTATTTTCGTGTTATTAAACATGGCAGTTTGTTCGTATTTTGGAAGACCGTCATTTACAGTTACCGAAGTGATATTTTTGAATAAAAAACAGGAAATTACAAAAATAAATTTGTCTGCTGACTTTGAATCAAAATTTAACACACAATGTATTGCTAACACACACATACACACAAATTTAAAAAATAAATAAATATGTTATTAATGTATTGGAAGGTCACATTTAAAATATTATTTTCAGATACCGGTCAAAAACAGATGTTTGAAGGCGTAAACGTCTTGGTTTCGAATTTGAGAGTAACAGTACGTTGTTCTTAATTAAGCCCTTGAATCGAGCTATAAGGGGTGTTCCAATAAGAAAGCATTCAAGTAAAGATCAGCTGTGATCAGTACCAGTGTTTTTAACAGTTGCTGTTTGAAATTTTTATGGTATTATTTCTTCATTTACAATATTTTCTAGAGATTTAGTTTGATATTTTTGATTTGTTTTCTTCTTTTAAGTGTTCAAAAAGTTTTTAGGGTGTTTGCAGTTATGAGGAGATGCAGGATGAGTTTAGAAATAAAATCAATAATTATCATATATTTTATTATTAACATACACATATAAACGTTATTGCTAATACATAAATGTATAACTGTTATTCATTAAACGATCCCGTAATTTAAACTGTAAAAATCTGTCAAATTTCACAAAGATTTCGGGAGTAAAAACAATAGCTGAGTCAACTGATTTTTCAAGAACGTTGGTCATTTACAGGGTGAATTATAAGTCTGAAATATATTTTTTTCTCAGCTGGACACGAGATCATGCTAAAAAATATTAAAAAGTTCCCGATTAGAACTACCAACAGGGTGTTCCAAAATTGAAAGTAAAATGTACAGCGCATGTTAATATTTAGACATTATTTTTTTTAACTTATTTTAAATGAAAGCACACTGGAAAAACTTCCTCTTTATTTACTCGTACAAAAAAATAATTCGTGAAAAATTAACAAAATTATTTTAACTTTTCGTGTTATAGAAGTTTAAACATTAAACATTTTTTATCGCAGTTTATAAATTCTAAAGCCTAGTAATCGCTTTATAAATTCAAACAATTTTGTAACTATTTACACCAAATGTAAAAAAATAATAGAGGACAACGTAATTATAAAGAGATCTTGTAATTAAAATATGCTTACATTTTAGAAAGCTACAAAAAGTATTTTAAAAATACAGTATTATAAAAAATATAATAATATAAAGCTCGCCAAGCTACAGCTGATTATCATAATACGTTTCGTGTGGCGACTCGGTGGTCGACATGACGAAAGCACCGGTCAGTCTGCTGCGTTTTTTAACGGCGCACCTCAAGGTTCTAGCCGCAGTTACTCCCGTTGATTTTCCCTTACCGTTAACAGCTAAGGGAATTTTTCCCTCTCATTAGTCTAACTGGCACTGTTACGTTTCGCCGAGGTACAGCTGATTATAATCATACGTTTTGTCAAGCTACAGCTGATTATAATCATACGTTTCGCCGAGTTACAGCTGATTATAATCGTACGTTTCGCCAAGCTACAGCTGATTATAATCATACGTTTCGCCGTGCTAAAGCTGATTATAATCATACGTTTCGCCGAGCTACAGCTGATTATAATCATACGTTTCGCCGAGTTACAGCTGATTGTGATCATACGTTTCGCCAAGCTACAGCTGATTATAATCATACTTCTGATGATTATAATACAAAAGTATGATTTTGCAGAAGTATGGTTTTTTGTAAACCTCCATATTTTATAGGAGCATTCATTTAAAGCTGTATTTATTACTGATATTAAGGCTGAAATGTATTGTTATCAATAATGTCTATGCTACAGCTGATTATAATTATACGTTTTGCCATGCTACAGCTGATTATAATCATACATTTCGCCGAGTTACAGCTGATTATAATCATACGTTTTATCAAGCTACAGCTGATTATAATCATACGTTTCGCCGAGTTACAGCTGATTATAATCATACGTTTCGCCGAGTTACAGCTGATTATAATCATACGTTTCGCCGAGTTACAGCTGATTATAATCATACGTTTCACCGAGTTACAGCTGATTATTATCATACGTTTTATCAAGCTACAGCTGATTATAATCATACGTTTCACCGAGTTACAGCTGATTATAATCATACGTTTCACCGAGTTACAGCTGATTATAATCATACGTTTCGCCGAGCTACAGCTGATTATAATCATACGTTTCACCGAGTTACGGCTGATTATAATCATACGTTTCGCCGAGCTACAGCTGATTATAATCATACGTTTCGCCGAGTTACAGCTGATTATAATCGTACGTTTCGCCAAGCTACAGCTGATTATAATCATACGTTTCGCCGAGTTACAGCTGATTATAATCGTACGTTTCGCCAAGCTACAGCTGATTATAATCATACGTTTCGCCGAGTTACAGCTGATTATAATCATACGTTTCGTCGAGTTACAGCTGATTACAATCATACATTTTGCCAAGCTACAGCTGATTATAATCATACGTTTTGCCAAGCTAGAGCTGATTATAATCATACTTTGATGATTATAATACAAAAGTATGATTTTGCAGAAGTATGGTTTTTGTAAACCTCCATATTTTATAGGAGCATTCATTTAAAGCTGTATTTATTACTGATATTAAGGCTGAAATGTATTGTTATCAATAATGTCTATGCTACAGCTGATTATAATTATACGTTTTGCCATGCTACAGCTGATTATAATCATACGTTTCGCCGAGTTACAGCTGATTATAATCATACGTTTTATCAAGCTACAGCTGATTATAATCATACGTTTCGCCGAGTTACAGCTGATTATAATCATACGTTTCGCCGAGTTACAGCTGATTATAATCATACGTTTCGCCGAGTTACAGCTGATTATAATCATACGTTTCACCGAGTTACAGCTGATTATTATCATACGTTTTATCAAGCTACAGCTGATTATAATCATACGTTTCACCGAGTTACAGCTGATTATAATCATACGTTTCGCCGAGCTACAGCTGATTATAATCATACGTTTCACCGAGTTACGGCTGATTATAATCATACGTTTCGCCAAGCTACAGCTGATTATAATCATACGTTTCGCCGAGTTACAGCTGATTATAATCGTACGTTTCGCCAAGCTACAGCTGATTATAATCATACGTTTCGCCGAGTTACAGCTGATTATAATCATACGTTTCGTCCAGCTACAGCTGATTATAATCATACGTTTCGCCGAGTTACAGCTGATTATAATCGTACGTTTCGCCAAGCTACAGCTGATTATAATCATACTTCTGATGATTATAATACAAAAGTATGATTTTGCAGAAGTATGGTTTTTTGTAAACCTCCATATTTTATAGGAGCATTCATTTAAAGCTGTATTTATTACTGATATTAAGGCTGAAATGTATTGTTATCAATAATGTCTATGCTACAGCTGATTATAATTATACGTTTTGCCATGCTACAGCTGATTATAATCATACGTTTTATCAAGCTACAGCTGATTATAATCATACGTTTCGCCGAGTTACAGCTGATTATAATCATACGTTTCGCCGAGTTACAGCTGATTATAATCATACGTTTCGCCGAGTTACAGCTGATTATAATCATACGTTTCACCGAGTTACAGCTGATTATTATCATACGTTTTATCAAGCTACAGCTGATTATAATCATACGTTTCACCGAGTTACAGCTGATTATAATCATACGTTTCACCGAGTTACAGCTGATTATAATCATACGTTTCGCCGAGCTACAGCTGATTATAATCATACGTTTCACCGAGTTACGGCTGATTATAATCATACGTTTCGCCGAGCTACAGCTGATTATAATCATACGTTTCACCGAGTTACAGCTGATTATAATCATACGTTTCACCGAGTTACAGCTGATTATAATCATACGTTTCACCGAGTTACAGTTGATTATAATCATACGTTTTATCAAGCTACAGCTGATTATAATCATACGTTTCGCCGAGTTACAGCTGATTATAATCATACGTTTCGCCGAGTTACAGCTGATTATAATCATACGTTTCGCCGAGTTACAGCTGATTATAATCATACGTTTCGCCGAGTTACAGCTGATTATAATCATACGTTTCGCCGAGTTACAGCTGATTATAATCATACGTTTCACCGAGTTACAGTTGATTATAATCATACGTTTTATCAAGCTACAGCTGATTATAATCATACGTTTCGCCGAGCTACTGCTGATTATAATCATACGTTTCACCGAGTTACAGCTGATTATAATCATACGTTTCACCGAGTTACAGTTGATTATAATCATACGTTTTATCAAGCTACAGCTGATTATAATCATACGTTTCGCCGAGCTACAGCTGATTATAATCATACGTTTTGCCGAGTAACAGCTGATTGTAATCATATGTTTCACTGTACGATTAATCATATTAGAATGAAAAACTATAAAACTATTTAATGAATTCGATATTTCAAAATTAAGAAAATTTAGAATTAGGAAGAAAAAAGAAAGCTAAAAAAAAGTGTAATAGATGGCCTGAAATATATTCATATTGAATTATATTTGATAATTGTTGCATTAATTATAATGTTATGTTTAGTTACAATTTTTACAGTTTTCTATAATTATAATTATTACAAATTTAAATATATATATATATATATATATATATATATATATATATATATAATTAGTATGTTTTAAGTAGTAAGTGAATAAGTTTGGGTCGCCTAGCAACTGCTGACATAAATCTTAGTTTATTTATAAAATTGCAAAACTTTTTGTTTCATTACTCAGAGACAACTTAAGCATATTTACTGTTTGTACGAAACTTAACTGCAGTTCCCTTTTGAAGCTCTGCTCACCGGAACCAATCTACCGGATGTAGTTTAGCAGAACCACGTAATTCAATTCCGGAATAATATAGTTCCACTCTGCGTCTGTTATAGACATATTGAGCAGTAAAATAATTACGGCACGAAGGTAACATTGTTAACTCTATGTTACAGACATTTGAATATCCGAGTCTAACATTATTATGGTCTGCAGAAGTTAACATATTAAAATTTATAAATTATAAAAAAATTCAAAAATAAACTTTGACCGCTATCAAGTTTTTTTTTTTTTTGTTACAGGTAATTTTTGTAATGATGAAGCTGAAATCAGACTTCACAAAAAGTTGCGAAATAAAAAAGATATGATTTTGTTTAAATTTGATATAGCCGCCATTTTGAAACTGTGTAACGTCTCAAAGTAGTGACCATTCTTTAAAAACTAAATTGCAATATTTTTATCAGAATTTTTAATTTTTAAAGATTTGAAATAATAATAAAACTTTTACGGTAATTAAACCAGAAGCTTTATATGCAGCTGAAACATTATCTCTCACAACCCAGGGCCCACGTGAAAGGCTGGAGAGCAAAGACAGAAAGATATTACGAAAAATCTTAGGCCCCAAATTCCGTAACAACCAATTACTCCACATCAGTAATGAAACTCTTTATCAAAAAACTGAAACACTATCAGACACAATAAGAAAAAGGAAAATTGATTTTTATGGGCACATCCTCCGAATGGACAAAAATACACTAACCAAAAACATATTTGACTACTTTCGCAGTAGAAGAGCCAAACCACTTTGGTTTAGAGAAACGGAGAAAGACATAATAGAACTGCAGATCACTGACACTATGCTCATGGACAGAACAGCCAAAACAATAACCAAGGACAAGAAGCAACGGTTCCAAGGCAAAGTCAAATCCAAGCGAACGATCCAAATCTCTGACGAAGAAAGAAAAGCAAGATCACAACGAATGAAGCAATACTGGGCTACGAGGAAGGCACAGAACATTGAGAAGTGATTGATTTGGTGTACCCCAAAGTTGGGTGAAACAAATAAAGAGAAGAATAAAACTTAATTATAACTACGTTCTAATAATTCTCTTTTGCATGAACAAAACGTACAGCTGGTTTCTAGAATTTTTTTTTTTTTTTTTTTTAACGTCCGACTATTGTGCACACTTGGACTAATGCAGACGATGGGATGATTTATAGCGTATGAAAATACCAAGCCCTGGCCGGGAATCGAACCCGGGTCCTCGGGGTGAAAGCCCAGTACGCTATCAACTAGGCCACCGAGGCGGCTCTAGAATTTAATGCTTCAATAGTAAATGCTAGATTAACATATTGATTAATTAAATATTTCTTTCTAGAAAATATTTAATCAAAGACTACCTAATATCCAATTATGCCCTCTCATTAACATTAGAAAAATATTAGGCCTATTTGGGAGAAATGGCTGTTTTCAAACATGTGATCAATATATGTTGTAATTTGTAGGTTATGTTGACTATTTACTTTTTCGTTTCCATAGTTACATTGTGAGACTGTATGCTATTATTTTGGAAGGGGAAAGGCACATTCCTAGCTGTAGTGTGGGACAGATATTTTGAAATTAGACTTAAAATGTAACTTCTTTACATAAATCTAACTTAAATTATTTATTCGAAATATAATTAAATTAAATTAAAGTTCTAATACTTGAATAACCCAACTACTTTTGTTAATTATTTATCATAATTTGAACTACTATTAACATAATTTTTTATACTCATCGTATCATTGCAAATAAGCCCTAAAATCAATTTATAGGTTATATTCTTATTACCAATAAATAATTTGGATAAAAAACTTTTGAATGCTAGAAATTTAATGAATAAACATTCAAATAAAATTGATTTTTATGGGCACATCCTCCGAATGGACAAAAATAGACTAACCAAAAAAATATTTGACTACTTTCGCAGTAGAAGAGCCAAACCACTTTGTTTTAGAGAAACAGAGAAAGACGTAACAGAACTGCAGATCACTGACACTATGCTCATGGACAGAACAGCCAAAACAATAACCAAGGACAAGAAGCAACGGTTCCAATTCAAAGTCAAATCCAAGCGAACGATCCAAATCTCTGACGAAGACAGTAAAGCAAGATCACAACGAATGAAGCAATACTGGGCTACGAGGAAGGCACAGAACATTGAGAAATGATTGATTTGGTGTACCCCAAAGTTGGGTGAAACAAATAAAGAGAGAAAATCATGCTATTTCAACCTGAACAAAATTATAAAAACCGTAATTGAAAACATAATTAAAATGAAATAAATTTGCACAAAAAAAGTCAAACGAAATTTCGACAACGTTTTAAATCTTGTAAAATTGAATAATAATTATTATTATTACTCTACAATTAAAATATTTAATTGAACGATATTGGCCTACAAAAACTGCTGATTTAATTAAAGGATTAATTTACTGATGAATTAAATAACTTAACGACTCTTCTACAAACCGGCTAGTCATATATTTCACTCTTTTTAAATAAATAATTTGGTTTTAGTAGTGTTTTTTTTTGTATTTCCAGTGTCCAATAAAAGTGAAAAGCCGAAAGAAAATTAAACACTAATGCAGATTTGAACAAAACACAATACACATGTTATTTACATAATTCTGTGTTTGTTATGTGCACACTATCGTTTGGTATGAACAATTCGTTCATTGTTTATTATTTTCAATAAACGCCGCTAGATTGTGCTTAACAACGTGTAGAGACAGATGACAAATTGAGCATTCATTTAAAGCTGTATTTATTACTGATATTAAGGCCGAAATGTATTGTTATAAATAATGTCTATATTAAAAAATCCATCAGTTCGGTATTAGCTTACTCAAGTACGTTACCCAGTACAATCACGATAACAAACAGTATCTTCGACGACTGTTGAATAACAGATTCAAAATGTCTGCCATCTCTAATTTTTGTCTCACATTTAAAAAAAATCTTAATTCACCGTAAACATTAGCGTTAAAATCTGCATAAATAATTATTTTTTAAATTTTCAACATGAACTGAATATGTGGTTCGTTTTTGTACACTCAATGTTGAAAGTTTATATTTGCATGTTTGAATGGCGATTGAAGTCAGATGTTTTTTAAAATGGCACGATAAAAAAATAGCAACTATTTTAAGAAATTCTCTTATCGACATTGATTATTTTAAATCTATTATCTAACTGAATTTTTATGTTACAGGTACAGCTGATCAGATGAATTTTTTCAATATTTGTAAGTAATTTAAAACAATTATACTCGTATTGAAAATAATTAAAGTGCAAGTTTAAATTATGTTTTTTTTTATTTGTAAGGAATTAGTGAAACATTCCACTCCACGTTTAGTAATTCCAAAGTAACCCTCTAACTGGCTTAATCTTTGCTTTCGCTTATTGCTTCTTCTGTTGATATTATTTAAGAGTTAGTTCCTTATACCGCGTTGTGCACTTTGTATTTGTCACCATGGAATGATTCGGTTTCATCGAGTAGGCTTACGAAGCGTAAGTAACGCGAATAGGGGAAGTATTACACAGACCCCCTCCAGTTATCAGCTCTTCTCTTTTCTTTCGTCTGCTGGTGTAAGAGTGTATGTTGACACTCCTGTGTAGAGTATTGGTGTGCCAAGTTTTGGGTAGTGTAAATTTCTCGCCTACAGTGGCACAACAATCGTACAGTGGTTCGTGTAAGAGCGTTTGTTGATCATCCAGTGTAGATGACATCACGAAAAAAAAAGGGTCGAGAATACAATTGTGTTTCTGTAGGACAAAGATGGACAAGATGTCGGTTTCATTGAGTAGGCTTACGAAGCGTAAGTAACGCGAATAGGGGAAGTATTACACAGACCCCCTCCAGTTCTCTTCTCCTTTCTTTCGTCTGCTGGTGTAAGAGTGTATGTTGACACTCCTGTGTAGAGTATTGGTGTGCCAAGTTTTGGGTAGTGTCAATTTTCTCGCCTACAGTGGTGCGTGTAAGAGCGTTTGTTGATCATCCAGTGTAGACTGACATCACGCAAAAAAAGGTCGAGAATACAATTGTGTTTCTGTAGGACAAAGATGGAACCGTAATAAAACGTACCTTTATTTGTTTCGTGACTGTAGTACTGACCGCCGACCTACAATAAACTCTTTTCACTTACAAATCGCTGAAGGGTCTTTGGAATTGCCAACAGTTTACTCCCCGATGTAAAGATGTCGAATCCCCGGTTCCGACTGAGTTGGTCGCGCGCGTATGTATGTTTTATACCTGTATGTACATACAACTTGCATGCTTCTCTCTATCTCTTTCTTTCTCTCTCTCTCTCTCTCTCTCTCTCTCTCTCTCTCTCTCTCTCTCTCTCTCTCTTTCCCTCCACTTTTCTTCTTCTCATGTTCTCGTCGCGCGTGCATGTAATGATGTTATGTACATTGTGTTATATTGCCAGCAGCAACAGTTCAATGGTATATGGTTTATGTTCAGTAATAACACGTGCGTTTGATTTTATGTTTCTCGTTTACCCCCGATATACAAAGATGTCGAATCCCCGGTTTCGACTGAGTTGGTCGCGCGCGTATGTATGTTTTGTGCATGTATGTACATACAACGTGCATGCTTCTCTCTATCTCTTTCTTTTCTCTCTCTCTCTCTCTCTCTCTCTCTCTCTCTCTCTCTCTCTCCACTTTTCTTCTTCTCATGTTCTCGTCGCGCGCGCATGTAATGATGTTGTGTACATTGTGTATATTGCCAGCAGCAACAGTTCAATGGTATATGGTTTATGTTCAGTAATAACACGTGCGTTTGATTTTATGTTTCTCGTTTACCCCCGATATACAAAGATGTCGAATCCCCGGTTCCGACTGAGTTGGTCGCGCGCGTATGTATGTTTTGTGCCTGTATGTACACACAACGTGCATGCTTCTCTCTATCTCTTTCTTTCTCTCTCTCTCTCTCTCTCTCTCTCTCTCTCCCCACTTTTCTTCTTCTCTTGTTCTCGTTACACTTGCATGTAATGATGTTGTGTACATTGTGTATATTGCCAGCAGCAACAGTTCAATGGTATGCAGTTTATATTCAGTAATAACAAGCGCGTTTGATTTTATTTTTCTTATATTCTCGAGACGTTTAATATCTTATATTTATATTTCTATATTCTCGAGACTTTATATATATATATATATATATATTAAAAGAAGCTAACGCTTCTGCTGACAGTCCCAATGATTGTACCATTTTTTTAAAAATATTGTTTGTCATTACTCAATCCAGTTTCAAGGTCACCCAGTTTATTGCCTGACAAGAGATACTTCCGGACAATAGTTTCATCCCTAAACGTTGAACAAGTTTATGCTGACAGCACTGTCAGGATTCTCTCAAACGGTCGATCCTTAACTACGGTCGGTTACCGTATCTTCAAACTTTGTGTGTTGTGGAGACTGTTCACCTCGGGCAAACGTTTTGATCACAACTGTAACTTTGATGTACGAAAACTGTTTGTTCTCAGATCAAGCGATTCAACAACCTAACCTTGAATTATTCCAAATACAAGGATACTCTGACTACTTTCCCCCGTACACTGATCTTACGTTCGACCACATTCTTTGTTGTATAAATTATATTTAGTCCAAAACTTTTCCCCTACGCGACAAAGAAAATAATCAGTTTGAACGACCCAATTCAGACCGAGGGGGGGTGGAATGAGACACACTTTGAGGCACTTTCCAAAGTTTGATTTCCCATTTAACAACTCGTGTTTTATTAAGCACCATAGAAAGTGGGAAGTGTCTGACGTTCCAAGTTTCGAAGTGGAAAATGACATTCTCACATGCCTGCCAATGACAAGGCGATTAAACTCATCAAATCGCTTTCGTTATTAGCATGAATCCAAATTACTCTGGTAAACTTTCTGGAGTTAAGACTTAAATTTGGAAAACGTTCCGCTCACTTTAATTAGGTTTTAAACAATTACCTTTACTCATTAAATAGCTGCAACTTAAAAACTGCAAACTTTACAAAAAGCTTTAACTGCGAAATATTTGAAACTGGATATACGAAATTATTAGCCGCCATTTTTTCAATATGGCGGCCAACTTTAAAATTTCAATTGGAACATCGCGTATCGAATTTTACACAACATCTTAAGACTTTTTTTTGTTCTCGAAACAATTTTTGTAAACTTTTGCTGCTTACGCGTTATTTCATAATTATTTAGAATTTTTTATCAATTTTGAAGTCAGCCAGTATTCATAAAATTGTACGTTTTTGTATTAAGTATTCCGAGTGGCTAAGTACAATATTTTTTGTGATATTGCCACAGTTTAAAAGAACAATTTTCAGCAGTTACTTTGCAAGGAACGCTTCTTTTCACCTAAACAAAACATTTTTCATGAGTATACACGATCACCGCTACAAAAACTTTAATAAAATACGATGTATAAAAATTATCTAATCGACTCAAATTTTACTGAGGTACCACTTTCTTATTACTATATCCATTTAAAAAAGGCAGAACCTGACGATTGAGCTTTGCTAGATGCTCACAAAACATATGCAAGGTTTTTTAAAGTAAATGTCAAACAAACCATCTTGCGTAGTAGTGGAAAGAGAGAAACGAAAGAAGGCGTGGCTTGTTCACGAAGATGAACGAAGTTAAACGATGTAGCCGTCCGTATTTTGTACACAAATTTGGCCTGTAATTTTTACGTCGCTTTTTTTATTTTTCCTAGAAGAACCTAAACTGTAATTGATTTTCCAACCCTCTAAAAAATTTAAAAAATACCAAGATTCGGACAGATTAAAAAACCCATTTTCGAAACACGATTAGGCGCAAACTATTTTAAGTGATATTTTTTTCAGCAAATCAAGTGTTCCTTTCAGACAAACTCCAGCCGATCTGTTCTGTCATGATAAGACGCACTGCGTGCTGTTGGGCGTATTAAGCAGACGAGATGATAACATGTCCAATGAAAGTCGTAAACAGTAGACTTTATGACCAGAGAGAAAATTTTAAGGGCCGTATTTCATCAAAATCATCGATCAATAACTGAAACAAAACGCTGCTTTTAGCGGAATAGCGTCAGGAGAAACGTCTGCATACAGGGTGGCCAAACGTACGTGTCACATGAAGTGAAGAACACGGTTATTAGCGTCAATAGGAGCACGTACTCGCGTCACCTATTTTATGTACCTCGAAAGTTTCAGTTTTTATTTAACTGAAACACACACACACAAATCCGTGTACATCCGTTCGACAAAATTGTTTCGAAAAGGAACATTGTCCGTCGTTTCGCCTAAGTTGTACATTATATCTGATATATTATAGATTGTTCTCGCTCCAAATCTGTCGAGCTTTTAACAGCAACTGGAAGGTGAAAGCTTTCTTCAGTTCGTCTTGAAACTTGTAGCGAGAACAACTTCGAAGATACCAGATACGATTTTGGTGAAACGAAGGAACAATATTAATCCAGAAATAGTTCTGCCGCACCGATGTACGCAACAATGTTTCTTCTAGAAACAGTTCTGTTGAAAGGAATTACATCGACATTGACGGAACGATGTTTTTCAAGAAATGGTTCTGTCAAATGGAATTAAATAGACATGACGGAACAATGTTTCTTCTAGAAATAGTTGTATTGGATAGAATTACATAGGCATTTACGAAACAATGTTTTTTTTAGAAATAGTTCTGTCGAACGGAATAACATTGGCATTGATGGAACAATGTTTCTTCTAGAAATAGTTCTGTTGGATAGAATTACATAGGCATTGACGGAACAATGTTTCTTATAGAAATAGTTCTGTCGATTGGAATTACATAGACATGATGGTACAATGTTTCTTCTAGGAATAGTTCTGTTGGACGGAATTACATCGGCATTGACGGAACAATGTTTTTTATAGAAATAGTTCTGTTGGATAGAGTTATATAGGCATTGACGGAACAGTGTTTCTTCTAGAAATAGTTCTGTTGAACGGAATCATATAAACATTGAAGTAACAATGTTTCTTCTAGAAATAGTTCTGTTGGATAGAATTATATAGGCATTGACGGAACAATGTTTCTTCTAGAAATAGTTCTGTTGAACGGAATCATATAAACATTGAAGTAACAATGTTTCTTCTAGAAATAGTTCTGTTGGATAGAATTATATAGGCATTGACGGAACAATGTTTCTTCTAGAAATAGTTCTGTTGAAAGGAATCATATAAACATTGAAGTAACAATGTTTCTTCTAGGAATAGTTCTGTTGGATGGAATTACATTGGCATTGACGGAACAATGTTTCTTCTAGAAATAGTCATGTTGGACGGAATTATATAGGCATTGACGGAACAATGTTTCTTTTGGAAATAGTTTTAGACGGAATTACATAGGCATTGACGGAACAATGTTTTTTATAGAAATAGTTCTGTCGAACGGAATAACATCGGCATTGATGGAACAATGTTTCTTCTAGAAATAGTTCTGTTGGATAGAATTATATAGGCATTGACGGAACAATGTTTCTTCTAAAAATAGTTCTGTCGAACGGAAAAACATCGGCATTGATGGAACAATGTTTCTTCTATAAATAGTTCTGTTGGATAGAATTATATAGACATTGACGGAACAATGTTTCTTCTAGAAATAGTTCTGTTGAACGGAATCATATAAACATTGACGGAACAATGTTTCTTCTAGAAATAGTTCTGTTGAACGGAATCATATGAACATTGAAGTAACAATGTTTCTTCTAGGAATAGTTCTGTTGGATGGAATTACATCGGCATTGACGGAACAATGTTTCTTCTAGAAATAGTCCTGTTGGACGGAATTATATAGGCATTGATGGAACAATGATTCTTCTAGAAATAGTTGTGTCGATGGAATCACATGTACTTTGACGGAACAATGTTTCTTCTAGAAATAGCTCTGTCGACGGAATCACATCTGCATTGACAGAACAATGTTTCTTCTAGAAATAGTTCTGTTATACAGAATTATATAGGCATTGATGGAACAATGATTCTTCTAGAAATAGTTCTGTCGATGGAATCACATGTACTTTGATGGAACAATGTTTCTTCTAGAAATAGTTCTGTTGGACGGAACTATATAGGCATTGACGGAACAATGTTTCTTCCAGAAATAGTTCTGTCGACCGGAATAACATGGGCATTGACGGAACAATGTTTCTTCTAGAAATAGTTTTGTTGGGCGGAATGATATAGGCATTGACAGAATAATGTTTCTTCTAGAAATAGTTCTGTTGGACGGACTAACATCGGCATTGACGGAACAATGTTTCTTCTAGAAATAGTTCTGTCGAATGGAATTACATAGACATGACGGAACAATGTTTCTTCTAAGAATAGTTCTGTCGAATGGATTCAATGTAATTCACATTTTTCCAAACATGAAAAAATAAGTATTGTAATACAAATACAAGCCTCGATGGTTGATGTGGCTTTAGTGGTCAGTCTACTGCGCTCTGAACTGCGCGCCTTAAGATGGGTTAGAGACGCAGTTACTGGCGTCAGCTCTACTCTTTCCAAAGCTGATTCTTCGTCCTCATTAGACTAACTGGCATAAAATGTGAACGTTGAACGATAATTACGGCTCAATTAAAGTGAATAACCCTTGCAGGCAGCAGTCTTTATGACGTAACAAAAATATAGTTTCCAAAAACTAAAAAAATGTATCCACGTTACATTTACATGTAAATATATTGGTATGAAACAAAACAGTAACAATTTCGCTCCGATTTTATTTAAATTTAACAAAAAAATTAATTTTGTTAACAGCATGAGGTTGAACAAGTTTGATAATAATGAAAACTTAACGGTCCGTCAACTTAAATTAAATCTGAAAATTTAAAATTTAATCGCCTTGTAGCTGATTACAATTGTAAAGTTAGTTCTTTTAGAGCTGTTCTTCGCGAATCGCTTGATTAGATTTATTTGCACGGAAGCGATATAACCGAACCGAAGTGAATACGTAATGGCCACAAAGCCGTGTTTACTCGGCGAGTTGACAAAGATCAGTGTTGCCAACTTTAACAATATAAAGCCTGACTCAAAGGCACGTTGCCGCGTAACTTTGTTGGCTGAGGTAAACGCCCGCTGTAAGGCAATTAATTATTGCAACTCCAGTTCAATACCGCAATAACATTGTTTCGAAGAATTTAAAAAATTGATGGATGCACTGAATATTTTGTGTTTTTATCAATTTTTACTAATTGCACGCATCAGTGAATTGTTGAAAATAAATCTAAATGAAACGCTTAAAGGGCAAAACAAAACTGTGTTGCTATTTATACAGAAATCAGGTCAGACACTGTTGGGAAAAAACAGATTAGGCCTATCAGTCTAGTTTCTAGAAATTTGTTCATAAAATTCCCGTATGATTCAAAACTCGAGAAGTAGATTTATTGCGGGGGAAACAACAAAACAGATGAAAGGATATTTTGTTCTGTAGATTTATCCTTTAAACGAAAATGTCTTTTTTGTAAATTCGGTATATTGACTTGAGTAATGTATTTTTATGTTTGATAAAATTCGGAAATTTTCCCTTTAATAATCTTAAAACATTTCTATAACATATAACGTAACAATACTTAGTAAAATAAATGGTGCGGAAATTTTATAAAATTCCCCACGTGTTGCAATTTTCCCCGCGACACAAAACAAAAAATAGTAAACGTCTTAGTTTCTCGAAATTAGATATCAGATTTTTATAAAAATATGCAGTTTTGTATCAATAATAAGTGTATCAAATTTGATTCAATAAATTTACAATTCAAGTGTAGCAGTCTCCGTGAGAAATAGTAGAACTTCGGATGTTTACCAGGTTAGGGCGATCTTCCGGTTCGGAATGGTGACAAGTAAGAAGTTTTTTCTTTTTTATATTTAACTGAATTCCTGTTATTATACTCGAGCGAGTTGGCGTTGTTCCGGGTGTTGTTAGGCTATCGTACAGCTGTTTTCTAGTGGGTGGTCCTCCTCGATGTTCTGCCAAACGATTTTCGACCTGTTTCTAATATGGCGGGAATCATAATTTTTCAGAAATCTTCCGTTAAAACCAGAAAAAGGACGCACTAATCAGGATGAAGCTATTGTATACGGGAGATGCAATGTGGTGCGCCGACAGTAATGTGATAATCTAGACCCGAGATAGGCGAGCACTGCGAACCAATCAGACACGAGTATTGGTGTGCGGGAGAATTGTAGCTTGATTAGCAGGCGTAGGCTGCCTGAAAGCCAGTAGAGACGTTCAGGAGTAGGTGTTTTTCGGTGCCAGTAAGAGGAACTAGTTGTGTACTCATTTCCTGTGTCGCTTAAAACAAATCCAGACGGTGGTTTGGTTTATCTATGTTTAATCGATTTATTCTGAATCGTAAATTTTGTTGTACCAAATCTGTATAGACTTCTACTTTCAACCAAAATATGAATAAATTTGATTAATATATATTTTTAAAAATTTATTAAAATCTATAGAACCGATTTCGATAAAACGGTTCCGAAACGTTAAGGTTTGTCAGGTGTCACATTTCATTTATCAATGAGTTCAGTTTCAGGCGCTGATAGACATCGAAATAAAAAACAATTTTAAAATAATATATTAATCAAGATGTAATGAATTTTTTACGATCAGTTTACTTTTCATACAACTACGTAAATGTAACTAAAAAAATAATGCAAACTTAAAATTATCCCGCAGATGTCTTGCTGACGTGCTACAAGCACATTTCCAAAAGTATCTTACCTTTCTTTGAAATTCCGATTTCGCCATCACAAACAGTATTAAAATCATCATATTTTATTATTTTAAACTTTTTCATTGAAAATACGAAAATAATCCCTGACCGCCGTAATTTTAAATTTCTTAATTCCAGCGCATTTTGAAAATTTAAAATGCTAATTTATGCGGCTTTTAACGGTGATTGCTACTTTGATATCAGATTTTCAAAAAAGATTTAAGACAAAAAAAATGACGATTTTTAAAGATCTGAAAAGCCAGCCATTTTGAAACTGTTGAACGGATTTTTTTTGGTTATCTAACATGTCTAAACTATTACAAAAATCGATTTTTTTGCTAAATTAAACCCCCCCCTTTAAAAGTCACGATCGGCGCTCATTTCAACCTGGGTTTGTGTGTTACTGTAATGGCCACCCCAATAGCTCATTTCCAATGGAAATTCTCTACTAAGACCCTACATTTATTCATCCGGAAGAAATTTATTAAACACCTAACAGAAATAAAAAGCGAGGTGTTACGTTTTTACACTGACAACCCGTTCTGCCCCGCACCAATCAGCTTGCACCCTGTAGGCTCGTACACTCCAGTTTATATATTTTTACAGTCAATAAAGTGAAGCATTTTATCCCTGCCAACTGTATGACTGCTTGGCTTCCCTTCCTGCCAACATCGACTTGCAAGTAAACACTTTTCCCAAAATTTCTCAAGAAACTGGAAATGGAGTAAATTTTTGCTTAATTATCAGAAATTGATCATAAATGACAGTATATGGCTCAACTTTTTTGATGTTATTATTCGAAATATTCTGATAAATATTTGAGATTTTGTTCTTTCAATTTCACTGAATATTTCCAGTGCCACACACAATTTTACATTAATTAATTCTTCTGTTTTGTACTATCGATAAATTTGCTTCGTATAGTAACGAATTAAATCTTTCAAAATTTGATAAGTTTTGTATTAAATACAATTTGAAATTCTTACATTTTAATTCTTTTTATATGCTTAATTTATATACATGTTTTTAGATTTTAATTCTTTATAAATTTTATTTGAAAATTTAATGCATTTATTACTCATTTAATAAAATTATTATTACAACCTAGCCACCGGACCACATATTTAAATAATTCGGATTATGACCTATTTTTCCGTCTAGCGGTCTATTTACTCACATCGTAAAGGCTATCGCGATTTCGAAACCTTACTGTTTCATCTTCAGGCCGTAATACAAAACGTCAAATCCCTCTGTCGCAGGATTTGTTAAACCAAACATTGAAAATACACGTCACAAACACTAAACACAATTACACGATTAAAATACACACGATAGAATTTTGTTTAGCCAAACGATACGTGTAACTTGTATGTCGTTACATTCCGGACTGCCTCTGGCATATAAGGGAATATAACAACATACGAGTCGCACATATCGTTTGGAACATTTTTATCGTGTGTATTTTAATCGTGTAATTGTGTTTAGTGTTTGTGACGTGTTTTCAATGTTTCGTTTAACTGTGACATTTTGTATTACGGTCTGAAGATGAAACAGTAAGGTTTCGAAACCGCTATTGCCTTTACGAAGCGAGTAAATAGACCGCAAACGGAAAATATGTCATAATCCTAAAATTATTTCACTCGAAATATAAACAACTGTATTTTTTGTTTATTTTCGTTGTTGCATTTTATGTCCGATATCTTAAAATTGTTTATTCATACAGTTCTGAGATCTATTTTATTTAATTTTTCAAGAAAAACAATACAACACCACCAAATGTATCCCTTAATTTACGTTCTTAGGCATTCCGTGTGGATTAACGTTTATATTCTTTCTTTGTTTTTAAAAGAATAATTGTTTTATATTAATTCATAAAGATCAGCTGATTTCGTTGAACAGCTGATAGGTTATAATAAGTTTTAGGTTATGTTCTTAAGAAGTAAAATAATTGTCTTATTTTAATTCGTAAAGATCAGCTGATTTCGTTGAACAGCTGATAGGTTATAATAAGTTTTAGGTTATGTTCTCAAGAACTAGAATAATTGTCTTATATTAATTCGTAAAGATCAGCTGATTTCGTTGAACAGCTGATAGGTTATAATAAGTTTTAGGTTATGATCTTAAGAACTAGAATAATTGTCTTATATTAATTCGTAAAGATCAGCTGATTTCGTTGAACAGCTGATAGGTTATAATAAGTTTTAGGTTATGATCTTAAGAACTAGAATAATTGTCTTATATTAATTCGTAAAGATCAGCTGATTTCGTTGAACAGCTGATAGGTTATAATAAGTTTTAGGTTATGATCTTAAGAACTAGCCATGTTGATTTGTCGACACTACTCCAATACGCTATGCAAAATTATCAGCGCACATTTCAATATCACAAGTATGAGTCCTTACCATGATTCCGAGTTCATTTTTTTAATGGAAATCCTGCTAAGCATAGTGATTCAACATGCATGTAATATAAAATACACGTTTGCGGCTAACACAAGCATTAAATTCGTCAAAGCGAAGGAGGTTTTTAATAAAGTTTTTCGGCGGATCCGTGCTCACCGCTCGACCTTGTTCTTCAATCTCGATTTTCCTGCGAAACTCCGAGCTCTGTATATTTTATAACTTTTGTTGATTAAGAAGAAACTTTTACCGAGATGAAAGGCCTCGAGGGAAACGAATTGCTTACGCGGCAATTTTATTTCTGCACAAAACACTTACAACGGTCATTATCTTTATTAGTTTTTGAAAACATTTGTATATAAAATATATGGATTTAACAATTTCATTGTATTGACTGTATAAAACTAAATTATGTTCGTAAAACATAATTTTAAAATGTCTGGAATTTTTTCTCTCATTCTTTCTGAAGGCCCAAAAAACTAATGTTTGAAAAAAAAATCAAAAACTTTTTTTAACACTAAAAAAAAAAGAAATAGTTTCTTTAAAAAAAACCATAACTTAAATGAATATAAAGGTCAGTTTGTATATTACAAGAACAACTTTCTTTCAAACATAACCTAGAGACTATTTTCAGTAAAATAATGTGCCTTCGTCAGTTCTTCTTTCGTTGACGCGTTTCGGAGAACCTCCTTCAAAAACTATTTTTATACTTGTCACCAATATTATGGCTCGTCCTATTTATAACTTTCTAGCTCCACCTCGTACCCCTCCTCTATTTACATGCCTGTCTTCAACACGTGTACATTAAACCTTCTGATTGGCTTCTCATTTTGAATAGTTTTTGAAGATGGAGGTTTTCCGAAACGCGTCAACGAAAGAATTAACGAAGCTAGGGAAGGCACACTATTATACTGAATATAGTGACAATAATCCTAGCAGAAAAGAAGAAGAATATAAAAATAATAACCTAGAGAGCTTAAAGTGGTGTAAAAAATTTAACAATTCTTCATAGCTAATAAAGTAATATTATTATAATTATCAATATCCGTTGCACTTAAAGGGGTTTTATAAAAAATAACTACCCTCAATCGTATTTTAAACACATTTTTTTGATTCTTTAAATGGACATAAAATTGTTAAAATGAACATCTACTTTTCAAGGGTTATAATTGCAATTTCATTAAAAAAAATAATTTTGTGCTAAAAATAGGTTGAAAATACTATCCCAACCGGTAATACGAATAAATGTGTAATTCTTTGCTCTACTTAATTTCTTCCATTAATAATGTGTTACAAAATTTTAGCAATTTAAAGTAGTTTTATATTTCTCTTTGCCTTTGTATTTATAGCCGATAAGCGTAAATAAAAGGTCAGCACTCATAATGCAGTCTTCAATCACAATTATCTCAGCTGATATCCGAGCACCAGTAATGTAAAGTTTGCAGTTGGGAGGGAAAGTTTTGAAATTTATCAGACTTGAGTTGTTGGACTTGTGATTTCCCACAAGTACTGTCGGGGAGATAAAGTTCTCCCTTAAATAAAACTTTAAAATAGCACAGCTCCACCACCAACTTTGTTTGGTTTCATATTACTGCATTGAGTGCACACAAATAAAATATTAGAAACATCTAATAATTATTAAATTCTTTTAAAAACAAATAATTAGTAAAATATCAGTTTTTAAACTTCACAACCCTTGTGGTTGCCGAATTTCTTCACTATCGAACCATTTCAAAATGGCGAAGATTCAGCCTTTTTGAATGTATGATTTCAACATAGTAAGCAGGCGTTAAAATACGAATAAATTCAAAAAGGAAACCGTTTACTTATTCAATAACAATGTTTATATATTTTTTTACTCTATACATTTTAAAACATCAGATTTAATACACAACGGAGACATTGTTACGCTTTGAAGATGCGTGGGTGAGGTAATCCCTAAACAGCTGATTTTGTATAACAGATGTTCCTTTAATAATAATGTTTCTAAGGTTGTTTATGTATATTAATATTTATAAAATACATAAAAATAATAAAACAAATAAATCATAATTAATTGTTAATATTAAATTGTAGTCAGGAGAACCTAGAGGTTAACGCCAGGAAAACTACTCTGGTTCTTATAACTAGAAAGAGGTTTTCCCCGCATTTAGGAGGACTCTTTGGGGAGACAATTCCAGTTGCAAACGAGTTGAAGTATCTAGGCTTGTTATTGGACACTAAGTTAACCTGGAATGCTCATCTGGGGCGCATCATGGGGAAAGCCAATAAGTCTTTAATGGCAGTTAGAAGAATGGTTGGCAAAACATGGGGACTGAGACCAGGAATGATGAAGTTTGTCTATACTGGAATCATTAGAATTATGGTGTTCTATGGTGCTGTGGTGTGGTGGACTAAATTCGAGCAGAGGGGGGGGGCCAGAGAGTCTCTGACTAAGTTGCAGAGGTTGGCCTGCATGTGTATCACTGGTTGCATGGACACTGAACCAACGGCAGCCATGGAGATCATTCTTGGATTCACCCTATTGACCTTTTTGTCATGGGGGAGGCACGTAAAGCAGCTTACAGACTGCAGGGTGGTGGTGGTTGGCGGCCCTCTATTTATGGACATGCTAGAATCACAGACAAGATTTTTGACCCAATCTTGATGATAGGGACTGATCAGATGGTTAAACGGCACATAGTATCTAGACCCTTCGATGTCAACTTGGCCTTTGAGGGGAGAGATCGTGTCTTGGAAAAAACCTGGAGACATAGTATGGTATACAGATGGCTCCAAGAAAAAGTCAGGCACTGGTGCTGGGTTGTACGGTCTGAGACCGGGGTTAAAGAAAGTAATTACCCTGGTATTGCATACAACAGTATTTCAGGCTGATTGATGGCTATTAATTACTGTGTTCGGGAGAACTTGGATCGGGGCTTCAAGAAGGCACGTATTCATATTCATACCGATAGTCAGGCGGCAATAAAAGCACTTTCGGGTCCTATAATACAGTCCAAGCTAGTCTGGGAGTGTTGGAAGTACCTTGACGTTCTGTCCCGAGATAACCGGGTAACTCTTCACTGGGTTCCGGGGCATAGGGTTGAGGGTAATGAGGAGGCAGACCGACTGGCTGGACTTGGATCTGCATCTGAGTTTATCGGACCTGAGCCGGCTTTAGGGATTTCTCTATCGTTGGCCAGGTCCGCTATTAATGAGTGGATTACATGCCAACACAGGTAAGATGGGACAACCTTCATGGGCATTCCCATAGTAAACGTCTCTTAAGCATAGTTTCTTCTGGAGGAATCAAAGGGGCAGCAGATTTCATGGGCAGAGCACAACTCAGGAGGATCATGGGGCTCATAACAGGGCACTGTGGTCTGAGGGTGCACATGAACAGGATAGGTGTATAGCACGGAGAAACCGTGTGTAGATTGTGCAGGAAGGAGGAAGAAACTGCAGGTCACATGATTTATGATTGTGAGGCTCTTGCTAGTAGGAAGCTAGGGGTTTTTGGTCTCCTAGGGATCTTCAGCAGAGTGTGCTAGTCAGTGGGATGTTAGAACTTATTAGGAGTACCAACCTGCTGAAC
>CM040189.1:16003365-16035865 GCA_022606455.1 Callitettix versicolor
GTGGCCGCACTTACATTGAAAACGGAGCGATGCGACGCTGCTTGTCTCCTCTCAGCTCCGTTACGCTTTCAGTGGCCGCACTTACATTGAAAACGGAGCGATGCGACGCTGCTTGACTCCGCTCAGCTCCGTTACGCTTTCAGTGGCCGCACTTACATTGAAAACGGAGCGATGCGACGTGCTTGACTCCTCTCAGCTCCGTTACGCTTTCAGTGGCCGCACTTACATTGAAAACGGAGCGATGCGACGCTGCTTGACTCCTCTCAGCTCCGTTACGCTTTCAGTGGCCGCACTTACATTGAAAACGGAGCGATGCGACGCTGCTTGACTCCTCTCAGCTCCGTTACGCTTTCAGTGGCCGCACTTACATTGAAAACGGAGCGATGCGACGCTGCTTGACTCCGCTCAGCTCCGTTACGCTTTCAGTGGCCGCACTTACATTGAAAACGGAGCGATTGCGACGATGCTTGACTCCTCCTCAGCTCCGTTACGCTTTCAGTGGCCGCACTTACATTGAAAACGGAGCGATGCGACGTGCTTGACTCCTCTCAGCTCCGTTACGCTTTCAGTGGCCGCACTTACATTGAAAACGGAGCGATGCGACGCTGCTTGACTCCGCTCAGCTCCGTTACGCTTTCAGTGGCCGCACTTACATTGAAAACGGAGCGATGCGACGCTGCTTGACTCCTCTCAGCTCCGTTACGCTTTCAGTGGCCGCACTTACATTGAAAACGGAGCGATGCGACGTGCTTGACTCCTCTCAGCTCCGTTACGCTTTCAGTGGCCGCACTTACATTGAAAACGGAGCGATGCGACGCTGCTTGACTCCTCTCAGCTCCGTTACGCTTTCAGTGGCCGCACTTACATTGAAAACGGAGCGATGCGACGCCGCTTGACTCCTCTCAGCTCCGTTACGCTTTCAGTGGCCGCACTTACATTGAAAACGGAGCGATGCGACGCTGCTTGACTCCGCTCAGCTCCGTTACGCTTTCAGTGGCCGCACTTACATTGAAAACGGAGCGATGCGACGTGCTTGACTCCGCTCAGCTCCGTTACGCTTTGAGTTGTCACACTTACATTGAAAACGGAGCGATGCGACGCTGCTTGACTCCTCTCAGCTCCGTTACGCTTTCAGTGGCCGCACTTACATTGAAAACGGAGCGATGCGACGCCGCTTGACTCCTCTCAGCTCCGTTACGCTTTCAGTGGCCGCACTTACATTGAAAACGGAGCGATGCGACGCCGCTTGACTCCTCTCAGCTCCGTTACGCTTTCAGTGGCCGCACTTACATTGAAAACGGAGCGATGCGACGCTGCTTGACTCCGCTCAGCTCCGTTACGCTTTCAGTGGCCGCACTTACATTGAAAACGGAGCGATGCGACGTGCTTGACTCCGCTCAGCTCCGTTACGCTTTGAGTTGTCACACTTACATTGAAAACGGAGCGATGCGACGCTGCTTGACTCCGCTCAGCTCCGTTACGCTTTCAGTGGCCGCACTTACATTGAAAACGGAGCGATGCGACGTGCTTGACTCCTCTCAGCTCCGTTACGCTTTCAGTGGCCGCACTTACATTGAAAACGGAGCGATGCGACGCTGCTTGACTCCTCTCAGCTCCGTTACGCTTTCAGTGGCCGCACTTACATTGAAAACGGAGCGATGCGACGTGCTTGACTCCGCTCAGCTCCGTTACGCTTTCAGTGGCCGCACTTACATTGAAAACGGAGCGATGCGACGCTGCTTGACTCCTCTCAGCTCCGTTACGCTTTCAGTGGCCGCACTTACATTGAAAACGGAGCGATGCGACGTGCTTGACTCCTCTCAGCTCCGTTACGCTTTCAGTGGCCGCACTTACATTGAAAACGGAGCGATGCGACGCTGCTTGACTCCTCTCAGCTCCGTTACGCTTTCAGTGGCCGCACTTACATTGAAAACGGAGCGATGCGACGCCGCTTGACTCCTCTCAGCTCCGTTACGCTTTCAGTGGCCGCACTTACATTGAAAACGGAGCGATGCGACGCTGCTTGACTCCTCTCAGCTCCGTTACGCTTTCAGTGGCCGCACTTACATTGAAAACGGAGCGATGCGACGCCGCTTGACTCCTCTCAGCTCCGTTACGCTTTCAGTGGCCGCACTTACATTGAAAACGGAGCGATGCGACGTGCTTGACTCCGCTCAGCTCCGTTACGCTTTCAGTGGCCGCACTTACACTGAAAACGGAGCGATGCGACGCTGCTTGACTCCTCTCAGCTCCGTTACGCTTTCAGTGGCCGCACTTACATTGAAAACGGAGCGATGCGACGCTGCTTGACTCCGCTCAGCTCCGTTACGCTTTCAGTGGCCGCACTTACATTGAAAACGGAGCGATGCGACGCCGCTTGACTCCTCTCAGCTCCGTTACGCTTTCAGTGGCCGCACTTACATTGAAAACGGAGCGATGCGACGCTGCTTGACTCCGCTCAGCTCCGTTACGCTTTCAGTGGCCGCACTTACATTGAAAACGGAGCGATGCGACGTGCTTGACTCCGCTCAGCTCCGTTACGCTTTCAGTGGCCGCACTTACATTGAAAATGATGTTAGTAAATTAGACTTGCACGCTAAATTTTATCAAACTTGGCCAAATAACTTTCCCAATCGATGTGTACAGACAGACGTCCAAGTAAACACCACTTTTTTTAACTCGAAACGAATCTCAATATGGATTTTTTCAAAAGTACTTTACTTATAGAGTAAAACGGACTCTTGTTAAGATGTTATCTGAACAAAGGATTATGAAGGTATAAGAAACAAGCTAATCCACTTATCTCCAGTCTCTATGTATGGCAGGCGGTAATAGGGTGACGTTACCCTTAAAGGGGGGAGGAAATATCCTCGATAAGCCTACAGGAGGTTGTTTAATAACTTCGTCTGATCATATATAAAATACAAGGACGCGTTGAAGATTTTACACTGCAAAATACAATTTTCAGAAATTCATTAAGATGGATGTTCTGGCTTCATCTCTTTTGTTACCATACGTGTTTCGAGCTACAAGTAACAAAAAAATCACCTAGAAAATTATAATACAATACGGTGTTCATTGTTTAAACACTTATAAAATGTTATCCAACTACTAAACATTTATTCAAAAATGTGATACATTTATCAAAATAAATCGCTATAAAGTTTATTTTAATAAAAAATTTATAAAAATAATGTTATCTACAGAATACAAATATGGAAACGTTATTTAAGTTTGATGTAATGACATTTTTTAAAACATATTTTACAATGTATAACACTTTACAACATATCAAGTGAGGGCAAATGTTCCCGGAATTGATCAACGAAACTTTATTGACAGTACGTATAATATTTCAACCTTATTTTCCTTCGATATACTTTCCTTCTGCGTGTACAAACTTCTTCCGCCGTTTATAACATTGTTGGAAGCACCCTGTAACGCTAATATTCGTTGTTGCCGGATCGCTCCCAACAGCCGTCGGCATTCAAAGATTTCGTCCAGAATTCAATTTTCTGGAAGGCTTTCGGCTCTGTCGTAATTGGGCTCATTGAGAAAATCAGTATTTCATGATTTCGCTCACCCACGTGAAATCATCATCACCCAACGGGCTTTCCGTTTTAAAATTAAAATACCTGCGCCATTTATTTAAGGAAGGATTCGGGTGCTCAATTTTCTCGAGCGTAAGGACGTTTTAGGTGCTCGATATTCTCGAACTTAAGGATTTTTGTAGGTGCTCAATATTCTCGAGCTTATGGACGTTTTAGATGGTCAATATTCTCGAGCTTAAGGATGTTTTAGGTGCTCAAAATTCCCGAGCGTAAAGATTTTTGTAGGTGCTCAATATTCTGGAGCTTGAGGATGTTTTAGGCGCTCAATATTCACGAACGTAAAGATTTTTGTAGGTGCTCAATATTCTGGAGCTTGAGGATGTTTTAGGCACTCAATATTCCCGAACGTAAAGATTTTTGTAGGTGCTCAATATTCTCGAGCTTGAGGATGTTTTAGGCGCTCAATATTCCCGAACGTAAAGATTCTTGTAGGTGCTCAATATTCAGGAGCTTGAGGATGTTTTAGGCGCTCAATATTCCCGAACGTAAAGATTCTTGTAGGTGCTCAATATTCTGGAGCTTGAGGATGTTTTAGGCGCTCAATATTCCCGAACGTAAAGATTCTTGTAGGTGCTCAATATTCTCGAGGTAAAGGATGTACTAGGCGCTCAATATTTCCGAGCGTAAGGATATTTTTAGGTTCCCTATATTCTCGAGCCTAAGGATTTTTGTAGGTGCTCAATATTCTCGAGCTTAAGGATGATTTAGTTGCTCAATATTGCCGAGCGTAAGGATGTTTTTAGGTTCTCGATATTCTCGAGCCTAAGGATTTTTGTAGGTGCTCAATATTCTTGAGCTTAAGGATGTTTTAGGTGCTCAATATTGCCGAGCGTAAGGATATTTTTAAGTTCTCGATATTCTCGAGCCTAAGGATTTTTGTAGGTGCTCAATATTGCCGAGCGTAAGGATATTTTTAGGTTCTCGATATTCTCGAGCCTAAGGATTTTTGTAGGTGCTCAATATTCCCGAGCGTAAGGATGTTTTTAGGTACTCAATATTGCCGAGCGTAAGGATATTTTTAGGTTCTCGATATTCTCGAGCCTAAGGATTTTTGTAGGTGCTCAATATTCTTGAGCTTAAGGATGTTTTAGGTGCTCAATATTGCCGAGCGTAAGGATATTTTTAAGTTCTCGATATTCTCGAGCCTAAGGATTTTTGTAGGTGCTCAATATTGCCGAGCGTAAGGATATTTTTAAGTTCTCGATATTCTCGAGCCTAAGGATTTTTGTAGGTGCTCAATATTCCCGAGCGTAAGGATGTTTTTAGGTACTCAATATTGCCGAGTGTAAGGATATTTTTAGGTTCTCGATATTCTCGAGCCTAAGGATTTTTGTAGGTGCTCAATATTCCCGAGCGTAAGGACGTTTTTAGGTGCTCAATATTGCCGAGCGTAAGGATATTTTTAGGTTCTCAATTTTCTCGAGCCTAAGGATTTTTGTAGATGCTCAATATTCCCGAGCGTAAGGATGTTTTTAGCTGCTCAATATTCTCGAGCCTAAGGATTTTTGTAGGTGCTGAATATTATCGAGCTTAAGGATTTTTGTAGGTGCTCAATATTCCCGAGCTTAAGCATATTTTAGGTGCTCAATATTCTCGAGCTTAAGGACTTTTTAGATGCTCAGTATTCTCAGCGAAAAGATGTTTAGGTACTCAATATTCTCGAACTATATACAGCGAATATACAGGAAAAAATACGAAAAAATTACTTAAGAATAATATGATACGTTTCTTTTAATATGTTCAATATTGTACTAATAAAAACATAACATTTCAGAAATAAACGCTCCAAACTATGATTGGTTGCTTTTAATTTGACGGGTGTTATTTTTGTCTTGAAACTTTACCTCACATTATTTCTGAATTAAAAATTGAGTCAAGTTGAATTGTAAAAGTTTTACGTCTCAACAACAAGCCGAGGAAGTGTGTTGCAGGGTTATTAGGAAAACAAACAATTCCAATCTGCAGTGTCAGGCTAAAAGTATGTGTTTAGTTCTGCCGATATTAAATAGCAACCACCAAAGTTAAATGTGTTTTGAACTGTAAAACTGCAACTGCAAACATTCTGCAATTAAAATATATCGATAGATAAAATATAACAGATAAATATGAAGCGTGACAATGAATTCAGTTATTTCGCGCGACGCCATCAAAGTGCGAAAATTGATATTGTTCATTGAACTGCATAAACAGGTGACTGGTTCTTCGTGGAATTCAAAGATGATTTAACAACATTATCAATTGTAGACTAGGGGGGAATTGTAATATTTTCTTTGTGTTTCGTGTGTGTGTGTGTGTGTGTGTGTGTGTGTGTGTGTGTGTGTGTGTGTGTGTGTGTGTGTGTGTGTGTGTGTGTGTGTGTGTGTGTGTGTGTGTGTGTGTGTGTGTGTGTGTGTGTGTATGTGTGTGTGCGTGTGCGCGTGTGCGCGTGTGTGTGCGTGCGTGCGTGCGCGCGCGCGTGCGTGCGTGTTTGTGTGTTTGTGTGTTTGTGTGATTGTGTGTGTGTGTGTGTGTGTGTGTGTGTGTGTGTGTGTGTGTGTGTGTGTGTGTGTGTGTGTGTGTGTGTGTGTGTGTGTGTGTGTGTGTGTGTGTGTGTGTGTAATACTGTTTTGTCGGATTTGAATAAACCAAATAAAAGAATTATTTCTCTAAATAGCTTGTACAAATTGTTTACCGAAAAAAAAATTCGTCAAACAATTTCAAAATGGTAGGTATTCAAAATACTTTAAGAAATAATCACCTTTGAAATCCTCATAAACGAGCGTTTTACATTCTCAAATTTTCAATAAAATATAAACATCAACTCGAAAGCTGTCGTTACTGTTTCGGAATTAATTTGAATATTCAAACCGTGCAGATTGAAAAGATTTTGAAAAAAGTGTGATATAAATTAGTTTTAAATTGTTGTAACTCTCTAAAGTGTCACGAATTTTGGTTTCGTTGTTAGGTTTTGGAAATATCAGCGAGACAGCTGTGGGTCGCAAGTATTCTAATGGGTCGCCTCTCTCTCTCTCTCTCTCTCTCTCTCTCTCTCTCTCTCTCTCTCTCTCTCTCTCTCTCTCTCTCTCTCTCTCTCTCTCTCTCTCTCTCTCTCTCTCTCTCTCTCTCTCTCTCTCTCTCTCTCTCTCTCTCTCTCTCTCTCTCTCTCTCTCTCTCTCTCTCTCTCTCTCTCTCTCTCTCTCTCTCTCTCTCTCTCTCTCTCTCTCTCTCTCTCTCTCTCTCTCTCTCTCTCTCTCTCTCTCTCTCTCTCTCTCTCTCTCTCTCTCTCTCTCTCTCTCTCTCTCTCTCTCTCTCTCTCTCTCTCTCTCTCTCTCTCTCTCTCTCTCTCTCTCTCTCTCTCTCTCTCTCTCTCTCTCTCTCTCTCTCTCTCTCTCTCTCTCTCTCTCTCTCTCTCTCTCTCTCTCTCTCTCTCTCTCTCTCTCTCTCTCTCTCTCTCTCTCTCTCTCTCTCTCTCTCTCTCTCTCTCTCTCTCTCTCTCTCTCTCTCTCTCTCTCTCTCTCTCTCTCTCTCTCTCTCTCTCTCTCTCTCTCTCTCTCTCTCTCTCTCTCTCTCTCTCTCTCTCTCTCTCTCTCTCTCTCTCTCTCTCTCTCTCTCTCTCTCTCTCTCTCTCTCTCTCTCTCTCTCTCTCTCTCTCTCTCTCTCTCTCTCTCTCTCTCTCTCTCTCTCTCTCTCTCTCTCTCTCTCTCTCTCTCTCTCTCTCTCTCTCTCTCTCTCTCTCTCTCTCTCTCTCTCTCTCTCTCTCTCTCTCTCTCTCTCTCTCTCTCTCTCTCTCTCTCTCTCTCTCTCTCTCTCTCTCTCTCTCTCTCTCTCTCTCTCTCTCTCTCTCTCTCTCTCTCTCTCTCTCTCTCTCTCTCTCTCTCTCTCTCTCTCTCTCTCTCTCTCTCTCTCTCTCTCTCTCTCTCTCTCTCTCTCTCTCTCTCTCTCTCTCTCTCTCTCTCTCTCTCTCTCTCTCTCTCTCTCTCTCTCTCTCTCTCTCTCTCTCTCTCTCTCTCTCTCTCTCTCTCTCTCTCTCTCTCTCTCTCTCTCTCTCTCTCTCTCTCTCTCTCTCTCTCTCTCTCTCTCTCTCTCTCTCTCTCTCTCTCTCTCTCTCTCTCTCTCTCTCTCTCTCTCTCTCTCTCTCTCTCTCTCTCTCTCTCTCTCTCTCTCTCTCTCTCTCTCTCTCTCTCTCTCTCTCTCTCTCTCTCTCTCTCTCTCTCTCTCTCTCTCTCTCTCTCTCTCTCTCTCTCTCTCTCTCTCTCTCTCTCTCTCTCTCTCTCTCTCTCTCTCTCTCTCTCTCTCTCTCTCTCTCTCTCTCTCTCTCTCTCTCTCTCTCTCTCTCTCTCTCTCTCTCTCTCTCTCTCTCTCTCTCTCTCTCTCTCTCTCTCTCTCTCTCTCTCTCTCTCTCTCTCTCTCTCTCTCTCTCTCTCTCTCTCTCTCTCTCTCTCTCTCTCTCTCTCTCTCTCTCTCTCTCTCTCTCTCTCTCTCTCTCTCTCTCTGGCAGCCATTAGAAGAGTAGTTCGACACTGAACAATAAAAAAGTCGTAAAATTCACAGATAATGGCACTTATCTTATTTTACTCCGTTTACGGATCTAATTTAATCTTACCAACGTAAACAATGGCTTTGCTCCGTTAAACTTTAGAAACACTGGAGTCGTTCAAGAACGTTATTACTTAAGCTTTTATGTGGGTCAAGTTCCCACATTATGATGGCTGCTTTAAGATAATATTCATGCTTGATCTCATTTTTTTAATGATTGTCATTTGTCTACATTATTATTATTGTTGTTATTATTTAACGACCACATCATTCGGTCAAGTCAGATTTGCTCATTATTTTTTACATTAAATAGTCAGCTGACTTTTATTAATACTAATTCTTTACGTACTAACCAATCTGTTGTTTTTAAGTTTTGCTGTTAGCAAATTGGCCTGTTTAAATAAGCTATTAACGTAAAGGTAGTAACCAATAACCTAACCTAACATAACCTAACCTAACCAAACCTAATCTTACCTAACCATAACCTAACCTAACCTAACCTAACCTAACCATAAACTAAACTAACCTAACCATAACTAAAACCTAACCATAACCTAACTTAACCATAACCTAACCTAACCTAACCTAATCTAATCATAACCTAACCTATAATAAACTAACCTAACCTAACTTATTTAAATTGATAATTCGTTAAAACCTAACCAAAAATTTTAATTTTTGGCGGAAAAATTCGTTCCAAAATTGTTGTTGTTTTTTGAACAAAAACAGCGGCGAATGGAAGTTGCTCAGGAGTCACTAAATGAAGTCAACGACGATGCAGAATCACTGAAACGTATTATAACAGGTGACGAAATATGGGTTTACGGATATGACGTCGAAAGTAAGGCTCAATCATCCCAATGGAGGCATTCTGGCTAGCCAAGACCGACAAAGGCTCGACAAATGCGGTCGAACGTGAAGGTTATGCTCACTGTGTTCTTCGATATTAATGGCATAGTGCATCATGAATTCCTGCCACCAGGTGAAACGGTCAATAAGCAGTACTACCTACAAGTTCAACGCCGTTTGCGTGAAGCAATCCGAAAAAACGCCCGGATCTGTGGAAAAACAATTCGTGGCTTTTGCACCACGATAATGCACCAGCTCACACTTCATCGCTTGTTTGGGAAGTTTTGCCAAAAACAGTACTGTAACGATGCCCAGCCTCCATATTCGCCAGACGTGGCTCCGTGTGACTTTTTCCTATTTCCAAAAATAAAGAGAAACTTAAAGGACCGTCGTTTTACAGCCGTAGATGACATTAAAAGCGCATCCCTGAAAGAACTAAAGGCTATCTCAAAGATCGAGTTTGAGAAGTGTTTCGAGTATTGGAAGAAGCGCTGGCACAAGCGCATAATCTCCAATGGGGACTATTTTGAAGGCGACAACATCAGTGTAGAAGAATAAATAAATGTTTTGTTCAAACAATTAAAATTCTCGTTACTTACTGAACACACCTCGTATATCAAAAATTATTAATTGTTTAGCTTTAAATGTTTTGAAAAGAAATCTGGAAGCAACACTTTATGCGGCAATTAATTACAGTTTAATAAATGATTGATGAATATTAAAAAACTCTCTTGGATCTGATTAAACGTATTTAAGAAACGTTTTAAATGAAGAGCATAAAAGTAAAATCTTTTGTTTTGCTGACTTCGAAATATTTATTTTTAGAAAAATATCGATAAAAACAAATCCGTCTTACTTCTTACGTTTTGTTCGTGTATTTGGTGTGATTTGGTAACAACTGCGCTATTGTTCCATAAACAATGGCAGCCAGTCTCCAAGAAAAATTGTCGACAGTAAATTCCGTTCATGTTTGGCCTTCAACATCTCCTGGTAGCATTTTTTGGACCTGAAAATTGTACGATAATACGATGGAGACCTCCTGCCCTTGGCAGACCAAAAACACAGCAAGTTCAAAACGGAAAATTCAAAATTATAATCATATTTCCGAAAATATTTAATGTTTAAAATAACATAGCTATGAATGTTTAAATATTTTAAATTACAGCCATTTTGAAACTGTTTAACGAACTTTCAAAACTATTACCGAAATCAATTGTTTTGCCTTAAATAGAACATATATTGCGACATACAGATGTGTGGATCAATGCTCATTTCGAGGTCCCGATGTGGGTCTTACTATGATGGCTTCTCCAATGATGGTTTTCCCCCAAAAAAGTAGCTCGTTTTCTCTAATAACGATTCATTTTTTATTATTTATACCTACAGAAAACAATTTCAATAAATTTAACTTTACGTAAAATAGTACGGTATTATCGAAGGAACAGATGCGATTCAAAATCAGCTGATCAAATTCTAATCCCATACCACAGTAGTGTATTAGACCTGATGTTTTTGTATGTACAGAATAAATACGCCTCTTGAAGAAGATAAAACGGCAAAAAATAGAAAGGAAAGCATTTCATTTGCCGTATAAAAAGGGAACGAGGAAGAAAAAGGACTGAAAAAGGATTAATATTTGCGTGACCCTCAGTCGGTTTGTTCGCAGTTATTTCACTATTAGCTTTGTAAAAAATCAATAACATTCAATATGAGCTGCAGAATACAAATCAGGCACGATAAACTAATTCGGTATTCAGCTCTATAATGGTGATTTGCTGCCTCGGTCAGAGCTATTTATAAATAGCTTGAAGCACTTCTAAGCTAATTAAGTTCATTAATTAAACATTTTAAGTTTGAATTAGTGGTTTTACGTGCCGAACTTACATTACTTCTGTTATTAAGCTTTAACAATGAATCATGACAGGTTTGTAAGAAATTTAAGTTTCAAATGATAGGCTGAAGAGGGTCAGGTTAGTGATAACCAAGACTTTAGTTTTTTTTGTTCAGACGATAGGTAAGAAAGGTCTGGCGCTTGTTTTTGAAATATTTACAGAGCGTTTATGGGCGCCTTATTTTTTCTATTTGTAAATTATTATGGACAGCTGAAGATGTTTATAATGATTACTTAAGAAATATAAACTATTACAAATATTATATTAACAAATATAACAATATAACAACTGCACTGATGTAACAGTCACCATGTAGCGTACGATTAAAGTGCTCCTTTTGATTTTTGTAACGATTTTTGAAACATATTCTACTCCCTTTTACCCACATGTACAAGGGGTAAACGTCTTAAAAAAACCATCTGACGTTGTTAAATTTTTCGAAACAGTCTTTTGTTGATGCGTGTCTTATAAATGGAAAATATACGTCTAATGGTCTATTTACTCACATCGTAAAGCCTACAGTTTCGAAACCTACAGTTTCATCTTCAGGCAGTAATACAAAATGTCAAATCCCTCTGTCGAGGTAGTCACGAAGTT
Source organism: Callitettix versicolor (assembly GCA_022606455.1). Lineage (NCBI taxonomy): Eukaryota > Metazoa > Arthropoda > Insecta > Hemiptera > Cercopidae > Callitettix > Callitettix versicolor. Next base: position 16,014,830 of record CM040189.1, read on the forward strand.
AAACAAAACATTGAAAACACACAATTACACGATTAAAATACAAACGATTAAATTTGGTTTGGTTAAACAATACGTGCAGTCCGGAATGTAACGACATACGAGTTGCAACCGCCTCGGTGGCCTAGTTGATAGCTTTCACCCCGAGGACCCGGGTTCGATTCCTGGCCAGGGCTTGGCATTTTCATACGCTATAAATCATCCCATCGCTGCATTAGCCCAAGAGTGCACAATAGTCGGACGTTAAACACCAAAAAAACATACGAGTTGCACGTATCGTTTAGCCAAACCAAATTTTACCGTCTGTATTTTAGTGTTCAGTGTTTGTGACGTGTGTTTTCAATGTTTTGTTTAACATTGTGACGACCGCGACAGAGGGATTTGACATTTTGTGTTACGGATTGAAGATGAAACAGTAAAGTTTCGAAACCGCGGCAGCCTTTACGAGGTGAGTAAATAGACCACTAGACGGAAAAATAAGTTATAATCCTAATTATTTAAATATGTGGTCCTGTAACTATGTTTCAATAATAAAAAAATACATATGTAAAATATCAAAAAAAAAAAAACTTAAATAGCCTATTTGTTTTTTCTATTGATCCAAACTAGGTTTATAATTATATTTTAACTTTTGTCTGACCTTACATGTCGAAATTAGAAAACGGCGTGAGAACGTGACTTTTGGAGAGGTCCTGGCGGTTCCATATAGTGTCTTTATGTGCAAAAACTACATACGAGATAGAGTCACAAAAATTCCCGGAATTGATCAATGAAAATTTGTGAATAGTACGTATAATAATTTAACCTTATTTTCCTTCAAAATACTCTCCTCCTGCATGTACACACTTCTTCCACCGTTCATTAAATTGTTAGAAACACTCCTGAAAGCCATTTTAGAAATTCCCTTTAGCCGTTTCGTCGCACTTACATACACCTCTTGCGAATTAGCAAAACGATGATGTCATTTTCATAAGAAAACAGGTAAAAATCTAATGATTCAAGGCCAGGATAATAGGGAGGGTGTTCCAAAGTGGTAAAGTTGTGCTTGGCAAGGTATTGTTTCATCAGCGATCGATAGACGGAGTATTTTCATACAACAAAAACCAATCTTCCATGCCCATTTTTCATGTTGTTTTCATCTTACTGCACTTCGTAGCCGTTTCAGGATTTCCTTGAGTAGTTCTTTGTTAACTGTTTTCTCTCCAGGAATATATTCTTAATAAATCAAGCAAGGAAATAAGGAAAAACCACCTCTAACATCACTTTATCTTAGCTTCCGTCCAAGCGAAAGTTTTCTATCTCGGTGTGTTTTTCATTTACATTCAACAGACTGACATTTCGACTGAGATTTGCAAAGTAAGCACCATATTTTTACCTCGGATTCTATCAAAACTATTTATTCTACATAAACTATGTCTGCGTGACAAAAACTATGTCTGCATTCTACATTTTACATTCTACATTCTACTACATTCTATATTATACATTCTAAATTCTACATTCTATATTCTACATTTTACATTCCAAATTCTGCATTCTACATTCTACATTCTATGTTATCGTTCTACGTTCTACATTATAGATTCTAAATTCTAATTCTACATCCTACATTCTATATTCTACATTCTACATTCTAAATTCTACATTCTACATTCTACATTCTACATTCTACATTCTACATTCTACATTCTACATTCTACATTCTACGTTCTACGTTCTACGTTCTACGTTCTACTTTCTACATTATTGATTCTACATTCTAATTCTACATCCTACATCCTACATTCTACATTCTACATCCAACATTCTACATCCTATATTCTACATTCTACGTTATACGTTATACGTTCTACGTTCTACGTTCTACGTTTTATGTTCTACATTATACGTTCTACGTTCTACGTTATACGTTATACGTTCTACGTTCTACATTATACGTTATACGTTATACGTTCTACGTTCTACGTTCTACGTTCTACGTTCTACGTTCTACGTTTTACGTTCTACGTTCTACGTTCTACGTTCTACGTTCTACATTCTACATTCTGTATTCGAAATCTATCACTTTTAGTTTTAAATAATATCCTACACAAATTAAATAAAAATAAAAAATATTTTTTTAAAGATTTTACCGATTAATTGTCCCCTAATATTTTTTATCGTCAAACACCATATTTTTCTTGGATTTGGGCCGTTAAAAAGATTTTTTTCAAATTGTATAGTGGTTTTTTCTATGAAACCTAAAAAATTCCTTTAGGTATATACGTACAGTAACAATAAGAATAATATTATTAGAATTTTACAGACAATTCTAGACACGTTACAGAAATTATTTGTTTAAAATTAATAGAACCAAACAAAATAAAGTGGTGTTCATTCTAAACAGAATAAACGAATTATTTTAATTCAAAGAAAACAATTTAATTTGTAACTTAATATTGCAATTTTACATTTGTCACGTTGCAGTGATAATTTTCTATAATTTTTTCCCTTTCTTTAAACAATCACTATTCGATTCCTCGAGATTTTCATAAAGTATTTTATTACCATCAACAAATATAATTGGTTTCCGTTAGACTTTAATTAAATGAAAGAAAAACAAACTTATCGAGAAAAACTGGAACATCTAGTTACAAGCTAGAGTTAAAGTGTGAGAATTCAATTAATGGTATAAAACAAACTGTACTCGGGTTTGTAAGGCATGTGTTTCACTGGATTTGTTTACTAAAAATTAATCAAAAACTGTAAAACTTTTTCGAGTAAATATTTTTACTTTTGAAACAGTACGAACTTGATTCAACGCAGAAATAATACGTTTTCCGTATTCGTTATGTAAGAAATACGTATTAATACTATGTAAAATATCCGGAGATGACTAGTCTTATCTGAATTTGTTTATCAGTTCTTGTGAATTGCGCAACGTTTTCTCATTTCATTAGATCGCTTGTAAGGAAAATACAAGCACCCAATTACGCTTCAAGTACCCTATTTGAAGCTTCGATAAAATTTTAGAGCAAATATTGAGAATATACGATTGAACAGAGAATGCTTGAAATTGTTTGATTTCTAAAAATAGAAATTTATCAAAAGTTAACGGGTAATCTGACTAAAAACGATACATTTTATCGAAATTGGTTATTCAGTTTATTCTCCATCATGAACAGAGATTCAAATGACATTTTTAGTTATTCTTTTTATATTCTTCTTCTTTTCTGCTAGGATTATTGTCACTATGTTCAGTAATGTTCAGCCTTCCCTAGCTTCGTCAATGCTTCTTTCGTTGACGCGTTTCGGAGAACCTCCATCTTCAAAAACTATATCTATACTCTAAATATGGATATAGGTATATTATATATAGATATTTATGGAGTATAGATATAGTTTTTGAAGATGAAGGTTCTTCGAAACGAGTCAACAAAAGTAGAATTGACGAAACTAGGGAAAGCAGATCATTATACTGAACATAGTGATAATAATCCTAGCAGAAAAGAAGAAGAATATAAAAAGAATTTCAAGGTAAATATATCTTAACCGATGGTAAGTGAATGTTCATATTTCAATGGAATTAAGAAATTTAAAATAAAAATTTGTTCGGAATATAACGCTGATTTGCATAAATTGAAAATGGGATTTTCAAACTTTGTAAAATAAGAATGATTTTTTAAGGTTTGAAATTGCTGCAATATTTATACCGTTTTGCGTATTTTTCTGTGTATTTAAGTAGTTTATTTGACGCGTTTCGGAGAATCTTCATCTTCAAAAACTATATCTATAAATTCTTTTTATATTCTTCTTCTTTTCTGCTAGGATTATTATCACTATGTTCAGTATAATGATCTGCCTACCCTAGCTTCGTCAATTCTACTTTCGTTGACTCGTTTCGGAGAACCTTCATCTTCAAAAACTATATCTATACTCCATATATATATCTATATATACTATACCTATATATACTATATCCATATTTAGAGTATAGATATAGTTTTTGAAGATGGAGGTTCTCCGAAACGCGTCAACGAAAGAAGCATTGACGAAGCTAGGGAAGGCAGATTATTATACTGAACATAGTGACATTTTTTTGTACAAAGACAAAAATGAAAATTTCACGGACGATTTTGCGGAGATGACCTGCTCTCTATAGAGTGTAAGTTGAAACAAATCAGTTAATTATTTAAGTATAAAAATGTCAATTAATAAATTAAGTTAAAGCCTAATTAGGTGTCAACTACCAAATACAATACGAGCAGAGTTATATTCTTTTACGAAACAGGTAAATCGGTTTGACGTGTGCCGTTCGAAGTAATTAATTATCCTTTTCAATCTACAAAGGCACCATTAATGATTGGTGATTGGTGATTAGTAGCGATGATTTTTAAAAAAATAATTGTGGTACTGTAGTGCTTCTCTGACGTCATTTAAAACTAAATTTAACAATACGAAATAAATGACAATTTTAAATGGCTAATTTTACAATAAAAATACTAAAATTTCGTAAAGATTTCGCTAAAATAATCAGCCGTAAAATCTGAGCAAAAAGTAGTATTTAAAATTAAACGTTAATTTAGTTTGTAACGCTGATTGCGTTGTTAAAACTTTAAAACAGACGTTTTAAAAGGTAATAGAGTCAATTAAATTCTGAATAACAAATTGGGAATTTGTTGTTAAAATCACGTAAACTCACAACCAATTGGGAATTTGTTAAAATTACTTTAACTCACAAAATAATTTGGAATTAATTGTCACAATTACGTTAACTGACAACTAATTGGGTATTTATTGTTAAAAACCCCCGCATGAGGGTGCAGACTAGCTGCACCTATTTACCGAGTCTAACACACACTTACACTTACAATACTACACTTACGACTTTAACACTTTACACTCACACTTAAATTTAGGGAGGTGATAATAGCCTCAATGTGCTTTTCGCTTTAAAACACAAAAAAAGGAAAAATATGTTTAAAATTACTTTAACACAAAAACAATTGGGAATTTATTGTTAAAATACAAAAAAATTGATAATTTATTGTTAAAATTTCTTTAACACACAAACAATTAGGAATTTATTATTAAAATCATTTTAACTTACAAAATAATTGGGAATTTCTTGTTTAAAATTACGTTAACTCACAAACTAATTTGGAATTTGTTGTTAAAATTACGTTAACACCCAAACAATTGGGAATTTATTGTTAAAATCATTTTAACTCACAAACTAATTTGGAATTTGTTGTTAAAATTATGTTAACATTCAAACAATTGGGAATTTATTGTTAAAATTACTTTAACACATAAACAATTAGAAATATATTGTTAAAATAATTTTAACTCACAAACTAATTGGGAATTTCTTGTTAAAATTACGTTAACTCACAAACTAATTTGGAATTTGTTGTTAAAAGTACGTTAACTCACAATTAGGAATTTATTTTTAAAATTACGTTAACACACAAGCAATTGGGAATTTATTGTTAAAATCATATTAAGTCACAAACTAATTTGGAATTTGTTGTTAAAAGTACGTTAACTCACAATTAGGAATTTATTTTTAAAATTACGTTAACACACAAGCAATTGGGAATTTATTGTTAAAATCATATTAAGTCACAAACTAATTGGGACTTTTTTGTTAAATTACATTGTTATAAACTGTAATACCGTTTAACTTGGGTTTCAAGATTGCAAACTTTTTAAAATGCTTAATGGCAACAACATTTTGAAACATTTACTGAGAGATGAACTCTTTCAAGCAATTACTGTAGTCGATGTTTATGACGTGTTTTAATCAAATCATACCAACATTAAAAAATCTTGACGTCTAAACACACATCTATCACCAAACTTGATATCCTGAACACTGAAATGGACCACGGTGCCATAATGAACATATATCTATCACCAAACTTGATATCTTGAACACTCTATAAAGGACCAGGGTGCCATAATGAACACATATCTATCACCAAACTTGATATCCTGAACACTGTAATGGACCACGGTGCCATAATGAACCGTGATATCTTGAACACTCTATAAAGGACCAGGGTGCCATAATAAACACATATCTATCACCAAACTTGATATCTTGAACACTCTATAAAGGACCAGGGTGCCATAATGAACACATATCTATCACCAAACATGATATCTTGAACACTCTATAAAGGACCAGGGTGCCATAATGAACACATATCTATCACCAAACTTGATATCTTGAACACTCTATAAAGGACCAGGGTGCCATAATAAACACATATCTATCACCAAACTTGATATCTTGAACACTCTATAAAGGACCAGGGCGCCATAATGAACACATATCGATCACCAAACTTGATATCTTGAACACTCTATAAAGGACCAGGGTGCCATAATAAACACATATCTATCACCAAACTTGATATCTTGAACACTCTATAAAGGACCAGGGTGCCATAATGAACACATATCTATCACCAAACATGATATCTTGAACACTCCATAAAGGACCAGGGTGCCATAATGAACACATATTTATCACCAAACATGATATCTTGAACACTCCATAAAGGACCAGGGTGCCGTAATTAACACATATCTATCACCAAACTTGATATCCTGGACACTATAATGGACCACGGTGCCATAATAAACACATATCTATCACCAAACTTGATATCTTGAACACTCTATAAAGGACCAGGGTGTCATAATGAACACATATCTATCACCAAACTTAATATCTTGAACACTCTATAAAGGACCAGGGCACCATAATGAACACATATCTATCACCAAACTTGATATCTTGAACACTCTATAAAGGACCAGGGTGTCATAATGAACACATATCTATCACCAAACTTAATATCTTGAACACTCTATAAAGGACCAGGGCACCATAATGAACACATATCTATCACCAAACTTGATATCTTGAACACTCTATAAAGGATCAGGGCGCCATAATGAACACATATCTATCACCAAACTTGATATCTTGAACACTCTATAAAGGACCAGGGCGCCATAATGAACACATATCTATCACCAAACTTGATATCTTGAACACTCTATAAAGGACCAGGGCGCAATAATGAACACATATCTATCACCAAACTTGATATCCTGAACACTCTATAAAGGACCAGGGTGCCATAATGAATACATATCTATCATCAAACTTGATATCTTGGACACTCTATAAAGGATAAGGGTGCCATAATGACACTTTTTAAAGTAAATTCGCTGGTTACAGTATTTACAAACTTGAACTGTATGAACGGTAACAATTCGTCACGGAAAATCGGCTTATAAAACTGGCTAAACAAGTTTTTAAACAACGAATCAATAAGACTTTAACGCTAAGTTTAGGCATCCGTCCTTGATCTTACCTCTTAGTGCCTCATCAGAGTGAAGTCCCAAGTAGCTTACACTTACGGCAAGGACCACTTCAAACAAAAGAGGAAAGTTGTTTCAAGATATAAAAGTCACTTTTATATGTCGCAAGCACTAAGAGATTTTTCGTTACTCAAGTTATTGTGTAAATAATGTTTTATCTTCGCAACTGTAATGTTTTCCTCAACACACGACTTATTTAGAAATTATGGAGATTTATTTTGAATAAAAGGGCAAAGTGTTTATGAACTCTTCTTGAAAACTTGGAATATTTTTCCTTGGAAAAAATAAGTCAAAAAATAAAAAACAGAATTATGTCTTATTTCCGTATTTCGTATGGGTCGTTTTGCGCGCCACTTTTTGGTCCACATATTAACTTTACACATATAAAAAAGAAGTGTCAGTACTAATAAAAGCAAAATTATTACTTACAGAAAAGAAGTTAAATATCATATATATTATTTCTCGAGTCAACATCCCTTTTTCTCAGCACACACTATTCGTACAGGCGTAAATGTATATCTTAAATGTATTGTTATTTACACTACATTGGCTATCTAGAAATAATGCAGGATTAAGTGCACGAACACGTATTGGCTATCTAGAAATAATGCATGATTAAGTTAAAGAACATTTATTGGTCATCTAGAAATAATGCATGATTAAGTGCACGAACACGTATTGGCTATCTAGAAATAATGCATGATTAAGTTAAAGAACATTTATTGGTCATCTAGAAATAATGCATGATTAAGTGCACGAACACGTATTGGCTATCTAGAAATAATGCATGATTAAGTTAAAGAACATTTATTGGTCATCTAGAAATAATGCATGATTAAGTGCACGAACACGTATTGGCTATCTAGAAATAATACATGATTAAGTTAAAGAACATTTATTGGTCATCTAGAAATAATACAGGATTAAGTGCAAGAACGTTTATTGGCTATCCAGAAATAATGCAGGATTAAGTGCAAGAACATTTATTGGCTATCTAGAAATAATGAAGGATTAAGTGCAAGTAATACATTACTTTTAATAATAATAATTTGGATTCAAAGCTGAAGTGAATGTCACACGTTACAAAGAAACGAAAGGTGCTTGAAATTAATTGCAAGGATATTTATTGGCTATCTAGAAATAATGCATGATTAAGTGCAAAAACATTTATTGGCTATCCAGAAATAATGCAGGATTAAGTGCAAGAACATTTATTGGCTATCCAGAAATAATGCAGGATTAAGTGCAAGAACATTTATTGGCTATCTAGAAATAATGCATGATAAAGTGCAAAAACATTTATTGGCTATCTAGAAAGATTTTTTAACCGGCTTCTGACATTGCAACACGATTTTGCGCTAAAACTTACTGTTTGTGGAAAATTTTAACAAAGACACTTTTAACTGTCATAGGCAATACGGCATCATGAATGCGCATGCGTGGCATCACAAATCAGACAATATTTTGTATGTTTTACGAAACTAACTTATTAATCACGAATAGACAATCCCGTTATAAATACCACTTTTTTGCATAATGTGCTTAGAACAATTTTAATATTTACTTAAAATTCGTTAAACCTACAGGTTATGTGGCCCTATCGTTATGTGGCCCTATCCTTGCCAGTCGTAAAAGCCGAGACAAGCATTTCAAATACCATACATATTTTGGACACTGTTATTACACAAATATATTTGTGATTTTTCCTTCCATCGTGCATTTTTATTCGATCGCTTTTCGATTTATTTTTTAAACATGTTTTCCCTTCCTTCCACCTACCGCCCTCTTATGCAAAAGGCTGTGTTTACTTAAAACCTTCAAAGTGCGAAATTTCGCACGGACCCCCTGGTATAAAAATGAATTTGGATTCAAAGCTGAAGTGAATGTCACACGTTACAAGAAAACGAAAAGAGCTTGAAATTAATTGCAAGGATATTTATTGGCTATCTAGAAATAATGCAGGATTAAGTGCAAGAACATTTATTGGCTATCTAGAAATAATGCAGGATTAAGTGCAAGAACATTTATTGGCTATCTAGAAATAATGCAGGATTAAGTGCAAGAACATGTATTGGCTATCTAGAAATAATGCATGATTAAGTGGAAGAACATTTATTGGCTATCTAGAAATAATGCAGGATTAAGTGCAAGGACATTTATTAGCTATCTAGAAATAATGCAGGATTAAGTGCAAGAATATGTATTGGCTATCTAGAAATAATGCAGGATTAAGTGCAAGAACACGTATTGGCTATCTAGAAATAATGCAGGATTAAGTGCAAGAACATGTATTGGCTATCTAGAAATATGCAGGATTAAGTGCAAGAACATGTATTGGCTATCTAGAAATAATGCAGGATCAAGTGCAAGAACATGTATTGGCTATCTAGAAATAATGCAGGATTAAGTGCAAGAACGTGTATTGGCTATCTAGAAATAATGCAAGATTAAGTGCAAGAACATGTATTGGCTATCTAGAAATAATGCAGGATTAAGTGCAAGAACATGTATTGGTTATCTAGAAATAATGCAGGATTAAGTGCAAGAACGTGTATTGGCTATCTAGCAATAATGCAGGATTAAGTGCAAGAACGTGTATTGGTTATCTAGAAATAATGCAGGATTAAGTGCAAGAACGTGTATTGGCTATCTATAAATAATGCAGGATTAAGTGCAAGAACATTTATTGGTTATCTAGAAATAATGCAGGATTAAGTTAAAGAACATTTATTGGCTATCTAGAAATAATGCAGGATTAAGTGCAATTAATAAATTACTTTTAAACAATCAAGTTCATAAGCCGGTGTGGCTGTAAATTTCATATTGTGCCAAGAGAAGTAATAAAAAGAAAATTCAGATTATTGGAAAAAAATACTTCGGATAATTGTAAATACGCCGCGGTACATACACAATGAAAATATTCACAGATACTCCAAACCAATACTAATGCTAGTGTTCAGCAGATGCTAGCACATAGAGTTAAATTCTTCGACTTGGTGCAGTGATAGCATATCAAGCTAAGAAGATGTAGCCATTCCGTGGAATGAACATCTGACACACGATGTTACTACTCTTAGAGACGTTTGTACTTAGTTGTAGTCCTTTATTAAATTAATAATTTAAAAAAATACATTTTTGTCTTTCTGGGCACTAATATTTATTTACTTTTCTAGGCAGTTTTATTTATTTACTTTTCTGGGCAGTAATATTTATTTACTTTTCTGAGCAGTAATATTAATTTACTTTTCTGAGCAGTAATATTAATTTACTTTTCTTGATAGTAATATTTATTTACTTTTCTGAGCAGTAATATTTATTTACTTTTCTGGGCAGTAATATTTATTTACTATACTGGGCAGTAATATTTATTTACTTTTCCGGGCTGTAATATTTATTTACTTTCTGGACAGTAATATTTATTTACTTTTATGGGCAGTAATATTCATTTACGTTTCTGGGCAGTAATATATATTTACGTTTCTGGGCAGTAATATTTATTTACTTTTCTGGGCAGTAATATTTATTTACTTTTCTGGGCAGTAATATTTATTTACTTTTCTGGGCAGTAATATTTATTTACTTTTCTGGGCAGTAATATTTATTTACTTTTCCGGGCTGTAATATTTATTTACTTTCTGGACAGTAATATTTATTTACTTTTCTGGGCAGTAATATTTATTTATTTTTTTCTGGGCAGTAATATTTATTTACTTTTCTGGGCAGTAATATTTATTTACTTTTCTGGGCAGTAATATTTATTTACTTTTCTGGGCAGTAATATTTATTTACTTTTCTGGGCAGTAATATTTATTTACTTTTCTGGGCAGTAATATTTATTTACTTTCCTGGGCAGTAATATTTATTTATTTTCCTGGGCAGTAATATTTATTTACTTTTCTGGGCAGTAATATTTATTTACTTTTCTGGGCAGTAATATTTATTTACTTTTCTGGGCAGTAATATTTATTTACTTTTCTGGGCAGTAATATTTATTTACTTTTCTGGGCAGTAATATTTATTTACTTTCCTGGGCAGTAATATTTATTTACTTTTCTGGGCAGTAATATTTATTTACTTTTCTGGGCAGTAATATTTATTTACTTTCCTGGGCAGTAATATTTATTTATTTTCCTGGGCAGTAATATTTATTTACTTTCCTGGGCAGTAATATTTATTTACTTTTCTGGGCAGTAATGTTTATTTACTTTCCTGGGCAGTAATATTTATTTACTTTTCTGGGCAGCAATATTTATTTACTTTCCTGGGCAGTAATATTTATTTACTTTTCTGGGCAGTAATATTTATTTACTTTTCTGGGCAGTAATATTTATTTACTTTTCTGGGCAGTAATATTTATTTACTTTTCTGGGCAGTAATATTTATTTACTTTTCTGGGCAGTAATATTTATTTACTTTTCCGGGCTGTAATATTTATTTACTTTCTGGACAGTAATATTTATTTACTTTTCTGGGCAGTAATATTTATTTACTTTTCTGGGCAGTAATATTTATTTACTTTTCTGGGCAGTAATATTTATTTACTTTTCTGGGCAGTAATATTTATTTACTTTTCTGGGCAGTAATATTTATTTACTTTTCTGGGCAGTAATATTTATTTACTTTTCTGGGCAGTAATATTTATTTACTTTCCTGGGCAGTAATATTTATTTATTTTCCTGGGCAGTAATATTTATTTACTTTTCTGGGCAGTAATATTTATTTACTTTTCTGGGCAGTAATATTTATTTACTTTTCTGGGCAGTAATATTTATTTACTTTTCTGGGCAGTAATATTTATTTACTTTTCTGGGCAGTAATATTTATTTACTTTCCTGGGCAGTAATATTTATTTACTTTTCTGGGCAGTAATATTTATTTACTTTTCTGGGCAGTAATATTTATTTACTTTCCTGGGCAGTAATATTTATTTATTTTCCTGGGCAGTAATATTTATTTACTTTCCTGGGCAGTAATATTTATTTACTTTTCTGGGCAGTAATGTTTATTTACTTTCCTGGGCAGTAATATTTATTTACTTTTCTGGGCAGCAATATTTATTTACTTTCCTGGGCAGTAATATTTATTTACTTTTCTGGGCAGTAATATTTATTTACTTTTCTGGGCAGTAATATTTATTTACTTTTCTGGGCAGTAATATTTATTTACTTTTCTGGGCAGTAATATTTATTTACTTTTCTGGGCAGTAATATTTATTTACTTTCTGGGCAGCAGTAATATTTATTTATTTTCCTGGGCAGTAATATTTATTTACTTTTCTGGGCAGTAATATTTATTTACTTTTCTGGGCAGTAATATTTATTTACTTTTCTGGGCAGTAATATTTATTTACTTTTCTGGGCAGTAATATTTATTTACTTTTCTGGGCAGTAATATTTATTTACTTTCCTGGGCAGTAATATTTATTTATTTACTTTTCTGGGCAGTAATATTTATTTACTTTTCTGGGCAGTAATATTTATTTACTTTCCTGGGCAGTAATATTTATTTATTTTCCTGGGCAGTAATATTTATTTACTTTTCTGGGCAGTAATATTTATTTACTTTTCTGGGCAGTAATATTTATTTACTTTTCTGGGCAGTAATATTTATTTATTTTCCTGGGCAGTAATATTTATTTATTTTCCTGGGCAGTAATATTTATTTACTTTTCTGGGCAGTAATATTTATTTACTTTTCTGGGCAGTAATATTTATTTATTTTCCTGGGCAGTAATATTTATTTATTTTCCTGGGCAGTAATATTTATTTACTTTTCTGGGCAGTAATATTTATTTACTTTTCTGGCCAGTAATATTTATTTACTTTTCTGGGCAGTAATATTTATTTACTTTCCTGGGCAGTAATATTTATTTATTTTCCTGGGCAGTAATATTTATTTACTTTTCTGGGCAGTAATATTTATTTACTTTTCTGGGCAGTAATATTTATTTACTTTTCTGGGCAGTAATACTTCTTTACTTTTCTGGGCCGTAATATTTATTTTCTTTTCCGGGCAGTAATATTTATTTACTTTCTGGGCAGCAATGTTTATTTACTTTCCCGGGCAGTAATATTTATTTACTTTTCTGGGCAGTAATATTTATTTACTTTTCTGGGCAGTAATATTTATTTACTTTTCTGGGCAGTAATATTTATTTACTTTTCCGGGCAGTAATATTTATTTACTTGTCCGGGTAGTAGTATTTATTTACTTTTCTGGGCCGTAATATTTATTTACTTTACCGGGCAGTAATATTTATTTACTTTTCTGGGCAGTAATATTTATTTACTTTTCTGGGCAGTAGTATTTGTTTACTTTTCCGGGCAGTAATATTTATTTACTTTCCTGGGCAGTAATATTTATTTACTTTTCCTGGCAGTAATATTTATTTACTTTACCGGGCAGTAATATTTATTTACTTTTCCGGGCACTAATATTTATTTACTTTTCTGGGCAGTAGTATTTGTTTACTTTTCCGGGCAGTAATATTTATTTACTTTTCCGGGCAGTAATATTTATTTACTTTCCCGGGCAGTAATATTTATTTACTTTCTGGGCAGCAATATTTATTTACTTTCCTGGGCAGTAATATTTATTTACTTTTCTGGGTATTAATATTTATTTACTTTTCTGGGTATTAATATTTATTTACTTTTCTGGGCAGTAATATTTATTTACTTTTCTGGGCAGTAATATTTATTTACTTTTCTGGGCCGTAATATTTATTTACTTTTCTGGACCGTAATATTTATTTACTTTTCTGGGCAGTAATATTTATTTACTTTTCTGGGCAGTAATATTTATTTACTTTTCTGGGCCGTAATATTTATTTACTTTTCTGGGTATTAATGTTTATTTACTTTTCTGGGCAGTAATATTTATTTACTTTTCTGGGCCGTAATATTTATTTACTTTTCTGGGCAGTAATATTTATTTACTTTCCTGGGCAGTAATATTTATTTACTTTTCTGGGTATTAATATTTATTTACTTTTCTGGGCAGTAATGTTTATTTACTTTTCTGGGCAGTAATATTTATTTACTTTTCTGGGCAGTAATATTTATTTACTTTCCTGGGCAGTAATATTTATTTACTTTTCTGGGTATTAATATTTATTTACTTTTCTGGGCAGTAATGTTTATTTACTTTTCTGGGCAGTAATATTTATTTACTTTTCTGGGCCGTAATATTTATTTACTTTTCTGGGTATTAATATTTATTTACTTTTCTGGACCGTAATATTTATTTACTTTTCTGGGCAGTAATATTTATTTACTTTTCTTGGCAGTAATATTTATTTACTTTCCTGGGCAGTAATATTTATTTACTTTTCTGGGTATTAATATTTATTTACTTTTCTGGGTATTAATATTTATTTACTTTTCTGGACCGTAATATTTATTTACTTTTCTGGGCAGTAATATTTATTTACTTTTCTGGGTATTAATATTTATTTACTTTTCTGGACCGTAATATTTATTTACTTTTCTGGGCAGTAATATTTATTTACTTTTCTGGGCAGTAATATTTATTTACTTTCCTGGGCAGTAATATTTATTTACTTTTCTGGGTATTAATATTTATTTACTTTTCTGGGCAGTAATATTTATTTACTTTCCTGGGCAGTAATATTTATTTACTTTTCTGGGCAGTAATATTTATTTACTTTCCTGGGCAGTAATATTTATTTACTTTTCTGGGTATTAATATTTATTTACTTTTCTGGGCAGTAATGTTTATTTACTTTTCTGGGCAGTAATATTTATTTACTTTTCTGGGCCGTAATAATTATTTACTTTTCTGGACCGTAATATTTATTTACTTTTCTGGACCGTAATATTTATTTACTTTTCTGGGCAGTAATATTTATTTACTTTTCTGGGCCGTAATATTTATTTACTTTTCTGGGCAGCAATGTTTATTTACTTTCTGGGCAGTAATATTTATTTACTTTTCTGGGTATTAATATTTATTTACTTTTCTGGGCAGTAATATTTATTTACTTTCCTGGGCAGTAATATTTATTTACTTTTCTGGGCAGTAATATTTATTTACTTTCTGGGCAGCAATGTTTATTTACTTTCTGGGCAGTAATATTTATTTACTTTTCTGGGCCGTAATATTTATTTACTTTCCTGGGCAGTAATATTTGTTTACTTTTCTGGGCAGTAATATTTATTTACTTTCCTGGGCAGTAATATTTATTTACTTTTCTGGGTATTAATATTTATTTACTTTTCTGGGCAGTAATGTTTATTTACTTTTCTGGGCAGTAATATTTATTTACTTTTCTGGGCCGTAATATTTATTTACTTTTCTGGACCGTAATATTTATTTACTTTTCTGGACCGTAATATTTATTTACTTTTCTGGGCAGTAATATTTATTTACTTTTCTGGGCCGTAATATTTATTTACTTTCTGGGCAGCAATGTTTATTTACTTTCTGGGCAGTAATATTTATTTACTTTTCTGGGTATTAATATTTATTTACTTTTCTGGGCCGTAATATTTATTTACTTTCTGGGCAGCAATGTTTATTTACTTTCTGGGCAGTAATATTTATTTATTTTTCTGGGTATTAATATTTATTTACTTTTCTGGGCAGTAATGTTTATTTACTTTTCTGGGTATTAATATTTATTTACTTTTCTGGGTATTAATATTTATTTACTTTTCTGGGCAGTAATGTTTATTTACTTTTCTGGGCAGTAATATTTATTTACTTTTCTGGGCCGTAATATTTATTTACTTTTCTGGGCAGTAATATTTATTTACTTTCCTGGGCAGTAATATTTATTTACTTTTCTGGGTATTAATATTTATTTACTTTTCTGGGCAGTAATATTTATTTACTTTCCTGGGCAGTAATATTTATTTACTTTTCTGGGCAGTAATATTTATTTACTTTCCTGGGCAGTAATATTTATTTACTTTTCTGGGTATTAATATTTATTTACTTTTCTGGGCAGTAATGTTTATTTACTTTCCTGGGCAGTAATATTTATTTACTTTCCTGGGCAGTAATATTTATTTACTTTTCTGGGTATTAATATTTATTTACTTTTCTGGGCAGTAATATTTATTTACTTTTCTGGGCAGTAATATTTATTTACTTTTCTGGGTAGTAATATTTATTTACTTTCCTGGGCAGTAATATTTATTTACTTTTCTGGGCAGTAATATTTATTTAATTTTCTGGGCCGTAATATTTATTTACTTTTCTGGGCAGTAATATTTATTTACTTTCCTGGGCAGTAATATTTATTTACTTTTCTGGGTATTAATATTTATTTACTTTTCTTGGCCGTAATATTTATTTACTTTTCTGGGCAGTAATATTTATTTACTTTTCTGGGCAGTAATATTTATTTACTTTTCTGGGCAGTAATATTTATTTACTTTCCTGGGCAGTAATATTTATTTACTTTCCTGGGCAGTAATATTTATTTACTTTTCTGGGTATTAATATTTATTTACTTTTCTGGGCAGTAATATTTATTTACTTTTCTGGGCAGTAATGTTTATTTACTTTTCTGGGCAGTAATATTTATTTACTTCTCTGGGCCGTAATATTTATTTACTTTTCTGGACCGTAATATTTATTTACTTTTCTGGACCGTAATATTTATTTACTTTTCTGGACCGTAATATTTATTTACTTTTCCGGGCAGTAATATTTATTTACTTTCCCGGGCAGTAATATTCATTTACTTTCTGGGCAGCAATGTTTATTTACTTTCTGGGCAGTAATATTTATTTACTTTTGTGGGCAGTAATATTGTATAATGTATTTTTATAAATGTTTTGAAGAACATATCTGCAGAATTAAACTATTTTTTCATAAATTTATGTTATTGTTACATTTAATTACACTAGAATCTGCAGCTAAGTTCATCGTTTCTGAGCCGGCTTTAGGGATCTCTCTGTCGTTGGCTAGGTTATTAATAGGTGGATTAATAAGTAACACCAGGTAAGATGAGATAACCTTCATAGGCATTATCATAGTAAGCGTCTCTTAAGCATGGTGCCATATGGAGGACGTAAACGGGCAGCAGACTTATTGGGCAGAGCACAACTCAGGAAAATCATTGGGCTAATTACTAGGCACTGCGATTACTAGGCACATGAACAGGATAAGTACCAAGTTGAAACCGTGCGTAGGTTGTGCAAGAAAGAGGAGGAAACTGTACGTCATATATTCACCGATTTTGAAGCTCTTGCTAGGAGGAGGCTAGGTTTTTTGTTTCCAGAACTCTAGGGATTTTCAGCAGAATGAGCTAGCCAAAGAATTTACCAAGGGCATCAATCTGCTAAACTAGTACTCAAGTTTAGTTGCACAATAGGTCTGTTGATCGCAGTGCCTGGGGTAGTATTAACCCTTCCTCTAGTTTGAATCTAATCTAATCTACTTTTAATTAATTAAACGTTGAAAGCCAACCATTTTGTTATGACTTGCGGTAGGGTAGTTAAACTTGCGATACTAACTGGAACTGATAAAAGCAACAGATTACCAAAATTTGGTTCAAAATAACACATGCTTAGCCTATCGTAGCTCTTTTTTTATGAAATAAAAATACGAACTCATTTTAGCACGAAAAAAACATAACGCTTACCGTATATACATTATTAGTATTCGTAAAACGATTTTAAGTTGTCTAGTGTCTACTTGTACAAGCATTCTTTATTCAGTGTTATGATTTCTGCTTATGAAACTAAAAGTCGTGAATTTGTTAAGTACATACATACCTTTTCTAGCTTCAAACATTTTGTATTTGCCGACGCGTTTCGGAATACTTACATTATCAAAACTTATTGTTGTACTGCTCCTCCAAATCTAGATTCGTTCTTTTATATTACCTTGACCTCCCTTCCTATTCATACCGCCTTGTCCGGTTTCAATTCATTGGTGTGCTCGCTTCTAATTGGTCCTCCCAGCTTTTTCTCTGTACGTTTGACTGATACCTATATTTGGTAAACATTTAAAGTTTTGAAAAAGAACGTCTGCTTGTAAATAAAAAAAAATAAAGGAAGGCGGTGAAATATTTTAGAAAATTTAGAAATATGTGAGTTAGAATTAGAATAAGAAAAGATAACAATCGAGCAAGTAAATTGATAAGAAGACGTTATGTTTCAAAGCATGAACAATGTTTGAGGGTTACGTCGACCGTAGAGAGAGAGAGAGAGAGAGAGAGAGAGAGAGAGAGAGAGAGAGAGAGAGAGAGCTTTGGAAGGACCAATTAGAAGTGAGCAAACCAGTAAATAGAAACCGAACTAGAAGATAGAATTAGAAGTGCATGAAGGAGTTAAGGTAGCATAAAAACATCGACCTAGATGTGTGAGAGCAGTACAGCACACGGAAGTGTTCCAAAAGCATCAGAAAAATATAAAGGGTTTGAAGTTAGGAAACACAGATTTAGTATTTAACAAAATAACAACATTCCTAGCGGAAAAATATAGTTACATTATGAATTTAAAGGACATGAGTTTATAAGCCGATACTAACTAAATGTTTATATATTTAATATTTATTCGTTTAAAATTACGTATATAAATAAATACAATGTCAAATATTTAGATTGTAATTAATGACATTATATTACATACTCAATCGATCTAGCACAAAGTATGACATAAAAACTAAAATTTCTGTTATTGAACAAAAATCATGTCATGTTTCCTCTTACTTTCTATTTTAATTACAATAATTTGTTCGACAACACGACATAACCTAAAACTTATACTCTATCAGCTGTTCAATGAAATCAGCTGATCGTTACGAATTAATATAAAACAACTGATCTTCTATTATAACTACCAATATAAAAATTAATTTTGGGATCGCAAGGTCCTCGGTTCGATCGCGGGCAGTAACAGAAAATTTTAATTATAATTAATTTAATACAAGACTTGAGGTGCGAGAAATATACTATATTAATATAAATTTGTGCGTTCGTATCACGCAAAATCCAATTGAACACGATACGTGTTAACGAAAATCACATATATTCTCTCTTCCTTTTTACTTTATTACGATAATTTGTTCGAAAAATAAAAAAATTTAACATAGCTAGTTTTTAACAACATAACCTAAAACGTAATCAGCTGTTCAATGAAATCAGCTGATCGTTACGAATTAATATAAAACAACTGATCTTTTACTATAACTACCAATATAAATTTGTGCACTCGCATCACGCGACAGCAAAATCCAATCACAACCAGCCCTAAAACATGATAATCGTTTTTGAGCGTTTATAGCTGAAAATTTTTCATCGTATATAAATAAGTTGATTAGTAAATATTTAAATTATTTAAAACGCCATTGTATTACTTGCTGAGCACATCCTCGCTATTAATAATACAACTATTTATGTTTTATATTTGTACACTGTATAAATAAGAGTTAGTTTTCTAATCAGCTGTGTATAATTTCAATTTAATTGGCTCAATAAAAAAAAAAAATCTTGGCTTTGCTTCTTTTTTCAAGGACGAACAGACTGTCAAATAAACTCGACTGTGTACAGTTTCCGTTTTATTTTTATCCCAGAAACAATCCCAGATGATTTTAAGAAAAGTTTTAGGATTGTAAAAGCAGTATAGCGTAATAACAGAACACAGGGTTTATGATCTACATTTTTTTTTAAATGAACCACCACCAACACTATTTTTCGAAAAATATTCAGTCACGTAGCAATTTTTTATATTTTTTATAACGTGCCCTCTGACGTTATAAAAGCAATTTTCAAAAAAGTAAACAACTAGCACAATAAGTTTTGTTTAACACAACCAGTATTAAAGTATGCAGAATTATTGCTGACGAAACATTGAAAAGTGAGCCGACAAATTCACTTTTGTATTTTCACGAGTTTAAACAATTCCAATTATAATTTACAGAGACTTTAACGCTGATGTGAAATCAAATTTTCAAAATGTGTACGGTTAACAAGTTGTACTTGATTAAGGGCTTGAATTGCCACTAATTTCAAACGTTGTTATGTATTACGAAGGCTAACCAACTTCTCTAATTCGTGACGGATTTCAGTCAAAACGGATAAAAACGATTTTGAAACAACTATTCCAGAAACATTTCCAATTAAATTCACATTTTCCGTCCGTGTCGAAATACGAAATGCGTTTGTAAAATGTTTCACTACCCTTAAAATATAACAGCACTTATTCCAAAACGTTACACGAAAATGCGCTCTTTTCAAGTACCCCGGTTTTACCACGATAAAATGCAGTAACGTTTCAGCCGCCTCGGTGGCCTAGTTGATAGCGTACTAGGCCGCCCGAGGACCCTGGTTCGATTCCCGGCCAGGGCTTGGCATTTTCATACACTATATATCATCCCATCGTCTGCATTAGCCCAAGTGCGCACAATAGTCGGACGTTAAACACCAAAAAAAGAAAAAAAAATTACCACGATAGACTCCAATATAAATTCGTGACAAATTATACTTTATTATAATCACTTCTGTAATGATAAAAATTAACAGCGTTTATTATAAACCACAATAAAAAAGAATATAAATGAAGCTTCAAATACCAAAGCGGCATTTACGTTGATTAAGTAATACTGTATAATAACTTGCTTCCTTATGCAAAGTGCTGCTTTGAATATGTTTCAAAGAAACTAAACCCTCCTTCAATGAACCTT
>CM040189.1:16040865-16075865 GCA_022606455.1 Callitettix versicolor
CTTCTCAAATTCGAACTTTGAGATAGCCTTTAGTTCTTTCAGCGATGCGCTTTTAATGTCATCTACGGCTGTAAAACGACGGCCCTTTAATGTTCTATTTATTTTTGGAAATAGGAAAAAGTCACACGGAGCCATGTCTGGCGAATATGGAGGCTGAGGCATCGTTACAGTACTGTTTTGGGCCAAAAATTCACGAACAAGCGATGAAGTGTGAGCTGGTGCATTATCGTGGTGCAAAAGCCATGAATTATTTTTCCACAGATCCGGGCGTATTTTTTCTGATTTCTTCACGCAAACGGCGTTGAACTTGTAGGTAGTACTCCTTATTGACCGTTTCAATTGGTGGCAGGAATTCATGATGCACTGTGCCATTAATATCGAAGAACACAGTGAACATAACCTTCACGTTCGACCGCACTTGTCGAGCCTTTTTCGGTCTTGGCGAGTCAGAATGCCTCCACTGGGATGATTGAGCCTTAGTTTCGACGTCATATACATAAATTCATGTTTTGTCACCTGTTATAATACGTTTCAGTAATTCTGCATCGTCGTTGAGTTCATTTAGTGACTTCTGAGCAACTTCCATTCGCCGCTGTTTTTGTTCAAAATTCAACAATTTTGGAACCAATTTTGCTGCCACGCGTTTCATACACAAAACATTGGAAACAATGTCATGATATGATCCAATCGATAAGCCAACATCATCAGCGACCTCTTTAATTGTGATTCGGCGATTGTTCATAACCATTTATTTCACTGTTTCCATGTTTTCATCGGTTGTTGGTGTGCTGGGGGCGTCCAGGGCGTTCGTCATCTTCAATGTCTTCACGGCCTTCTTGGAAACGCTTATACCACTCGTAAACTCTTGCTTTACTCATATCAGACTCACTATATGCCTTTGTTAATATTTCAGACACTTTGTTACACTTTATTCCATTTTTTACGCAAAATTTGATACAAATTCATTGATCCATTTCTTTTAACGAACGAAAATCGCCGAGCTCATAAAAACACGTCTAACCTTAGTGGCTGTCGCAGACAAAGTCAAGTTTTATCATACTTCAAGAGCATGTATACCAACATAATAAAAAACATGTTTGACATAAGCTGGACTCTCCAAGCTGACGAAATTAAAAAATTCTCGTTACTTTCTGAACACACCTCGTATATAAAGGAGAATGTTTGTCATCGTTATTATACGTAAAACACACATATAGATGTGTAATTTTTCTAGTCCCATTCGTATAAAAAAGCAGCCTTTTAAAATATATTAAAAACACTTCTAATAATTTTACGTAAAAATTATTTAAATATGGATGTCATAGCCAAAATGAGCTTTGAAATATGCGTAAATTAATATTTAATTCAAACCCATTAAAGTAAACTGGTAGGTATTCGTTTTATTTGCGCATTTTCAATGGAGTTTGTTCTAGAAATACGAATTTATGGAGATTTTAACGCTGATTACGATGGTAATTTATTTTCTAAAAAAGTATTCTAAATTTTATGGCATATAGTGTTAAAACATCATGTTATCCGTGTACTACAGTTTGGTTAACAGAAAAAAACGATGTGTTTTAAAGGAAAACATAACGTAATTATTTAATTAGGCAGCGAAATGCCTTAGGTAGTTTCACACTGTTAGTTAAAACGGTTGAGGTATTAAGTAATTGAGGTACAAAGTCATCAATGAAAATAGCTGAAAGTTTTATCATACTTCAAGGGCATGTATACTAACATAATAAAAAAAAATGTTTGACAATCGGACTCTCCATGCACGCGAAATTTAAAAAATTCTCGTTACCTTTTCTGAACACACCTCGTATATATATATATATATATATATATATATATATATATATATATATATATATATATATATATATATATATATATATAATAGTTTGGGTAAGTTCGTTAACCAGCAAAATTCCTTCAACAGTTCCAAAATGGCGGCCATTGCAAATCTTTAAAAATTCATTACTACTTTTTTGTTTAGAATTTCTTTAAAAATATATGATTTCATCATTGTAATCAGTGTTGAAAAAACTCTATGAATAATTATTTTTAACTTTAGAAACCATTGAAATCAGAATTTTTGCCGGCTGTCAGGGTTCATTTTCGTATTTTCGATGTAATTTGAAAGTTGAAAGTGCCAAACATATGTAAATTTGAATGTTGATTACCATGGTGAATTCTGAGTTTCAAAAAGTCTAAAATAAAGAAAAAATACTTTTTGTAAATCCGTTTCTATTTATTGTACTTGATAATTCAAACTGTTTTTTTCCTTCGTGGCTTTTATTTTTATTCCCTTTGATGTACGTTTTTGTTTGCCAGAGGGAGGGAATAATGCCAACATAAGCAAAACACATGTTAACAAGAAATACATTCAGGTCATCGCAGACAAATGTCAGCTACATTACAACTGACAAATGCAGACAAACATATTACGAAAGCCATTAATAAAATGTCTTGCTCAGACCAGGCATCTTCATTACATTAAATTGTACCATTTACGTTAATGAAGCACCAAATGTTATTAGTACAATTATTGGAATGCGTACCAAACATTGTAAAAACTTCTACGGCTGTAAAAATATAGGATACCTGTCACTGTAATTAAATCCGTATTAAAGTTAAAACATTTTTAGGAAAAAACCACAATAACCTGGTTAACATTTAAAGATCTTCACTGTTCCTTAAACGTATTAATATAGTTGAAGTGGATTTTATTCTACCAATTAACTATTTCTGCATACATTCTTGGCTCAGTGGTACGATTTCTGCTTATGAAACTAAGGATCATGAGTTCAAAACCCATTGTTGACTTTAACTTTTTTATATTTAATAATTTGTTAGTTAAAGAACTTCTTCTTCTTTCGATGAGGCCTGCTAGGGACCACGTGACAATTTCAATTCTTCACACTTAGCTGTTTTCTCTTCCTTTCCCTCCAATATTCCCTCATCATTTCACTATGCAGCTTCTTTCTGCCTTCGGACCACTTCGCACCAGGTTTCTTCTGCAATCTTCCTTGGAATCCCTCCATACTCCATCCTCTTTCTAAAAATCTCTCTGTTCAGCGTTTCGTCTTCTTTTATATTATTTCTTTCTAAATCTTTCCTTACCTCTTGAATCCAACTAGTTGTTGACTTTATCATATAGGTACTTGAGTATCCTTTTCGCAAGTCTTGAATCATTCATCCTGTACATATGTCCAAAAAATTGCAGTCTTCTCTTCCTTATCGTCTCTGTCGTGCCCTCTATGTTCCTGTATATTAGTTAAAGAACTATAATAATTAAAAATCATTAAAATTACAACGTACACCATTATACTACATACCCTGCCCATATAGTACAAAAGCCGCCTCGGTGGCCTAGTTGATAGCATACTAGGCTTTCACCCCGAGGACCCGGATTCGATTCCCGGCCAGGGCTTGGCATTTTCATACGCTATAAATCATCCTTTCGACTGCATTAGCCCAAGTGTGCACAATAGTCGGACGTTAAACACAAAAAAAGTACAAAATTATTAGAGGGTTTACTGATAAATATAACATACACATACACAGTAGAGGAATGCTCTTAATATTATGTGTATAAATAGTCTAGTAATGTGTATATAAACTATGATTAACGCCATACTATAATACTACACATACTACCAAAACTAAAACTGTTAATCATATATTGCTCATTGTATATAAATTTGTTCATTAATAAATATTTAATTACTAAAAACGTCATTGTATTGTTGAAGTAATTAGTCTGAGAGCTTGCCACCTTGAACAGCTGGAACATGGGTGAGGAGAGGAGAGGAAGGTGTTGTATCATCTTTTCTGATAACATTTACCTTATGCCTACGAAGCTGATCATTGCCCACGTTACCATTTCACGTGACTAAAACAAATTTAATAGACGCTTTAGTGTTTTTTCCTTTCAATTTTTCTTTTCTTAACGCTACACTTTACGCCAGTTAGACTAATGAGGACGAAAGCTCAGAGTTAACGGTTAGGGTAAAGCAACGGGAATTACGACTGGAACTAAGGAACTTGAGGTGCGCAATTCAAAGACGCAGATCACGTGACTGGTGTTTTAAACAGGTCGACCAACGAGCCTTTATTTACTTTTTTACTTCGAATTTTTTAAGTTGTTTCATTTCGTTTGATGCGCTAAAAAAAATTGTTCAAAAATTATTTGACTAACATTGATAAATCAAGTCAATGTTCTGTTTTTTTTTTAATCAGTATGTTTCGAACCGATTAAAAAAAAAAATAATTGAATGTGAAAACGTTTCTTCACTATTTACGAGGTGTGTTCAGAAAGTAACGAGAATTTTTAAATTTCGCGGGCTTGGAGAGTCCGATTATCAAACATTTTTTTATATTGGCATACATGCTCTTGAAGTACAGTAAAACTTTCAACTGTTTTCATTGTTGACTTTGTCTGTGACAGCCACTAAAGTTAGACATGTTTTTATGAGCTCGGCGATTTTCGTTTGTTTAAAGAATTTGTATCAAATTTTGCGTAAATAATGGAATAGAGTGTAACAAAGTGTGTGAAATGTTAACAAAGGCATATGGTGAGTCTGCTATGAGTAAAGCAAGAGTTTACGAGTGGTATAAGCGTTTCCAAGAAGGCCGTGAAGACGTTGAAGATGACGAACGTATTTTCAAAAGTAAAAGTATATAATATAAATTTTAAAGCACTTACGGAAAAAAACTTAAAATACTTTTACTTAGCAATTATAAAAACGTGTTTATTATTGAATGGAGGTTTCAGTCAGCTGATTTCATTATTATTCAATTCTAACCAATCAGCTGTTTCTGAATAAAACAATTGATTTCATTCACTATTCAGTTGACAGATGTCGCTGTACTATTTAACGTTAATTACAGTACAATTGCTTTACTTTTACTATTTGTTTGAATTAAATAATATTTAAATTATAAAAGGAAACGTATTTACGGACAGAAAGGTTGGCAGGCGTATTTACTACTCAAGGGTGGGTTATTGATTTCTTAAGAGCTACAGAGAGGATGAAGCTGCCAACGACGCAAGGATATTACAGCCTTGAGCTACAACAGGTGCTCGCACATGTCTTAATGTGTTCATTGCCACCTCATTCCTATTGGCTGGGACTTCTCCTAGATACGTAATAATATTATTACATCTTTCCGTCCGTTGACGAACTTAACGTCATTCATAAAGTATAAAGTAAAAAAAACGTTTCTTTAATTGTCCCTCAATCAAGTGGTTGTACTGCGTCTATTTAACAACGATTTATATACACACACACACACACACACACACACACAAACACACACACACACATACACACACACACATATATATATATATATATATATATATATATATATATATATATATATATATATATATATATATATTTGAGAATCATATATATTCATGGTATATATTTTTGTGTGTGTGTGTGTGTGTGTGTGTGTGTGTGTGTGTGTGTGTGTGTGTGTGTGTGTGTGTGTGTGTGTGTGTGTGTGTGTGTGTGTGTGTGTGTGTGTGTGTGTGTGTGTGCGTGCGTGTCTGTCTGTGTGTGTGTTTATGTGTGTGTGTGTGTGCGTGTCTTTCTGTGTGTGTGTGTGTGTGTGTCTGTCTGTGTGTGTGTGTGTGTGTGTGTGTGTGTGTGTGTGTGTGTGTGTGTGTGTGTGTGTGTGTTTATATAGGTGCGTGTGTATGTGTGTGATTTTGTGAGTGTGTGTGTGAAGTGTGTGTATTGTGTGTGTTTAGGTGTGTGTGTGTGTATTTGTGTATGTGTGTTATATATATATATATATATATATATATATATATATATATATATATGTATAACTTTTTTTTGAAGTGAAGTTAAAATACTTCTGTATGTGTACTGTACGTGGGGGTGAATGAGCTCTATCACCTTTGCAATTTTAGTCCGGGAATTTGACACGAAAATTGTATATAGTAGCCTGGACGTGTTTGTGGCCCAGCATGATCCGTTTATCAGTTTCAAAATGGCGGCCATTTAAAATTTTGTAGAATTTATAATATTTTAATCTGTAATTTTATTCGAAGATTTGACTTTAACGTTTGCATACATTTAAAACTGTTAAAGTCTATTGAAATTAATACAACAATTTATCTGTAATCAATGTTAATTTTCGTTTTTTTAAAATATATTTTGAAAGTTTAATTATTACAATTAATGTGGACTTGGTACAAAAATAAATTGTAAAAATAAATTGCAAAGACAACTTCTGTATCCCGAAAAATCCTTACAACAGTTTTAAAATGGCAGAAATATTAATTTAAAAAAAAAAACAATTTTGTATTTTCCATTTTCCCGAAAATCTGATTTCACGAACACAATCAGTGTTACAACCTGCCCAAATTACCACTTAAAATTTTCAAAATCATATTACATTAAAAAACGAAACTGAAGGAGGCCAGGATCATTTTCGTATTTTCATTAAATTTTACTGACTGTGCGCTATAATTCTGATCTATTTGGGTTCAAATCCAGTTACTAACGGTGGTTATTCATGCGTCACTCGATCTCTAATCGCCATCAGTGTAATTGGCGTGAAATAAATAAAGTTAGACATTAAAAATTAATAGTAATAAAAATAGGTTGTGCCAAAATATAGCACTAACTTTCTCAAATTGAATTGTGTTTTTAAAAAAACAAAACTTCAAAATGTACAAACCGTTTTAGCAACAAAAAATATCACGTTTCTGAAATATCGCTGTAAACATAATACAACTGAAGGACATTTCAAAATCACTTCATCAGATTTTCTTCAAATTTTTGCCATGCGTTTGCATATACAAGGGAATCCAGAAACTATTACGCCAAACATTTGCAAATGATTGAGTAGGGAAAATATACAAAACATGCTTTGGCGCGTTGTATACAGTAGTTTAACATATAACATATTTGTTTTTTAGAAAGACTTTATAACGTTGAATTTACATAAGATACACGTTCAAAAAGTTTATATGCACATTTTTATGTTATTTTTTACAAACATAACAAAAACAAAGAATTTTACAAGAAAAAAAACATTTTGCTAATTAACAAACTTATCTAAGATACATATTACAATTTGTTTCACGCTTGCTTTTCCCCTGAAATATTTGTTTATCAGTGCTGTTACTTTTGTAATTCATTTCCTTACGAATTTATGTGTATGTGTATGTCTGTATGTGTGTATATGTTTGTTTGTGTGTTTGTGTGTGTTGTGTGTATGTGTGTGTGTATTTGTTTGTTTGTGTGTTTGTGTGTGTTGTGTGTATGTGTATATGTGGTTGTTTGTGTGTGTGTGTGTGTTCGCGCGCGCGTGTGTGTGTGTATGTGTGCGCGCGCGTGTATGTGCGTGTGTTTGTTCGTTTGTGTTTGTGTGAGCTTGTGTTTGTGTGTGCGTGTGTTTGGGTGTCTGTGTTTGTGTGAGTATATGTACGTGTGCGCGTGCGTGCGTGTGTGTTTGTGTGTGCGTTTGTGTTTGTGTGTGTGTGTTTTTTCTGTGTGTATGTGTGTGTGTTTGTGTGTGTATGTGTGTGTATGTATGTGTGTGTGTGTGTGTGTGTGTGTGTGTGTGTGTGTGTGTGTGTGTGTGTGTGTGTGTGTGTGTGTTTGTGTGTGTATGTGTGTTTGTGTGTGTGTGTGTTTGTATGTATGGGTGTGTTTGTGTGATTTTGTGTAGTTTGTGTGTGTGTGTGTGTGTGCGTGTGTTTGCGTGTATGTGTATGTATGTGTTTGTGTGTGCATGTGTTTGTGTGTGCATGTGTTTGTGTGTTTGTGTTTGTGTGTGTGTGTGTTTGTGTGTGTGTGTGTGTTTGTGTTTGTGTGTTTGTGTTTGTGTGTGTGTGTGTGTGTGTGTGTGTGTGTGTGTGTGTGTGTGTGTGTGTGTGTGTGTGTGTGTGTGTGTGTGTGTGTGTGTTTGTATGTATGTGTGTGTTTGTGTGATTGTGTGTAGTTTGTGTGTGTGTGTGTGTGTGTGTGCGTGTGTTTGCGTGTATGTGTATGTATGTGTTTGTGTGTGCATGTGTTTATGTGTTTGTGTTTGTGTGTGTGTGTGTGTGTGTGTGTGTGTGTGTGTGTGTGTGTGTGTGTTGTGTGTGTGTGTGTGTGTGTGTGTGTGTGTGTGTGTGTGTGTGTGTGTGTGTGTGTGTGTGTGTGTGTGTGTGTGTGTGTACCCAGCAATCACCGAACCGCTGTTACATTAATGTTACAAGGCAATGGTATGCAATAAACGGTATATTATCAAATAAAAACCCTTTATAAATAACATTGTAGTAACATAACCGTAACAATATTTCAGGTAACGAAAATACTTTCGGCTCATCTCCTTGGTTTTCGCAATATGTATGCAAAATGTCTCACCCTTAAAGTTTGAGCAGGTGTTGCGTGAAATAGAATGTAAATAGGGCCAGTTCTTTCGACTGTAAATAACATTTTCAAGTAAAAACGTCTTTAGACGAGCCTAGGTACTTTTTGCATTAAAACAAATAGAAACGCGCGATTTAACTTTCGGTTGCATTGTATTCTTCAAATTAATTTAGTCTACCAGTGAGCTGATTGTTATTATTGCATTTTTGGTTCAGTGCTTGTGAAAAAAACGAAATGAGTTCAAATACAGTTGCTCACTACCATTTTGTTATTTATCGATTATTTGATTAAAATTATGTATTTAAGTAAGTTCAATAACAAATATTTGTCATAATTAACGCCATTATAATACATACCAGGTATATTTAGCATAAAACTGTTAGGGCGTTAACAATTAAATATATCTATCACATTAAATATAAATAACTTTATTAATAAATTTAATAAATAATTATGAATTAACGTAATTGTACAGAAATGTAAATAACATGCGGTAATTGTAATTAATATGCAACTATTATGCCTATCCATCACTGCCATTAACATATTAAAAGTTAGATATATTCTGCAACATTGATGTTTTATATTTGTATACGATGTAGATAATTGTTCATTTTGTTAATATTTGTGTATAATTTCAATTTACCATATATATTTTTTTTTGTGTTTAACGTTCGTCTATTGTGCACACTTGGGCTAATGCAGACGATGGGATGATTTATAGCGTATGAAAATGCCAAGCCCTGGACAGGATTCGAACCCGGGTCCTCGGGGTGAAAGCCCACTACGCTATCAACTAGGCCACCCAGGCGGCTCTTACCATTAACTGGAGCAATACAAAACAACAGTGAATACTGATCAGTTCAATTTTTTAAGTTTTCACATCTGTCCGCCTACTGCACATAATTATTACTATTATTTTCATTTTCTGTTACTTTCTCGTCGTACAAAGTATTTGGAAAAATGGTAGTTGCGAAAATATTAAAATTATTGTTTCACAATAAACATAATAACAGACTGTAGATACATTCACAGAAACGTTCAATATAACATATTTTAACAACATTAGTATTGTGATAAACAAAGTGAATGTTATAATGTCTAGATTGATGTACCCTCTGATTATTTTAAGATTTGTTCCTTAATATTTTTGGATATCTCCTTTGGAAGATTTTATATATATACGAGGTGTGTTCAGAAAGTAACGAGACTTTTAATTTTTTGAACAAAATATTTATTTATTCTTTTACATTGATGTTGTCGCCTTCAGAATAGTCCCCATTGGAGATTATGCACTTGTGCCAGCGCTTCTTCCAATCTACGAAACACTTCTCAAACTAGATCTTTGAGATAGCCTTTAGTTCTTTCAGCTATGCGCTTTTAATGTCATCTACGGCTGTAAAACGACAGCCCATTAAGGTTCTCTTTATTTTTGGAAATAGGAAAAAATTAAAAGTCACACGTAGCCATATCTGGCGAATATGGAGGCTGGGGTATCGTTATAGAACTGTTTTTGGTCGAAAATTCACGAACAAGCAATGAAGTGTGAGCTGATGCATTATCGTGGTGTAAAAGCCATAAATCGTTTTTTCACAGATCCGGGCGTTTTTTCGGATTGCTTCACGCAAACGGCGTTGAACTTGTAGGTAGTACCTTATTGACCGTTTCACCTGGTGGCAGGAATTCGTGATGCACTGAGCCATTAAGATCGAAGAACACAGTGAGCATAACAATCACGTTCGACCGTACTTGTCGAGCCTTTTTCGGTCTTGACGAGCCAGAATGCCTCCACGGGATGATTGAGCCTTAGTTTCGACGTCATATCCGTAAACCCATGTTTCGTCACCTGTTTTAATACGTTTCAGTAATTCTGCATCGTTGTTGACTTCATTTAGTCATTCCTGAGCAACTTCCATTCGCCTCTGTTTTTGTTCAAAATTCAACAATTTTGGAACAAATTTTGCTGCCACGCGTTTCACACACAAAACATTGGAAACAATGTCATGTCATGATCCAATCGATATGCCAACATCATCAACGACCTCTTTAATTGTGATTCGGAGATTGTTCATAAACATTTCTTTCACTTTTTCCAAGTTTTCATCGGTTGTTGATGCGCTGGGGCGTCCAGGGCGTTCGTCATCTTCAACGATTTCTCGGCCTTCTTGGAAACGCTTATACCATTCGTAAACTCTTGCTTTACTCATAGCAGACTCACCATAGGCCTTTGTTAACATTTCACACACTTTGTTACACTTTATTATATTTTTTACTCAAAATTTGATAAAATTTTTTGATTCATTTCTTTTGACGAACGGAAATCGCCGAGCTCATAAAAACACGTCTAACCTTAGTGGCTGTCACAGACAAAGTCAACAATGAAAACAACTGAAAGTTTTATCATTCTTCAAGGGCATGTATACCAACATAATAAAAAAAGTGTTTGACAATCAGACTCTCCAAGCCCGCGAAATTTAAAAATTCTCGTTACTTTCTGAACACACCTCGTGTGTGTGTGTGTGTGTGTATATATATATATATTTTTTGTGTGTGTGTGTACATGCGTGCGTGTGGAGGGGGACCCCTAGCACCTCGATCAAAGAACCTATCGTGCAACTAAACATTTTTCCTGAGAGCTCAGTAGACTGGTGCCCTGAACGACGTCTTAACAAACCACTTACTAGCACATTCTGTCCTGCTGGAAGTTGTCAGGATCCTGGAAGCCAAACACCCTTTACCTCCACCTGACAAGGACCTCACAATCATAGATTATGTAACCTGAAAATTCTTCTTCCTTCCTGCATAGCATATACACCGTTTCTCCTTTGGAACATTCCTGTCCTATTTACGAGCACACTCAGACAACAGAGCCCTGTAATGTGTCCCTTGGGTTTCTCGAATTTTCGTGGTTTTCGTTGGTTGACAGGATATTAATGTTACTGGATGAGAGCTCCCTAGTCTTGGAGTATAATTTCCGTCAACCCTGTCATCAAAACACTATATAGGTTGTGTTTCAAACAATCAAGGTTTAATACATGGGAGGTATAATTAGAGCGCCTTTGCCTTTAATTAGAAGCCTTTTCTCTTCTCAGTTTGCACCTTTATGCTCCCGATAGAAGTTAGTACATCCAGCTCCATCTGATATGTCTTCCACTGCGGGTTGAGTTGGTTCACCTAGACCTAAAATTAATACAGCTATATCATTGCTTGGCAGTTCAATACAACCTCAGTTTTCTATTTCACCTCAGTGCTATTTTACTCCCCATCCACGTGCCAGTTCCCTTTAATTTTTCTTGTTTTTGAAGTTTTGCTTGTTTATAGCAATAAACATCCAACAAGCAGCTAAAGAAATTAAATATCTAACCATACCGAGTCTTACATAGATTAAATTAGATTCAAACTAGAGGAAGGGATAATCAAACCCAAACGCTGTGATCAACTATTGTGTAACTAAACCTCTTGAATACGAGTATAGCAGATTACCCTTGGTAAGTTCCAAACAATCCACTGACTAGCTCAACCTGCTGAAGATCCCTAGGGTCCTGGAAACCAAAACCCTAGCACCCTACCATCAAGAGCTTCACAATAAAGAATTATGTATCCTGCAGTCTCCACCTCTTTGCACAACCTACATACGGTTTCGCCATGGTACATACCTATCCCGTTAATATGCACCTTCATTCTACAGTGCCCCATGATACGTCCCATGATTTTCCTGAATTGTGCTCTGCTCAAGACGTCTGCTGCCCCTTTATGTCTTCAATATGGCACCATGCTTAAGAGGTGCTTACTATGGGAAAGCCTGTGAAGGTTATCCCATCTTGCCTGGTGTTGCTTATTAATAGCAGGCCTAGATAACGACAGAGAGATCCTTACGACATAAATAAGGCTGGAAGGCGCAGATCTCCAGACTATGACTACTTAAGCTAAGTGCCCCCATTAGGCACGCATCCTTCGACGCTGTTTCATCTTGGCTTGGGAGAGCTAACCAAAGAGGAGATGTGAAAGTTTAGATCCAGCGAGGGTACCTCGGAGATGCCATTGACCGATTTTATTTAAACTTTCTACGGAAAACCTTTTACCATAAAAACTCTTTACGAAACTCTGGTTTCACTCACTTGATCAACTACATAAACATACGAGGTGTGTTCAGAAAGTAACGAGAATTTTTACATTTGGCGAGATTGGAGAGTCCGATTGTCAAACATTTTTTTTATTATGTTGGTCTACATGCCCTTGAAGTATGATAAAACTTTCAGCTGTTTCCATTGTTGACTTTGTCTGTGACAGCCACTAAGGTTAGACGTGTTTTTATGAGCTCGGCGATTTTCGTTTGTTAAAAGAAATGGATCAAAGAATTTGTATAAAATTTTGCGTAAAAATGGAATAAAGTGTAACAAAGTGTCTGAAATATTAACAAAAGCATATGGTGAGTTTGCTATGAGTAAAGCAAGAGTTTACGAGTGGTATAAGCGTTTCCAAGAAGGCCGTGAAGACGTTGAAGATGAACGCCCTGGACGCCCCAGCACATCAACAACCGATGAAAACGTAGAAAAAGTTAAATAAATGGTTATGAACAATCGCCAAATTACGATTAAAGAGGTCGGTGATGATTTTGGCGTATCGATTGGATCATATCATGACATTGTTTCCAATGTTTTGTGTATGAAACGCGTGGCAGCAAAATTCGTTCCAAAATTGTTGAATTTTGAACAAAACAGCGGCGAATGTAAGTTGCTCAGAAGTCACTAAATGAAGTCAACGACGATGCATGAAACGTATTATAACAGGTGACGAAACATGGGTTTACGGATATGACGTCGAAACTAAGGCTCAATCATTGCAGTGGAGGCATTCTGGCTCGCCAAGACCGAAAAATGCTCGACAAGTGCAGTCGAACGTGAAAGTTATGCTCACTCTTCGATCTTAATGGCATAGTGCATCATGAATTCCTGCCACCAGGTGAAACGGTCAATAAAGAGTACTACCTACAAGTTCAACGCCGTTTGCGTGAAGCAATCCGAAAAAAACGTTTGGATCTGTGGAAAAACAATTCATGTCTTTTGCACCACGATAATGCACCAGCTCACACGTCATCGCTTATTCGTGAATTTTTGGCCAAAAACAGTACCGTAACTATGCCTCCAGCCTCCATATTCGCCAGACATGGCTTCGTGTAACTTTTTCCTATTTCCAAAAATAAAGAGAACCTTAAAGGGCCGTCGTTTTACAGCCTTAGATGACATTAAAAGCGCATCGCTGAAAGAACTAAAGGCTATGTCAAAGATCGAGTTTGAGAAGTATTTCGAGGATTGGAAGAAGTGCATAATCTCCAATGGGGACTATTTTGAAGGCGACAACATCAATGTAGAAGAACAAATAAATATGTTGTTCAAAAAATTATAATTCTCGTTACTTTCTGAACACACCTCGTAAATTATCATTTTGAATCCCTGAAAATTAAAAAAAATTATATTATATAATTTGACATTAATACATTTTTTTTAAAAATCGCTTCTATCCAGACAACGAGACGGATGCGTGCGGTGTTTATTTTAAATACTACCCCATTGAAAACAACACAGAACTAACGAAGACTCCGAATAAACACAGCATTACGTGTGTAAATTCTAGCCTTTCTGAAGTTCCACAATGGTTCCCTCCGGCATCCTGGAACACAGACGTCAAAAGGAAGTGCGCGTTCAGCCAGGCAGGAAAATATTTGTACCGCAGGAAATGAAATAAGGATTGGATTCGTGCGGAATGTCAATGTACCCGCGTGAGGATTAATTACCACAGCTAGTGAGTTAATCAAACACAGTTGCCTATCACGTTACGTCTACCTTCACATTCTAAATATCCCATCTCAATAGGCTGTCACAGAAGCAGCAATTAACATTCCGTTGATTTGAATGTTAAATATGCATAATCTTTCTGACGTGAAGGAAGCGAATTTCGAAAAATAAACAATATCACACATGAATTATTTTAGTCTGATTTCATTATATTTTGTTCATTCATCATGCCGTTTATTGATTTTCATTTTGTATAAAACTTAACTGCTGGAATAGCTTAGCATTCACGCTAATTTAAAGGTTTTGGATGTTACTATGATGGCCACTACAATATGTAACTTTTCAATGCTGAATACGCTACAAATTAAAATTACACGATTATTTTTTTTTTTTTCGTTATGTACATAATAGCCTATATTTTTCTCGGCCAAAGGTCGGATACTTTTAAACAGGCCTCATAATTTTCGAAAACAAAATCTCTTTTGAGACCTTCAGTAATGGCATTTTATATTCGGACCTTAAAAATTGGGAATTTTTATTAGTACCCTCTGAGTACGCATACGTCAATAGTAGAAAAGAGGACATTATTAGAAAAAAACGTTATAATATGTTCAGAATTAAAACTTATTTTTTACATTTTTTTGGTTATATTTAGCCTTTAGAACTTAAATGGTGCTCATTATGACATTTTGAGGTCACACGGCTGCGAGATGTTATAGCTATAAATACAGTGGTGTTAGGCCTATATCCTGAACAGTTTTACAATTGTATTTTGTTCTAGTTAGGTAAATCACGGTGACTGAAATACTGAATAACACACTGAGATAACAAACGTTAGTAACTATATTCAAAACTAAACACAAGTTTGATTTAGCTTGAGCTCTCTTCTGTTGTTATAAATCTACTATGTTCATTTTTATTTTATTTATTTTTTGTGTTTAACGTCCGACTATTGTGCACACTTGGGCTAATGCAGACGATGGGATGATTTATAGCGTATGAAAATGCCAAGCCCTCGCCGGGAATCGAACCCGGGTCCTCGGGGTGAAAGTCTAGTACGCTATCCACTAGGCCAGGGGTCTCCAAACTACGACCCGAGGGCCACATCCGGCTCGCGGACAGATTTTGTCCGGCCCGCGGAGAGCTTTTTTTTCATCAGTGGACTATTTCACTTTTTACCACCGGCAACAATGATAATATGGTTTTGGCCCTCGGAACTTACTGGAGTAATCAGTATGGCCCTAAGGCTGGAAAGTTTGGAGACCCCTGCACTAGGCCACCGAGGCGGCTCTTTTTTACACGATTAAAATACCGTAACTTTGAAACAAGTGTATAAGCGTTTCTGTAAAACTATTTTTTTCGATTTTGTTGGCGAAAAACCTGAACGATTATCGCCCAAGATAGGATCGGATAGAGATACCGATTGTAAAATTACCCAAATAAAAATAAGAGAATTTTCAAAAGTGCAAAACAAATTTCAAACAGCTCAGGTTTAAGGAATTCATAATATTTAATGAAACGTCATACAAGTTAAAAAATTAAGGTATTTTTGAGTGAAATATAATTAATTATTATAACGTTTAAACAATAAAATACGACAGGGATGTAAATAGTCAACGGAAAAATAATGTAACAATAATAATAAATATTAATTAAATTATAAAATATATTTAAGCGACGCAAAAAATTTATTACTCGGTCAATAGCCAAGCGTCATCTTTTAAAGTAAAACTATTAGAGTTTAAATATATTTAGCACATTTCCACTAGGAAATGAGCTACTGCAGCTTCCACACGGTACGTCCCCTACACCGGACTAGAAATTAGATGATCCTGACCTGTATAACACTTTTTAAGAGGTAGTTAATTTTGACGTGTGTTTTTTTCTTTTGCCAATAGTTCGAACGAATTTTCCGCCTAGAAAAATCCTTTTGTCGTATAACTTCGTTTTCTTTATTCTGATCTCATCTTCGTAAATAGCGTTAAAAACTGCATAAATTAGCTTTCCGAATTTTTAAAAATCAGTTGGCGGCCAGGGTTCGTTTTTGTTTTTTCGAAGTAATTTAAAAAATTAAAATTGCTCATTTTGACGGTTAAATCATAAAGTCAAAAAACGGATTTTTTTTTTTTTTTTTTTTTTTATTTTTTATTCCTTATTATAGCAATCTAGTAATACACTAATAAGCTATTTGTCCTTAACCTAAACTATTACGATACAACATTCCACTAAGGTCAATCCACTGACAATCCCTTAGTATATAATTAATAGTCACTTAACTAATGTGACCTAAGAGCTACACAGTTCAAATGGTTTAACTCTTTTCAATCTTCTCATTGAGACATCGCTGTTAAGTAGTTTGAGTGCTTCGACATTGATGTGCTGTTGCAATCTTCGTCTATGACCTCGTGCAAATTTACTGACTTCACTATCAATAGTTGGAACCTCAAGATCTTTATGTATGTTCTCATTCCTGATGTACCAAGGGGCATTAACTATACCCCTGAAGTACCTTATTTTGAAATCGCTGAATGATATCTCTATTACTCTGGGCAGTACAACCCCACAGTTGGATACCATAGGACCACAAGGGCTTAAGGACTTGCTTATATATCAATACTTTGTTATACACTGATAAGGAGGAACAACGACCCAACAACCAATGCAACTTTCTGTATTTTAATTTTAACTCCTCTTGCTTTTTCTTAACATGGGGTTTCCACCTGAGTTTAGCGTCCAACGTCATGTCAAGGTATCTAGCTGTGTTCGCATATGGAACCACTTGGTGATTAATATAAACGGGTTTGTGCTCGATATGCTTATTAGTGAAATCGATATGCACAGATTTGCTTTCATTAAGCTTAATTCGCCACGTTTTAGTCCAGGTTTGTATTTGGTTTATAGCTGTTTGAAGTTGTCTGATCGATTCAATGTTATTGTCACCAACAGATAAAACTGCTGTGTCATCAGCAAAGGTAGCAACTATACTTTGTTCAAAAGTTGGTAAATCACGGGTGTACAAAAGATAAAGGGTTGGCCCCAAAACACTGCCTTGAGGCACTCCTGCTTTAATTTCCTTCAAGTTAGAATAGGCGTCTTCTTGCTTAACCCTGAAATATCTTTCTGATATATAAGATTCCAGTATCATTGAATATTGAACAGGAAGGAATAATTTAAGTTTGTAATTCAGACCTTCATGCCAAACTTTGTCAAATGCCTGTGAAACGTCTAAGAATATTGCTGAGCATACCTTCTTTTCTTCTAACGATTGTTCAATTACATTAGTAATTCTATGGACCTGATCAATTGTAGAGTGTTTATTTCGAAACCCAAATTGATGATCTGGGATGAGTTTAGAATCTTCGATAATGGGTTTTAGTCTTTTTAACAAAAGTTTCTCGAACAATTTTGACATACTTGGCAAAAGTGATATTGGTCGATAAGATGTTGTTTCGTTAGGTGGTTTTCCAGGCTTGGGGATCATCACAACTTCAGCCACCTTCCACATTTGAGGTACATATTTCAAACGAAATGATGTATTGATCAGATTGGCTAGCTTTACCAGCGCTCTTCTAGGATTTCTCTCAGAATTTGCCCAGTAATAAGATCAAAACCAGGAGCTTTGTTGAGCCTAAAGCACCTTCTGATTTCCTTTTAATTTCGATTGGTGTGGTTGATGGAATATCTACACTATCTTGTCTTATGACATCCAGCAGTTCCTCACTATTATCGGCTGCATTCGGTTGAAAAATATTTCCCAGGTATTCAGCAAAGAGGTTCGCCTTTTGTTGGTTATTTCTAGCCCAACTTCCATCCATGTTTTTAATAGGTGGTATTTGCATAGTTGGCCTCTTAAGTTTTCTAGTGATTTTCCAAAGAGAATATTCAGTACTGATATCATTAGTCAGTTCTCTCAAGGATTCACTTATGGTGTCATTCTTCAGCTGCCTAATTTTTTCCTTTAATTGTGACGTAAGATTGTTCAGCCTAGTTTTGAACTGTGGGGCTCTAGATTGATGCCATTTTCTTCTTGCTCTTCTTTTTTCTTTAATTAGCTCCATAATATATCCAGGATAACTGTTACCTTTTAATCTCCTTTTGATTTCAGGGGTGTTTTCCCATGCTGCATTCTGTATATCATTGATGAATTTTTCAACTTCAAAATTAAGTTGTTCCTCTGTCTGCAATGGCACCATCAGTTGGATCCTTTCTTCAAGTGAAATCCTGAAGCTCTCCCAATCCGTAAACTTATTCACCAGCACAGGTTTGCATGGCTTCCAGATAACACACTCACTTAGAGTTAAAACAATTGGTGTATGATCCGAATTGAGCTCCACATTGTCTTCTATGTGCATATACTTGCTGGAAATGTTTTTTGTAATGAAGAAGTCTATTAAATCAGGTATTTTTGAAAGATCTGTGGGCCAATAGGTAGGTTTACCTGTTGATATAGGATCACATTTATATTCTTTTATTTCTTTCAATAATTCTTTACCTTTGGTTGATATAATTCTAGATCCCCAAAACGTATGCTTGGCATTGAAATCTCCTCCAATAATAAATCGATTTCCTGATGTTCTGAACAGTTCAAGATACCTTTCGGCTTTTATATTGTGCTTTGGTGGGCTATACAGTCCAACCACAGTAATGTTATAGTTATTAGTCCTGACACTCACTAATGTTGCTTGAATATCTTGCGCTTCAATTTTAGATTCCTCATTATGCTCGATATTATCTTTAACTATTACCGCGCTTCCACCCCTCGCTGTATTATCAGGATGAATTGTATGATAAACTTTATAGCCTTTAAATTTGATGAAGGATTGCCTTGTGAAATGTGTTTCTGAAATCAGACACAGATCAATTTTATTTATATCTAGGATTACCTGAAGCTCTTGTTGGTGATTAAGCAATCCATTTGCATTCCAAACCATGATTTTTAAAACATTTACCATTGTTATTAAATTTTATATTTTGAAGGTGGTTTCTTAATTCCACTCTCTATTTTCTGTATACGTTCCTTCATCTCTATAAATGCATCTTCAAGGTTTGATATTTTAGCAAGAATGAGTTGTAAAGACTGTATACAATCATTATTCTCACTATTCTGTGATTTCTGATGATTCCGATCCAAAGCAACAACCGAGGCATATGTTGTTTTATTATTATTACTACTGTTGGTTTCTTTCCTATGTTGAACTGGTGTATCTTTCATAAATATATTTCTAGTTGGCTTATTTTTACCTACATTTATATTCTTGATTTTTGTAGTTCTTTAGCTATAACACATCCTCTATAATTAGCTGGGTGTCCTTCACCGCAGTTTACACATTTTGGATTTTGTTTGTCGACCTTTAGGCATTCTCTGGTTATATGTTTACCAGCACATTTTACGCATCTAGGTTCTTTTGAGCAGAACCTTTGAGTATGTCCAAACATTTGACATCTTTTACACTGTGGTATAAGATTTGATCCTTTAATTGGTTGTATCTCCACTTTACATCCAAGGATGTTATCTATTTTGTAAATTTTATCAATATTTTCACCGTTTTCGAAGGTTAACATAAACATGTTCAATGGTGTTTTATTTTGCCACGACAGTTTATTGACTGCCGTAATAATCTTATAATCATGTTGTAATAAGAAATCTCTGATGCTATCAGGCGTGCATGTATGATGCAGATTCTTTGCCATAACTCTAATGGGTCTGGATTGTTTATTTTCATATGTGTGAAAAGTAAACTTTGCTTCTTTCAGCGCTTTAATTATTTTTCTGTAGTTTTCGGAGTCAGCACAGTTAATTTTTGCTATCGTATTACTAATGATTTTAATTTTAAATAAATTTTCTGGAATATTACGGTGTAATAAATTGTAAAAATCCTCATATGTTCCAACATTATCAACCATAATCGGCGGTGGAATCGGTTCTTTTCTAATGTTAGTAACAGGTGGAGCAGTTGTTTTTGTCTCGGAACTTAACTGAAGAGTTTGAGAACATGTAGCACTCATTTTAAGTTGATCCACTTCTGGCGACGATTCAGCTTTCCGCTTCTTGGTAGGATTTTTCTTATTTCTTTTTAGAATCCAATCTGTTTCTCGGACCAACTCTTCTTCGTCTGTACAATATTCAGTATTATAAGTCATATCCTGACTTGTTCGGCAATTAGTAGCATTGTCTCTGTTCAATACTTTCTTTAGCTCTTCATTGTCTGTTCTAAGCATTCCGACTTCCTTCCTCAGCTCTTCACAAAGATGCTTTATATCACTCAATTCAATCCTAAGCATTTCATTTTCGTTCTTTAAGGTAATCAGTTGACTTTCACTAGGATTTTGCTGTTTTTCTAAGTTCTGCTTAGTAGTTGCAGTTGTAGCAGGTGGAGATCTTTTTGTCAAAGATCTCTTGCCAAAGGGATTTACAAGTTCTTCTATCTCTTTGTTGATATTTTCGTGTGATTTGTCGCCCCCAAAATCCTTGCGACTAGCGCCAGCCACCGGGGCTTTCACCCGATCGGAACCAGCGGAGGGATTTACCTCTACAGGCTTGCCCTCTTGGGGTATATCCGTACGTTTATCACACATCATAATTAATTGGTTTGAAATCAGGGTACCTTCCCATAGCCTATATAGGCAAAACTTAGAAAACTCAGCCCCCAGTACAATTCTGCTCACCGACCCAG
This sequence comes from Callitettix versicolor, assembly GCA_022606455.1. Classification (NCBI taxonomy): domain Eukaryota; kingdom Metazoa; phylum Arthropoda; class Insecta; order Hemiptera; family Cercopidae; genus Callitettix; species Callitettix versicolor. Next base: position 16,061,722 of record CM040189.1, read on the forward strand.
TTTCCCGCTGGGATTAAAACCCAACCTTCCACTGGGTTACTCGGCTTAACAGGGGTACCTCTTGTAGGTTAAGTACTGGAGTTGGAGTGAGAGAGGCTAGGAGAACTTTCTTGTTAAGTTCTTAAGTTACGTTACTAGGTGTTCAGCAACTACGCATCATCACTCCCATTTACCCCCTGGAGAGTTATTTTCCGCGATTATTTTAAGATTTGAAATGACCGCCATTTTGAAACTAACTCTTAAACAGTTATCTGTAGTTCAGAATCGGTTGTCTTATAAAAATCACACTATTAGCGGCTGTTATACTAATAAACTTTTCAGCAAAAATTCGATAAAATGGTAGATTATTAAAATATGGGAACTTTGAAACTAGTCTGTAAAAGGTACTATAAAATTATTTGGAAAGTTTAAATCTATTTTTTATATATTATTATTCCAAAATTGAAATTTTTTATTGCACTGTTTGAAATATATATTCATGCCAAACATTTATATATATATATATATATATATATATATATATATATATATATATATATACAAACACACATTTTTCATCAATTACATAATATCTATCCTTTATCTATCCTATATTTTCAGCAATCAATTTTTTTTTTTTTTTTTAACGTCCGACTATTGTGCACACTTGGGCTAATGCAGACGATGAGGTGATTTAAAGCGTATGAAAATGCCAAGCCCTGGCCGGGAATCGAACCCGGGTCCTCGGGGTGAAAGCCCAGTACGCTATCAACTAAGCCACCGAGGCGGCTCTTCAGCGCTCAAAAAAATCTGTTTCAAAAGTTTTAAAAATCTTTTAATTATTTTAAACTTTATATTTAAAATTGAAAAAGAGCATAAAATGCGCATTTCATCGTAAATTTTTTTTAACCGTTATGAGTATATATCTTCTTATTGTTTTACTTTGTCTTATTTTAAAAAAAAACTACTTTATCATAAGAAAAAACCTAAAAAAATATTCACTAGGTAATGACTAACAATAGCGTATAACCCATCAGTTCTGGAATCTTCATCTGTATAAAAATTTACCTGTTTTTTATCTAAATAACTTTCGATTTTATCAGGTTATGCAACATTCCCGCTAAAAAAAACTAGCCATCCAGTCGCATCACTGTTTTTTTTTAATTGGAAAGTTAGCACTACTGCTAGTTAATGTTGGCAGGACTGGAACAACAACAGAGTGTTGTTATCTGATTCAATTAGAACTTGCTAATAACGTGATCGAGTGATTGTTATTGGAGTAGATTAATGATGAAACCTGATTGGTTTGAACTTTTACCAAAAATATATAAATTCTATTGGACTAATTAAACTGATTACGGTAAAAGTTTATAATTGGGGCGAAGCCCCCTCATACCCGACTTAATGCATTCCATTACATGCTACTCCTCCCACAGTTTTAAGCCGATCTCAATGAAATTTGAAATATATATTCTTCTAGGTCTCAGGGGTGCATACTTCGAATTTTCTCAAACAATTTTGAAAAACAACCGAGTTATTGATGAAAAAGCCTCCCATTTGTTTTGTGTGTGTAAGACAGAGACAGTAACATATCATTTGAAATATATATTCTTCTAGGTCTCAGGGGTGCATACTTCGACTTTTGTCAAAAAATTTTGAAAAAAACCGAGTTATTGATGAAAAAGCCTCCCATTTGTTTTGTGCGTGTAAGACAGAGACAGTAACATGTCATTTGAAATATATATTCTTCTAGGTCTCAGGGGTGCATACTTCGACTTTTGTCAAAAATTTTTGAAAAAAAACCGAGTTATTGATGAAAAAGCCTCCCATTTGTTTTGTGTGTGTAAGACAGAGACAGTAACTGTTTGCTAGACGAAGATAACGTCCATCGCCGTTGCGGTATACTTCACTACTTACGTACGCGAACAACTCATCAAAATTACCTGAAACAATGAGTCAGGTAGGAGGGGTTCGGGCTCAGGTTTGGGTTTGGCGAAGTGATAAGTCAGTAGTTTTCCGGTTGCGGGTCGTGAACATACCACGTCCAAGAGGCAGAGGTAGAACTTCAATCGGTCGCTTGACGATAGATCAGCGAAACTATCGAAATCGATTCGCAAATATAAACAATGATGATAATCAACCTGGGAGTGTTAATTTTCGAAATAACACGCAGTTCAGACATTTTCAAATTGATTTCGAAAATGCTTTGCAAAACCTACAGTTATTTGAGTGCAATAATTGTTCTAGAGTTTTGATTAAAAACAAAGTATTTGATGTGTGCTCACAGTGTAAAAAAATCAAAGCAAATACACATCGGCCAATAACATGAATCTTTTAGTTATTCCAAGTGTTATTGAGCAGTTACTTATTGCGAGAGTGCAGCCTGTGATGCGCGTATACAGAGTCAAAACGAGCGGAATGCCGGGACAGTTTGCATATAAAGGCAATATAATTAATATTGGTCAAAATATCGATGAAGTAGTACGATTATTGCCCCGAACTGCATCGAATTTGGATGTGCTTATTGTAAGGAGAGATGGTGCGGATCAACATAGGGATTTTCGCTTCAGGCGACAGAAAATAACTGATGCACTAACTTTTTTAAAAGCAAACAATCCTTATTATTCTGATATTGAAATAGATATGGAGCAAATTTCTCAATTACCTGTCGATGGAAGTATTTATGAACATTTGACTGCAGTGGAAGTACCCGAAAATGTTGAATCGTCAGATACAGAGTTTGATCAAGTGTATGAAAGTATTATACCTCACAATACTCAACTATTTCAAGGTGATAGAATAGAATAGAATCGTAATAAATCATTGCTTAGCCCCATTTGTCCCGGGGGGGATTCCTAGTGTAGAAATAGTTAGAAGTATTTGCCTAAATCATTTAATTTCGACATTTATAGTTGGTAGATTTATAGATGTAAACTTCCAACAGGTTTTCATCGGACTTTATGATTGGGAAATTCTGATAAAAACTCAATGATCTGAAAATATGTTAGTGCCATTAGCAGAACATTTAATAATAAAGCAATGAACGAAACTGTATCGAAAATAATTGAAGTATTAATTATACTTTACGGTAGTGAAACGATAATTTCTTCAGAAAAGATAAAAACTTACTATAACGATAACCATTATGAGAGCTTCGTGAGCGCTCGCTGCTGGTGACATCTTGCGGCAGAGTGTTCAACTACGGTTAAATTGATAATAGTACCGTCTATTTTCTCAAACGTTTTCACAACCAGTTATTGTAGATTGCAGCATTCGTAGCGGCAGATAGTCGAATTACTTGGACTTTAGCCGCTAATATCGAGCACGCTTTTTATAATGTTGGCTGTACTTTTAGTCCGTTTATTCAATGATAAGAGTAAGATCCAAACAGCTGATAGCAGAGTAACAGGTTACTCAAGAATTGTGACAAATTTTTTTTGAGTATTGTTACAACTGAGCTTATCTCATCTAGCAACTTCACTTGTATTATTAACGTTCTGATGGCGGTTACCCTGCATAAGGAGATTGAGATCCGCTGCTACAAATAGGTTAGCTGGTATCGTTCAGAGAAGAAGTAAGTGCGTAACACAAAGAAAAATAAGCGTAGTGTTTAGACGAGGGTGTAAAAAACACGTTGACAGATTGGATAAAAATTGATTGCCAAACTATTGATTGAGCAATATACATCTTGCCTACACTCACGATGACAACAAAAGTTGCCGTTGGATCCAATGCGGTCAGATTTGTCAACAAAATACTAGACATTACAATTTAACCATTAACTTCACAGTGATTTGAGAACAATTTTGTTATTATTTAATAGGTTACTGCTTTTAATTATCACAGTTATAATGAATAATGGTTTTTCAAATGTACTTCTTAATTTCTGTCTTTTTTTTTTGTATCAAAGGAAATTTAAAGAAAACATTTAAAATCGTATTATGTTAAAGCTTAAAATACTTAGTCATTCTGCTTATTGTTAGCTAACAATGAATTTATTGACTGAAAATACGTAAATATTATAAAATAACTTATAACTGTTTTCAAATAAAAATTAACTTACTAGACGTAGTTATAACTCTTGTAAAGAACATATTAAAGTAAACATTTAAAATATTGATGGTGAATACGTGATTGAAACTTAAGTTTTTTTAAAGTTCAATTGTGATTTTCGGATACAAAAGAAACGCTCAGGCAAACTCAACAGATTGAAAAAATATTCGGTTGAATCCAGTTGAAAAGCTTTACGAGACAATAAACTTTTCAATTAAAATTGTTTGCCTGGAGGCTGTCTCCGTGCAAATAACTGATGTGTTTACTTAGTGTCTATACTTTGAGCAAACATTACGATTGTGGACACATGTGTTTTTAAAGCTGATTCAAAGACCACTGGTGTTTCTTCAGGTATGGCGGTCTTGTCTCAGTGATTCGGGAAATTATGATTTGCATCTTTGTTCGAAATATGTTGCCGCAGCAAAGTTTTTTGTTGAAAGGCTTAAAAACAGAGATTTGCGTAAAACTGACTGCTTATGGGAAGAGAGGAATTGGATCCTTCTTTCTGTGGAGAAGAAAAAATTACAAGAATTGAATAAGGGAGGTTACGTAAACAGAAAATATACGAGAAGAAAGTAAGAAAGTAGAGAAACAAGAAAGTAGGAGGTAGAGGGGAAAGGGACACGAGAAGCAGAAGCGATTTAGAAAAGAATGGACGCGAAAAATAACGTGAACGAGATGAAAAATGTAAGATGTAGAGGTGAGATAAATTTAGTAGGACAAAGAGATGAAGCAGGCAATGGAAGAAAAGGCGGGATAAAGAGAGGTTCAGGCTAAATGAATAGGCAAGGTTATGAAAAGTGAAGGGAAATCGATGAAGAGGGTAGGAAAGGAAGAAGGAGGGGAAAATGAAAGGTCACGAACAGTTCAGGTCAAGATAGATTAGAGGGAAGATAAAGGAAAATAATTGAAAGGGAAGCGAGTGTACGGAAAGGGGAGACTAAAAAGTAGAAAGTATGAAGGAAAATATATAAAATAGATGTATATTGTGAATAAACAATGTAAGAGAAAAGAAAGATAAAAGGGTAACTGAATTCCAACATATAGGTCACATATTTCTAACCTGGGAGCTATATTTTCAATTAGTAAAATGGGCAAATGCTTGTGCGCCGTTATTTCCCTGGAGAAATTATTGTACAACTTTCTTGGCGGAAGCAATCATGAGCTCCAATATTGTAACGTCCTTTAATTCATTAAATATAAAATATTTTACTTTACGTTTATTGCAGCCATAAAATATTTCATTTGCCGTAAAACAGGTTGATTTGTATATCGACATTATTCTTTCATACGCAACACGTTTTTTAAGTTCCTAGCTACTGTAACCGGATACCTAAGTTCTAGATACCTATTGTAACCGGATACCTAAGTTCTAGATACCTATTGTAATCGGATACCTAAGTTCTAGATACCTATTGTAACCATATATCTAAGTTCTAGATACCTATTTTAACCGTATATCTAAGTTCTAGATTCCTATTGTAACCGGATACCTAAGTTCTAGATACCTATTATAACCGGATACCTAAGTTCTAGATACCTATTGTAACCGGATACCTAAGTTCTAGATACCTATTATAACCGGATACCTAAGTTCTAGGTACCTATTTTAACCGGATACCTGAGTTCTAGATACCTATTGTAACCGGATACCTAAGTTCTAAATAGCTATTGTAACCGGATACCTAAGTTCTATATATCTATTGTAACCGGATACCTAAGTTCTAGGTACCTATTTTAACCGTATACCTAAGTTCTAGGTACCTATTATAACCGGATACCTAAGTTCCAGGTACCTATTTTAACCGGATACCTAAGTTATAAATATCTATTGTATCCGGATAACTAAGTTCTATATATCTATTTTAATTGGATACCTAAGTTCTAGGTACCTATTGTAACTGGATACCTAAGTTCTAAATATCTATTGTAACCGGATACCCAAGTTCTAAATATATATTGTAACCGGATACCTAAGTTCTAGGTACCTATTATAACCGGATACCTAAGTTATAAATGTCTATTGTATCCGGATAACTAAGTTCTATATATCTATTTTAATTGGATACCTAAGTTCTAGGTACCTATTGTAACCGGATACCTAAGTTCTAAATATCTATTGTAACCGGATACCCAAGTTCTAAATATATATTGTAACCGGATACCTAAGTTCTAGGTACCTATTATAACCGGATACCTAAATTCTAGGTACCTATTGTAACCGGATACCTAAGTTCTAAATATCTATTCTAACCGGATACCCAAGTTCTAAATATCTATTGTATCCGGATACTAAGTTCTGTAACCGGATACCTAAGTTCTAGGTACCTATTGTAACCAGGTACCTAAGTTCTAGATATCTATTGTAACCGGATACCTAAGTTCTAAATATCTATTTTAACCGGATACCTAAGTTCTAAATATATATTGTAACCGGATACCTAAGTTCTAGGTACGTATTGTAACCGGATACCTAAGTTCTAGGTACCTATTATAACCGGATACCTAAATTCTAGGTACCTATTGTAACCGGATACCTAAGTTCTAAATATCTATTCTAACCGGATACCCAAGTTCTAAATATATATTGTAACCGGATACCTAAGTTCTAGGTACCTATTGTAACCGGATACCTAAGTTCTAGATAGCTATTGTAATCGAAAGAATTACACAAACTGTGGAGGTACAAATATTGCAGTTCCTTTATATAACGTTGCGTATCCAACTATTTGTAAAGCAAATAGAATATTTTAAATCATAAAGTGGACAACATGTCAGTTCAGTTCTTAAAGAGAGGGGAATGACGGGAACTAAATTAAAATCCTACGGGTAAAAGAAATTGGTCAATTATAGAACTTAAACCAGTTGTCAACTGTTTCAAGCGATCGTAGAAATGGTTTGTCGAAAAGGATCTTTTCATAGGCTCGTACCCAAGAACAAATATAGGGTTTGATGGTGTATAATCATAAGATCAAACGAAATATTTTTCATTATTGCAACATAGCCTGCCTAGTTGATAGCGTACTGGGCTTTCACCCCGAGGACCCGGGTTCGATTCCCGGCCAGGGCTTGGCATTTTCATGAGATTAGTCAATCGCAGTGCCTGGGGTTGAACTATCCCTTCCTCTAATAAATAATCTTAAATAATCTTGACATTTTCATACGCTATAAATCATTCCATCGTCTGCAATAGCCCAAGTGTGCACAATAGTCGGACGTTAAACAAAAAAAAATGTAACATAGCCACCGGACCACATATTTAAGTAATTAGGATTAAGACATATTCTTCCCGTGAGTGGTCTATCTACTCACCTCTTAGAGGCTACCGCGGTTTCGAAACTCCATTGTTCCATCTTCAGGCCGTGATACAAAATGTTAAATCCCTCTGTCGAGGTCGTCACAAAGTCAGACAAAAAATTAAAAACATTGAACACAATTACACGATTAAAATACATACGATAAAATTTGGTTTGACCAAACGATAAGTGCAACTCGTATGTCGTTACATTCCGGACTGCGATGAATGTAACGTTATACGTTATTGGTTATTGCTGGTTACAAAACCAGCAATAACCAAAAATTTAAAAAATCTGTCAACATGAGACAATACGTTACAATAGTTCTGTTTTTGTTTCTAAATTAAAATAGTTTTAAAAAAGGCGCTAGATAGCGTTTAGCATTGCCATTTTAAGCTACATATTTAATTTTGAAAATCTAATTAAAAATTTTTGTTTGATGTGTTGCCCTATATCCTTTTGTCCACTTTAGTTTAAAATTTTAAATAAATTTTATAAATGTAGATAACACTTAAATAAATATTTTTATGCCTTCAAAGAACATCAAAAAATAAGTACAGTATTTAATAATTTTTAAGGAAAACACTTTAAATAAATGTGAAAGTAATAATAAATATATGCATAATTACAAACTAAACTTAAAACCTTTGAATAGGTTTTAATTAATAAATTAATTAAGCACAACAGTAGTTAATATATCATTGTGGAATACGCAAAACTTGTGTACATCTAATCAATGAAACACAAGTCGTTTTGTTGTAATCAAAGTTAGGCTTGCATTACTGTTACCTTATATTACTTGTGTTACCGTTCCTTTTGTGTTACCTCTAACTTGCAAAGTTGCCCAAGTAATTTCACTTTGAGTTGGTCTTATTGTTAAAGTTTCGGCTGTCACTGACTGAGAAAGACAGAGAGAATAGAAACGATTATTCCTTAACGAAGGTGAAATGTTTAAAACAAGAATGCGCCGCAAATATTTCGCAATTTAAAGTCTTTGTGTTAATCGTGCGTTTGCTTCTTCACCTGCAAAGAAACAGATAATTTAATTTCTAAAAATCGGTTCATCTGATTTTGTGTCATTAAAGAAATACAACTTGCACAAGTAAGTTGGAAAACGCAATATGAATTAATGAAATTGAATTAAGTACAGGCCTGTATATGATGTTTAACTAATATCTTCAGCTGATTTTGATGAATCAATATTTTTAGTTTTAAAAGTTGAAACGAATATTTTTTTAGAGATATAACGCTTTGAGCAAAACGTCATTAACCTATAACCTAATAGACTATATAACCTCAAAATTGTATCGAAGTCGTTAAACTCAGTTTTGATTAAATACAATTAGTTTTTAAAATTTACAGACGAAAAATGATATTTAAAGGTAATTATTTAAGTTACAACAATTACCTCAATATTCGTACTTCACGAAAACAGGCAGACAACAAAGTGAAACCCCATTTTTTAAATGAAAAGACGAGAAGAATTATATAATTGAGAAAAAAAGAAAGATAAAAATTTTAGTGCAACAATTAATTTGACATCTTCAGTTTTTAAAATAAGTATATTTTTATTATTTTTAAATTTCCTTCTTTTGACTTACAATATTGGAAGCGATTTTCCAAATATTGATTTTTTTTCTTTTATCCAAAAAACATGTCACTAATAAACTATCACTCTTGAACTTTTATCGTGTCTTTCAATACCAAACTAAGACAGTCAAGATATAAGTGGAAAGAATGTCGTAACCAAAGCCTTTACTAAACGACAAACGCAAGGTTGGAAATAACTTTATATATTGGATCATAAAGTGTGCACGAGTTACAGAAGACGTAATTGGTTCCAGGTAAACACTGGCCGCCATTTTTTATCCAGACAACCTCGCGGCGATCAATTTCAAAGAAAACGTTTAGCCTAGACTTCATTTTGTTTGTCTACTTTGCTGACATCATTCATTTTACCTTCGTCAAATATTTGGAACACTTCGCTAAGGGATGTTAATTAATTAAGAGCCTAATTAGTTAGAACACGACATATTAATTCTGCGTATTTGAGCGAGTAGAACGAAAATATATTCTTTTTCAAAATATTGAGTCAAGAGCCCAAAATGGAGCCCTATTTAAAAAGCTCGACTTATGAGCTACAAAGCTGGTTTTTGTTGCACAGTTCATTTGTATTTTTAATCTTGCACAAGTAATTTTATTCCTAAATTTTTATTTGGAAACCTAAAAAGCCTTATTTTTAAAAACTGGTCATAAATATCTGGTATATACGAGTTAGGAAGATGAAACTTAGCGTTCAGATAGATTATACGAGGGTTGTCCGTATAATAAGGTTCCCAATAATTTTTCTCAATGAAAAACATGTTTATTTGCATTGAATAATTAATTTTTGGAAAGCTTACACTTTTTTATATTTTTCGACATAATCGCCGTTGAGATGTATGCATTTTTGTATACGGTGAACCACCTTTTGTATGCCTGTGTCGAAAAACTCTCCCGCCGCGCCGCGAAGGTAGCTTAAAACGTTTTCTTTCAGCTCCTCTACGGTACTGAAATGCGTCCCACCTACGTGTTTCTTCAAATTAGGGAAGAGATGGTAACCACTTGGGGCTACGTCCGGGCTGTGGGGCGGATGTGTGACAGTATCCCATCCAAATTGGTTCATGAGATCGGTTGTTACACGGGCGGTGTGCGGACGAGCGTTGTCTCCCTTCGTGAGCATGCCTCTCCTCTTGTTTTGAATCGCGCGTCTCTTGTTTTAAAAAGGTTCTTTAATGTCTCACAGTAACGATCAACATTGATTGTTGTGCCGGTATCCATGAATTCGCACAACAATAACCCCTTCCTGTCCCAAAACACGCTCGCCATAACTTTGCCGGTAGACAGTGTTTGTTTGAACTTCCGCGGCTTTGGCGACTCTGGATGTTTCCACTGACGAGATTGTTTTTTCGTTTCCGGTGTCATATAGTGTACCCAGGTCTCGTCCCCAGTGACAATGAAGTCCAAGAATTTCTTGCCATCGGTTTCGTAGGCCTGAAGAAATTCACGGGCCGCATCAATCCGTTACCGTTTGTGGTCTGCTTGGGACCCACTTTGCACACAAATTTTGCTATACCCTAAATGGTCTGTCAATATTTTATTAATGACATCAGGGATCATCTCTGAGAGCTCCCGAACAATCACCCTTCGATCGTTCAGCATTGCATCTTCCACTTTCGCAATCGTTTCGTCCGAAACAGATGGCCGTCCGGAACGCTGTTCATCATGAACGTCCGTCTTTGAATTCTCTGCACCATTTATGCACGTGTTCCATGTTCATAGATTTTTCTCCGTATACTTCACACAGTTGGTTATGAATGTCCACCGGCGCCGTGTTTTTTTGCACACAAAAATCCAATCACAGAGCGTAATTCGCACCTGGCGTGAGATACAAGAGGTAATTCCATTATTAACGGCTACCAAGCCAAGACTGAGCGTCTCGGAATGGGGATTGGAGTGGAGGAACCAAGCTACAAGCCAAGGTCATCGGATCCCGCATGTGCTGGGGGATCCGCACCTTGGGATATAGCGCCTTGGGAACCATACTTTACGGACAACCCTCGTAGCTATACATTTAATTTAAACTAAAATAAATCTATTTTTAATAAAGATTGACTTTTCAACGAGCCTAATTTCAACATAATCGTTGCACGCAGCTGTCTCGCTGTTATTATGAAAGCGAATTTTCAAAAGTACTTATTTTATTTTCCCCTAGTTATGAAATTATTTCGCCATCGTAATCAGCATTAAAATGTGAATATATTAACATTTAAAATTACGTTTCAACGGATTTTGAAAATTCGAAATGCTAATTTGTACTGTTTTTTAAATGTGATAACGATTTTGAAATCAGATTATCAGAAACATTTAAGATAAAACAGACATGAATTTTTTAAATATTTAAATTGGCCACCATTTTGAGACAGTTAAACTTATTTTGCTTTGACAACGAACCGGCTTGCATATACGAGTTGTGTTCAGAAAGTAACAAGAATTTTAATTTTTTGAACAAAATATTTATTTATTCTTCTACACTGATGTTGTCGCCTTTAAAATAGTCTCCATTGGAGATTATGCACTTGTGCCAGCGCTTCTTCCAATATTCGAAACACTTCTCAAACTCGATCTTTGAGAATGCCTTTAGTTCTTTCAGCGTTGCGCTTTTAATGTCATCTACGGCTGTAAAACGACGGCCCATTAAGGTTCTCTTTATTTTTGGAAATAGGAAAAAGTCACACGGAGCCATGTCTGGCGAATATGGAGGCTGGGGCATCATTACAGTACTGTTTTTGAACAAAAATTCACGAACAAGCAATGAAGTGTGAGCTGGTTCATTATCTTAGTGCAAAAGCCATGAATTGTTTTTCCACAGATCCGGGCGTTTTTTCCGGATTGCTTCACGCAAACGGCGTTGAACTAGTAGGTAGTATTCCTTATTGACCGTTCCACCTGGTGGCAGATTAATATCGAAGAACACAGTGAGCATAACCTTCACTTGTACCACACTTGTGAAGCCTTTTTCGATCTTGGCGAGCCAGAATGCCTCCACTGGGATGATTGAATCTTAGTTTCGACGTCATATCCGTAAACCCATATTTCGACACCTGTTATAACACGTTTCAGTAATTCTGCATCGTCGATGACTTCATTTAGTAACTCCTGAGAGACTTCCATTCGCCGCTGTTTTTGTTCAAAATTCAACAATTTTGGAACGAATTTTTCTGCCACGCGTTTCATACACAAAATATTGGAAACAATGTCATGACATGATCCAATCGATATGCCAACTTCATCAGCGACCTCTCTAATTGTGATTCGGCAATTGTTCATAACCATTTCTTTCACTTTTTCCACATTTTCATAGGTTGTTGTCGTGCTGGGGCGTCCAACGCGTTTGTCATCTTCAACGTTTTCACGGCCTTCTTGGAAACGGTTATACCACTCGTAAACTCTTGCTTTATTCATAGCATACTCACCATATGTCTTTGTTAACATTTCACACACTATGTTACACTTTATTCCATTTTTTACGAAAAATTCTATACAAATTCTGTGATCCATTTCTTTTAACAAACGAAAATCGCCGTGCTGATAAAAACACGTCTAACCTTAGTGGCTGTCACAGACAAAGTCAACAATGAAAACAGCTGAAAGTTTTATCATACTTCAAGGGCGTATATACCAACATAATAAAAAAAAAATTTTTGACAATCGGACTCTCCAAGCCCACGAAATTTAAAAATTCTCCTTACTTTCTGTGTGTGTGTGTGTGTGTGTGTGTGTGTGTGTGTGTGTGTGTGTGTGTGTGTGTGTGTGTGTGTGTGTATATATATATATATAAGTTATGTATATAACTTATATACGTTGTTATGTACACACACACACACACACACACACACACACACACACACACACACACACACACACACACACACACACACACACACACACACACACACACACACACACACACACACACACACACACACACACACACACACACACACACACACACACACACACACACACACACACACACACACACACACACACACACACACACACACACACACACACACACACACACACACACACACACACACACACACACACACACACACACACACACACACACACACACACACACACACACACACACACACACACACACACACACACACACACACACACACACACACACACACACACACACACACACACACACACACACACACACACACACACACACACACACACACACACACACACACACACACACACACACACACACACACACACACACACACACACACACACACACACACACACACACACACACACACACACACACACACACACACACACACACACACACACACACACACACACAACACACACACACACACACACACACACACACACACACACACACACACACACACACACACACACACACACACACACACACACACACACACACACACACACACACACACACACACACACACACACACACACACACACACACACACACACACACACACACACACACACACACACAAATGACCTAAAGACAGGACGAGTGCTCATTTTAAGATTCCGGATCTGAGTTTTAACGGCCTTTAACGGTGATTACTACTTTGATATCAGATTTCAAAAAGATTTAAGACAAACAAAATTACGATTTTTAAAAATCTGAAAAGCCAGCCATTTTGAAACTGTTGAACGTATTTTTTTGGTTATCTAACATGTCTAAACTATTACAAAAATCGTTTTTTTTTTTGCCAAATTAAAGACCCCCCCCATCAAAAGTCACGATCGGCGCTCATTTCAACCTGGGTTTGTGTCTTACTGTAATGCCCGCCCCAATAGCTCATTTCTTATGGAAATTCTCTACTAAGACCCACATTTATTCAACTGGAAGAAATTTACTAAACACCTAACAGAAATAAAAAGCGAGGTGTTACGTTTTTACACTGACAAGCCGTTCTGCCCCGCACCAATCAGCTTGCACCCTGTAGGCTCGTACACTCCAGTTTATATATTTTTACAGTCAATAAAGTGAAACATTTTATTCCCTGCCAACTGCATGACTGCTTGGCTTCCCTTCCTGCCAACATCGTCTCGTAAAGAAACACTTTCTTTTCCAAAGTCTTTCCAGGAACTCGAAATACATTTTAAGACAATTTGTTGTTCATTATCCGATATTGATCATAAAGTCTATGGCTTCACTACTTTGATGTTATCGTTTGTAATTTGTTGATAAATATTTGAGAG
>CM040189.1:16080865-16085865 GCA_022606455.1 Callitettix versicolor
TTCGTAATCAGTACAGAGCCAAAACTATTTTAGCTAGCGACTTGATATTTTCAGGGTACATTTGTGTTACCATATAGGCGTGCACGAAGAAAGGTTTTTGCAAAAATTTGATTTTAACGCCATTGAACTACTTACCCAGTCCAAATTTAATAATCAACGTACAGCCAATACTATTATAGCTAGAGACTTGAAATTTTTAGAATACCTTCTTACAACAATGTTGAGGTGCAATAAGAAAGGACTTCGCAAAAATTTGATTTTAATGCCATTAAACTACTTACCCAGTCCAAATTTAATAATCAACGTACAGCCAATACTATTTTTTTTTTAACGTCCGACTACTGTGCACACTTCGGCAAATACAGACGATGGGTGGGATGATTTATAGCATATGAAAATGCCAAGCCCTCGCCGTTTATAGCTAGAGACTTGAAATTTTCAGGGTACCTTCTTACAACAATGTCAAGATGAATTGAAAAAGGATTTTGCAAAAATTTGATTTTAACACCATAAACTACTTACCCTATCCAAATTTAATAATGAACGTACAGCCAAATACTATTATAGCTAGATACTTGAAATTTTTAGGGTACCTTCTTACAACAATGTTGAGATGCAATAAGAAGGATTTTGCAAAAATTTAATTTAAATGCCATTGAACTACTTACCCAGTCCAAATTTAATAATAATTATTATTAATAATAATAATCTATTATAGCTAGAGACTTGAAATTTTCAGGGTACCTTCTATCAACAATTTTGAAGTTTAACAAGAAAGAATTATGCAAAATTTGATTTTAACGCCATTAAACTACTTATCCAGTCCAACTTTAATAATCGAAGTATAGCCGAGCCTATAATAGCTCGAAATTTTCAGGGCTACCACCACATGTAGGGGTGCACTGAAAAACGATTTTCCATTATTCAACGCCTAAAGAGGTAAAAATGAGGTACAACAATTTTTATTGGAAAAAATATGTTTTTCGTCTGACCCTTTTTAAAACTTAACAATAGTCACTCTTAAATATAAGTAATGAAATATATTTTTCACCATTTCCCAAAACTCATCCCGTAAAGAGATTGAAAGGGGGTAGAAAATGTAAAAAAGGTTTTTTTTGCATTGTATTTTGCATTGAAAAAATATTTGTTTTGGGTCGTATATTCTAGAAATATGCTACGAAACACAAATAATGAAACAAATATTTCAACATTTTTCCGAATT
Source organism: Callitettix versicolor (assembly GCA_022606455.1). Lineage (NCBI taxonomy): Eukaryota > Metazoa > Arthropoda > Insecta > Hemiptera > Cercopidae > Callitettix > Callitettix versicolor. The sequence continues at coordinate 16,082,088 of CM040189.1, forward strand.
CATTCACTAAAAAAATTAAAATGTAAAACAGATGTACAATTGGAGAAAAAAGAGTGTTTTCATTGGAGAAAAATATTTTATCGCCTTTTCTTAAAAGTAAACAAAATATTGTAAAACACAAATTATGATACACGTAATTCAGCATTCCCCCGAATTCATCCCATAAAAGGACAAAAATATAAAAGAAGTATAAATGTTTGTATTGGACAAAAATGGCTTTTATCAGATTTTCTTAAATTCGAATGGAACACGTTTGAAGACAATAAAACAACATATTCAGGTTATAATATTTTTTCATATTCACTGTAAAATAATCACGAGTTTAGATGATCACGCTTTTATTAATATATTTTTTTGTTTCTAAATTATTACATTACTGAAACAGTTTAAGTTTCGTGGGCGAAGCCGCGACGAGTAATGCTAGTAACCTATATACGGATTGTTTTCTCATTTGTGTATTCTCAAGTTGGTTCGAGTTTCGAACAACAATCAATTGGTTTGAACCAGTTCGTCCTCTAGAAGAAACAGTTTAACAGTTTGAAAATCGTTATTATTTCAAATCTTTAAAAAATCGTCACCTTTTTATCTTTGAAAATCCGATTTCCCACTACAATCACAGTTACAATTTCCACAGCTTTGTTTTAAACTTTTGTGAAAAATTCATTGAAATTACGAAATAAATTTGACGGCGGTCAAGGTTCGTTTTTATATTTCCTGTGCGGTTTTTCGACAATTTAAAAATGCTAATTTTTAACGCTGATCTTTAAGGAAGTGTAATTATAAAAAGTGTTCTTAGAAATTTGAAAATTTACCAGCGAGAGAGGAAAACGTGTCGCGGAAATTATCATTTCTGATAATTTAATGCACTCTATTTAATACCATTAAATGCAAGGCTGTGCAAAAGTTTCTCATATTAAGGCTTAAGTGATTGAAGGAGGCCTGAAGAAACGCGAACAATCTTCAATCAATAAACTCTAGAGTCATCAGTCTTCCGGTCAGTTTTTGATTGAGCCATTGATTGCTTTACTCTTAAAGTTATTGTAGAGTGTATGTGTGTGTGTGTGTGTCGGGGAACATTTTTATCTGACCTTTAACAAGATTGTTTCCATCGTTCTGTTTAATTTCCCTTCTTGTATGAATAATGTGGCAGACTAATGGACAGAATTGAAAGTTTAAAAAAAGAATTAATGCGTATTCACTTCTGGTTTGTATTGGTCCAATAATAAAATAAAACGGACACTTACCTACATCATACACAAATATAAAATATCAGTCTTGTATATCAATCTGTAATTGCTTTAGTGTTTGTGATGGCTGGTTGGACATGTAGTACAACAGTGTTTCTTAATAATATAAATTATTTTTATTAATGTACTTATTTATATACACTGTTCAATGTATATTTAAGTGTTCTAGACAAGTAAACGGTAGGTGAGTCGGGTATGTTGTATAATGGCGTTAATTATAATTTAAATAGTTATAACTGAACTTACTTACCGGCCGAGCGAAGCGAAATATCTGTTTCAACTCGACCGTTCCACATTTGGTTTGTGTGTGATTGTTTTTACGCAGTTTTGCCCAAACGCATAGACCGATTGTTTTGAAATTTGGTACGAATATATCTTGTATAAAGCCCAAATGAAGTATGTGTAACATTGTTTCCTATTTACTTCCGTTTCAAGATGGCAGGCTGTGATTGAACGTTGAGAGCTGCTCAATGTTCAACGTTGCCGGTTATTTCGTGTAATAATGTTTGAACGATAAACCTATCATAACTTTGACCGCTTCGTTGAGAAAGAGCGTAACATTGTCAATAAAGTCGGTCCGGTAACGTTTTCCGTAAATATTACGGTCACCGGTTAAATTGGCGGAAAAAGTTACGAAGCGCCGTCGTGGAGCGGTCTGTTTATTGAATAAAAGTACTGCGGGAGAAGCCGCGAAAGGTAATCCGCTAGTGTGTGTGTGTGTGTGTGTGTGTGTGTGCGCGCGCGCGCGCGTGTGTCCGCGTGCGTGTGCGTGTGTGTGTGTGTATGTGTGTGCGTGTGCGTGTGTGTGGGTGGGTGTGTGCATGTGTTTGTGTGCGTGTATGCGTGTGTGTTTGTGTATGTGTGCGTGTGTGTGTGTGCGGTGTGTGCGTGTGCGATTACGTGCGTGCGTACGTTGTGAGTGCGTCCGTGTGTGTGTGCGCGTGGGTGTGTGCGCATGCGTGTTTGTGTATGTGTGCGTTTGTGTATGTGTGTGTGTGTGCGCGTGCATGAGTGTGTGCATGTGTGCGTGAGTGTGTGTGTGTGTGTGTGTGCGTGTGTGCGCGTGCGTGAATGCGTGTGTTTGTTTGAATGTGTGTGTGTGTGTGTGTGTGTGTGTGTGTGCGCGCGCGCGTGTGTGTGCGTGTGTGTGTGTGTGTGCGTGTGCGTGCGCGTTCGTGCGCAAGTGTGTGTGTGCGTGCGTGTGTGTGTGTTTGTGTGTGTGTGTGTGTGTGCGTGAGTGCGTGTGTTTGTTTGTATGTGTGTGCGTGCGCGTGCGTGCGAGCGCGCGAGCGTGTGTGTGTGTGTGCGCGCGTGTTTTTTAGCACGATCAAGTTTGCAATTTTTATCCGATTTGATTCAAACGTCGCATGAAAATTGATTACGGTAATAACATGGTAATGTTTATTAGCCAGCAAAATTCCTTAAACTGTTTCAGAATGGCGGCTACTTCGAATCTTTAATAATTCGTAACATTTTGGCTTGTGTATTTTTTCGGTATCTAATTTCACCATCGTAATTAGCGTTAAAACCTGCAAAGCCTGTATTAGTATTTCGTATATATTGCAAAACTCATTGAAATAATTTTTTAAACAGCGGTCAGGGATCGTTTTAGTTTTTTCAGTGTGATTTGAAAGTTAATTTTCAAATGTGTGCAGATTTTAACGATGTTTATGACGGTGAAATCAGAATTTCGAAAGGGTTAAGTAAAGAAAATTTAAATTTTTTTAATACGCTTCTATCACGTCAGCGAGACAGCTGCGTGTCGTGATTATTTTTTTGTTATTATTATCTAATAATACACATATTTTTATATTATTTACTTAATACTTTCTGTATAAAGCAGAAGTCTGAAATGTTCACCAGCTATCAGATATCGAATACTCACGAACATTTTACTCGAATCAAAAAGGTCCCGGTTACTGGTTTCAAATAAAACAACAAAACCGACGTATTTTGTCCGGAAGTGGCTTTCGTATACGGAAACGTTTGGATATTATCCCGGCTTTTTATCTACAACCCCATAAACAGTTGTTCCGGCTAAGTTTAGATGAAAATCTTTAGCCGGAAATTAAATTTTCTACAATTTTGTACTTAACTTTTTCTTTCTCCTTTCCTTTCAAGTAAAACGTCCAAAACTTTTACTCCGTAACAAAGTGCTGGTATTCAAGTCAGCTTTTATATTAAATTGTAAAGGAACACGGTGGTCGATGTGGTAAAAAGCACCGGTTAGTCTGTTGCGTCTCTGAACTGCGCACCTTAAGGTTCTTAGTTCTAGCCGTTGCGTTTCCCTTACCGTTAACACTGATCCGTCGTCCTCATTAGTCTAACTAGCATAAAGTATGGATATTAAAAAAAATAATTAAATTGTCTATTGTATTCGCTTCGGTTCCCAGCGGGAAATGAACTTGTGTAGCGGCCATCATGGTAATACCCAGACCTGTAATCAGCATCGAGCCGGACACATTATATGACTCAATACTGTAGAGTCTCGATTGACCGTCACCCTTTTAACCGTCAGTTTAGTTCTACGA
>CM040189.1:16090865-16095865 GCA_022606455.1 Callitettix versicolor
ACGGTAGGAATTATAAAGAAAATTCAGAAGAACTGTGGCATTTTTCCCAACTCAAAGTGGGACAAATGTATTTCTGTTTATTTTCTTAATATTTCTTATAAAAACATTTAACTTTCTCGTTCCAGTGCGAGTTCCAGCCTAAGTATAGATATTTAAGAGTAGGGATTCTGATAGCCTCTGGCATCGCGACCCCTTTGTTGTGCAATTAAAGCTCTCAAGTACAACTACAGTATTTTTAGGTATTTTTTACTGACTATCTCATTCAATTGGAGGTAATTTAGAATCCTGGAAGGCAAACGCCTGCTGGCAAGTGCCTCACAATCATAAATTACGCGACCTGCAGTTTCCGTTTCCGTTTTGCGAAGTGTACCATGAAACCATAAAGCCCGTAGTGAGTTCCATGGTTCCATGGGATCACTACTGTCCCTCTAAATCCGTCTAAGTGTTCCTGATTTACAGCACTGAATATAAGCGTACTAGATTGAGAACCCTTATGAGAGATATGCGAGCGTTCGTTGCTGGTGGCATCTTGCGGCAGAATATTCAACTATAGTTAAATAGATAACAGTCCTTGCAAGTTGCAGCGTTCCATTGGCTGTTCCATAGGCGTTCCACAGGCCTTCAGTTTTGGGGAACGATTTAACGCAAGCGCTGTCATCGCAACCATATAAGGGTTGCGTTTCTTACACCCTTATATCCTTTTTATCTCTGTGAGGTCTTCTATTTCTAGGTTAAATTACAAGCCACTTTGAAGAATATGCGCTCTAAAGAACAAAAAGAGCAATCATTTATTGGACACAGATCCTGATATACTACAAATTAGAATTGGAAAGAATTTATTACGGATTGAGTTACATAACTTCTGTACTGTTTGTTTAGTAAAGTAAAATCAGATTGGAGAAGACAAAACGTTTTACTAATAACAATCGAAATGCTATTGTAACATCTACTTCGAGCGAGTTTACTTTCAACTGCTTTGTTCGCCTGTTGGAGAAATACTTTTGTAAGAATCGTCAGCTGATGTTGATATACGCGAAGAAGACAACAATTCTAAACTTTATTGTTTCAAGGGAAAACTTTATCCAACTAAACTGTACTTGTGGGAAATCACCACTTTCATAACTACACTGCACACTGCTGAACTCTATGGGATGCATTCTTAACTACAATAAGATCTAATGTGGTTTAGTAAAAATCAGTTCAAATCTCGTGTTTAATTTTTCACTAGAAAAGGATATTGTGAAAAGATTTCTTATTGTTACTGATATAGACTATTAAATTGAAAATTTTAAAGACGTAATTTTTAACTTTGTTGTCTACCAATCTGTGTGTGTTTGGGCATATCATTTCGGACTAAATAGCTGAACTGTGTTAACATTTGCATGCAGATGTAGTTTGATAAAATTTAAAGGATTTAAAAAAATATATGTTTTCCAAAATTTATTGTATTTTATAAAAAGAAACTCACAAAATCGCACGGTTGCTTGTAACAATTTCCATCGTTTTTTTAAAAGAAAACACTCACACAGTTATAGATATCAACGAAAGGACTGAAATTTGATCTAATTTTTCGAAATCGGTTCGACCATTCTTCGATTAAATATAAAAATTCATAAATCAAGTCCGTAGCAATTTAAATAAGTCGGGTTTTATTTTCCTATTTTGTTTTTCTTAAACAGTATTTTTATATTAAAATTTAGAGCAATGACTTTTAAGTTAGATTGCTTTTATAGGCCTAAAATTTTATCAAAATCTAATGAACCAATTTTGAGTAATTAGGTTAATTTCTCGGATTTTTCGCTTACTTTCGAACAAGATTTTTTACAATTGTGAAAAACCATTTTTATTTTCTCTCTATACGAAGTATAAGGATCGTGTGATGACTTTTAAGTAAAAAAAACGGTTTTACTTGGATGTCAGTCCATCTGTCTTTGCGCATATTACTGAAGACTAAACTAAAAAATCGATTTAGATGAAATTCCGAATGTTCTTGTTTGTCCATAATTCGGGAACAATTTTTGATTTTTCAGAGCCAAGTATTTTGAAACCATTTTTTGATCAACAAATTTCCAAATCGTCCCTATTACTGGGTAAAAAACATAACTGACACAGTTGTTGGATACAAAACATAACTGACACAGATGTTGGATACAAAACTTAACTGACACGATTGTTGGATACAAAAACCTAACTAACACGGTGTTGGGTAAAATTCCTGACACATTTGTTGGGTAAAAACCTACGTGATGTCTTACTAAACGTTTCCTAAAGTTGTCTAGTCGTATCCAACGTACGTGTCACTATAATCCCGAAACATCGATTAAGAAGCTATAAAAGAAAACTTGAAAATTTGCCAAATTTTATCTGATAAAGAAGATTCTCTTTCAGAAAAAATCGTTTGAGTAGTTTTTTGAAAAAAAGGACCAACACAAAACGACTGTTTAATATTATTAGATAACACAAGTCAGAATAGTAAAATCGAAATAACAGAAATTTACAGTTCTTTATTAAATCGAAGACGTAACCTTGACCGCCATTTTGTTTTTTGTATTACTCTAGAAACCGCGAATTTATATTATTTAAAATATTCTACACTGGCTTAAGGATATGTCTACACTTTTAGGTCTCACACTACGATACTGTAATATTCTTTTTACGTACTTTATAATTGAATCACAAGAGATATTCACTCGCGGAAGATAAAATTAATTACAATAACTTAATATTTGAAGCCATTAACCGACCACTAAGCCATGCTTAATATACAAATCATTTAAGTATTATTACAGGGTCAGTAACTTTTAGGTAATAGTAGTTATAAGCAAAAGCGTGTTAATTAGGTTCTTAATTCTTTTTTAAGCTTATATTGTTTTCTATATTAATAACAAAGACACGCACAATGTATAGACTTATATTCGTTCCAGTTAGGTTTCTTACCAAACAACAGTGTCAGTTAGGTTTTTTACCCAACAACCATGACAGTTACATTTTTTTACCAACAACTGTGTCAGTTAGGTTTTTACCCAACAACTCTATCAGGCTTTTTATTCAACAACCGTGTCAGGTTTTTACATAACAATTGTTCGGGATTTTTACCCAGTTATGTCAGTTAGGTTTTTTACCCAACAACCACGTCAGTTAGGTATATTACCCAACAGCTGTATCAGGCTTTTTATTCAACAACCTTGTCAGGTTTTTACATAACAACTGTCATGCTTTTTACCCAATTATGTCAGTTAAGTTTTTTACCCAACAACAGTGTCAGTTAGGTTTTTCACCAAAAACTGTATCACTTAGTTTTTTACCCAAAAACTGTATTAGGCTTTTTATTCAACAACCGTGTCAGGTTTTTACATAACAACTGTGTCAGGATTTTTACCCAATTATGTCAGTTAGGGTTTTTTACACAACAACCATGTCAGTTAGGTTTTTATCCGACAGCTGTGTCAGGCATTTTACCCAATTATGTCAGTTAGGTTTTTTATCGAAAAACCGTGTCAGTTAATTTTTTACATAACAACTGTGTCAGGCTTTTTACCCAATTATGTCAGTTAGGTTTTTTATCGAACAACCGTGTCCGTTAGGTTTTTACCCAACAACTGTGTCAGACCTTTTACCCAATTATGTCAGTTAGATTTTTTACCCAGAAACTGTTAGGTTTTTTACCCAACAACCGTGTTAATTATGTTATTTTACCCAAAACCGTGTCAGTTAAGTTTTTTACGCAACAACCGTGTCAGTTAGGTTTTTTATCCAACAACTGTGTCAGGAATTTTACCCAGCAACAGTATCAGTTAGGTGTTTTACCCAAAAATCGTGTCAACTATGTATTTTACCGTTGGGTAAGTTGTTGAACTGTGTCAGACTTTTTACCCAACAACCGTGCCAGTTAGGACTTTTACCAAAAAACCTTGTCATTTAGGTCTTGTACCAAACAACTGTGTCAATTAGATTTTTTATCCAACAAACGTGTTATATTCTAAAGTCTTTTTTTAAAAAAGAAATTTTAATTAATCGTTTTCGCGATGAAAAATATGCTACCTACTTTCGCGTACTAGTTATTTTGAGGTTAACCTTGTTTCTTTTATTTTCCATCTTTTTTCTAACTTCCCGTTGTTTTTGCACTTTTATATTTTGGATTGATAATTTTAGGCATCTAATGAATAATTTTTGTGCAAAAATTACCAAAATTGACACGATGACCAAAAGTGCAATTTTATCGATTTGATTTATGATTTTCCTGATGTAATTAAAATTTTATGAGATTATAACAGTTCAGAAGGAATGCTTCGTTTACGTTGGCAGTTTTGTATATTTTGAAGAAATATTTGAACGTGAAAAAGTTTGTGTTTTGCACCACTTTTTCAAATCGGTTCTGATGTAAGATATACAGTGAGATTTTGTTTTAAAGAGTATTTATTATTGCGGTAAAATATGACGTTAAAAACGAAGAAAAATATAAAGTTTAGAAGAATTCCCGTCCGTAAAGTCGCCTGTGTTGAATTTCTGAGAATGTCTCTGTATTTTATGTCCCCGCTAAAGTTGTCATGAACTTTGTTTTGTGAATAAATTATGTCAAAAGATGAACATAGAGAAAGAAAGAGTTAAAGAACATTTTAGTGAAAACAGAGTTTCTGCTTAAATATTAAAAAACGCGGCGAGAAAATGTTTAGCGTTTAATTTCAACGGTAATGTTTTTATGTTACATTTGTTTAGATATGTGATTTGATAATCGTTACATGCAATATTTTGCATTAAAATCTGAATCAATTTGCATTTCTAACTATCAAAATTAAGTTGAAAATTGAAAATGTTTATGCAAACTTAACTCTGATCACGTTGCATTGTCAAAAAAAAAATGAAAGAAAAAAATATATAATTTTGAATTGAATATATATAAAAAATATATATATAAAAATTGAAGGCCGCTATTTTAAAACTGTTGAGTCGTAACAGATTTTGTTCGACAACGAACTTGTCCAAAAACATCAAAACCGATT
>CM040189.1:16098365-16123589 GCA_022606455.1 Callitettix versicolor
CTAACTTCCCGTTGTTGTAATTTTATATTTTGCAGCACATTATTAAATTTTATCTAAAAAGACACTTACCGTTTAAAAGTAAATGCTAGAAAAAAATTAATACATACAATTCCAAAATGTGATGCAACTTTAAGAGGAAATAAAACAGTTATATGAAAGTTGAAAGTTGGTTGCATTATGCGATTCACACAACTGAATAAAACGTTGTATTCCTGAACAAAAGTTCGTTCCGTTGCATCTGACACATCAACTGGTTTTTGGTTGTATTTTATCGCACAAGTTTAGCAGCTTGGCTTCCGCAAATTTTCGGAAGTTAGCGGAACTGCTTCCGTTGATTTCAGTTTGTCTACGTTATTTGTACAGCAAAAAATGTATAGAATTTGTGGAACCTGTCAGCCATTAGAATAATGTTAATTGACATACAGATTACCCCGCCATTTTTGAAGAGCAAGTTTTAAATTCTTGTATTTACGAATGTGATCATATACATATACAATTATACGCATATCCTATACGCATTGTTTTAACAACAAAAAATTACTCGCAAATACAAAACGTAAAAAGCCTACCACATACAAGGCCTTTAAGATATCAAATATAATTTTAACATAACAAATAACGGAATAACTTGTACGTTAATATAAGAAATAAATGCAATACAGCCCGCAGGGTTCATTGTCGAGACGCTAAATTATAAAACACTTAATTTTATTTTCGTCCAATCCTAATGGCTTTGCTGACAGTAAAACAAATTATCCGCGCCCAAAAAAACTTTTATGATTAATGAACGTTATTGATGACATTTTAGGTCCTAAATAATACAATAGAGGCGATTACACATTGGGCTTAACTGTTTTAATTTCAGTAAAACGTATTTTACTTTCCAACAAGTATAAAGATCGTCAAGAAATAAATTTTTATTAAACTTTTATGATTATTAATAGAGCCTAGGGTATACGAGGTGTGTTAAGAAAGTAACGAGAATTTTTAAATTTCGCGGGCTTGGTTTAAATTTATTATGTTGGTATACATGCCCTTGAAGTATGATAAAACTTTCAGCTGTTTTCATTGCTCACTTTGTCTGTGACAGCCACTAAGGTTAGACGTGTTTTTATGAGCTCGGCGAGTTCGTTTCTTAAAAGAAATGGATCAAAGAATTTGTATCAAATTTTGCGTAAAAAATGGAATAAAGTTTAACAAAGTGTGTGAAATGTTAACAAAGGCCTATGGTGAGTCTGTTATGAGTAAAGCAAGAGTTTACGAGTGGTATAAGCGTTTCCAAGGTGGCCGTGAAGACGTTGAAGATGACGAACATCCTGGACGCCCCAGCATAACAACCGATGAAAACGTGGAAAAAGTGCAAGAAATGTTTATGAACAATCGCCGAATCACAATTAGAAAGATCGCTGATGATGTTGGCATATCGATTGGATCATTTCATGAGATTTTTTCAAATGTTTTATGTATGAAAAGCGTCGCAGCAAAATTCGTTCCAAAATTGTTGAATTTTGAACAAAAACAGCGGCGAATAGAAGGTAATCAGGAGTCACTAAATGAAGTCAACGACGATGCAGAATTACTGAAACGTATTATAACAGGTGACGAAACATGGGTTTACGGATATGACATCGAAACTAAGGCTCAATGATCCCAATAGAGGCATTCTGAATCGCCAAGACCGAAAAAGGCTCGACAAGTGCGGTCAAATGTGAATGTTATGCTCACTGTATTCTGGCTTAGTGCATCATGAATTCCTGCCACCAGGTGAAACGGTCAGTAAGGAGTACTACCTACAAGTTCAACGTCGTTTGCATGAAGCAATCCGAAAAAAACTCCCGGATCTGTGGAAAAACAATTCATTGCTTTTGCACCAGGATAATGCACCAGCTTACACTTCATTGCTTGTTTGTGAATTTTTTGCCAAAATCAGTACTGTAACGATGCCCCAGCCTCCATATTCGCCAGACACGTCTCCGCGTGACTTTTTCCTATTTCCAAAAATAAAGAGATCCTTAAAGGGCCGTCGTTTTACAGCCGTAGATGACATTAAAATCGCATCACTGAAAGAACTAAAGGCTATCTCAAAGATCGAGTTTGAGAAGTGTTTCGAGGATTGGAAGAAGCACTGGCACAAGTGTATAATCTCCAATGGGGACTATATTGAAGGCGACAACATCAATGTAGAAGAATAAAGAAATATTTTGTTCTTCTTTGATTATTATTATTGATCACTGACTGACTGACTCATAATCAACGCAGAACCAAAACTATTTTAGCTAGCAACTTAAAATTTTCAGGGTAAATTTGTTACCATATAGGTGTGCACTAAGAAATTATTTTGCAAAAATTTGATTTTAACGCCATCTAGTTATAACAGTCTCTTGCTGTACGTTGATTATAAAAATTGGACTGGGTAAGTAGGTCAATGGCGTAAGTAGAAAAATTAAAATTCTCGTTACTTTCTGAACACACCTCGTATACTACACATTCAGTCCTCAATGTCAAATAAAAACTATGTTTTTTCATGGATTTTGATGAAATTCAATATTTATGTGTATTTTATGTCTAATTAATTATCTATGAAACATTAATTACTTTTTTTATAATTTTCGTTTCTTATTTTCAGATTTTTTTTCACTCTTTTATAAGTTAACAAAATATCTAAAACATTTCAAAGAAAAAAGTACTGTTCGAAAGTTACTGACGAAAAACCCCAACTTCTAGGTTCTTTCTGGAAACTGGGTAATCAGGTCTTATATGAAGATAGATAAACCGCTTTAGCAAATTTTAAATTAAAACATTTACGGTTTAAAATTAAACAAAAAAAAATTAATACTGATCATTTTTGTATTGAGTTTTCAAAAAGTGAGGGGAAATCTTAATATATAAGAGAAGAAGTCCTGACTGACTGATTCATAATCAACGCAAAGCCAAAACTATTTTAGCTAGCGACTTGAAATTTTCAGGGTACATTTATGTTACCATATAGGCATGCACGAAGAAAGAATTTTGCAAAAATTTGATTTTAACACATTAAACTACTTACCCAGTCCAAATTTAATAATCAGCGTACAGCTAGAAACTTGAAATTTTCAGGGTACCTTCTTACAACATTTTTTAGATGGACTGAGAAGGGTTTTTACAAAAAAAATGATTTTAACGCCATTAACCTACTTACCCAGTCCAACTTTTATAATCAACGTACAGTCGAGACTGTTATAACTAGAGACTTGAAATTTTTAGGGTACATTCTTACAACAGTGTCATAGTGCACCAAGAAAGTATTTTGCAAAAATTTGATTTTAACGCTATTAAACTACTTACCCAGTCCAAATTTAATAATCAACTTACAGCCAAGACAATTGTAGCCAGAGATGTGAAATTTTTGGGGTACCTTCTTACAACAATGTCAAGGTGCACTAAGAAAGGGTTTTGCAAAAATTTGGTTTTAATGCCATTAAACTAATTACCCAGTCCAATTTTATTAATCAACGTACAACTTATACCACTATAGCTAGAGACATTAAATTTTCAGGGACCTTCATACATAAATTTCGAGGAGTACTAAGAAAGGATTTTGCAAAAATTTGATTTTAACACCATTAAACTACTTACGCAGTCCAATTTTAAGAATCAACGTATAGCCGAGACTATAATAGCTAAAGATTTAAAATTTTCAGGGTTACCACCACATGTAGCGGTGCACTGAAAAACGATTCTTCAATATTCAACCCCTAAAGGGGTCAAAATGACGTACATAAATTTTTATTGGAAAAATATATTTTTCGTCTGATCTTCTTAAAACGTAACATAGTCACTTTTAAATATCTGTAATGAAATATATTTTTCACCATTTCCCAAAACACATCCCCTAAAGAGATTGATAGATGGTAAAAAATGTAGAAAGGGGTATACAATTTTGCATAGAAAAACATATTTGTTTTGATGGTATATTCTAGAAATATGCTATGAAACACAAATAATGAAACACATATTTCAACATTTTCATTCCCTAAAAGGATAAAAATGTAAAAAGAGGTATAGTTGGAGAAAAAAGGGTGTTTTCATTGAAGAAAAATATTTTTTATCAACTTTTCTTAAAAGTAAACAAAACATTCTCGAACACAAATTATGATACACTAAATTCAGCATATTTCCCCGAATTCATCCCCTAAAAGGACAAACATATAAAAATGTATAAATGTTTGTATTGGAGAAAATTATGTTTTGTAAAATTTTCCTTAAATTCGAATGGAACACGTTTGAAGGAAATAAAACAACATATTCAGGTTATGATATTTTTTCATATTCACTGTAAAATAATCACGAGTTTAGATCACGAAATAGATCACGTGATTTATTTATGTTCTAAATTATTTATGTTTTAGCACAATTGTAAAAAGCATTATAACATATGGTAGTGAGGTATGGCCAATTAAGAGCAGAACAGAAAGAATGCTGTTGGCAACTGAGATGGACTTTTGGAGAAGAGCGACAGTAAGATCAATAAAAGAGAGAGTGAGAAATGAAAGTATACGGAGGATAATGGACGTAAGGCATAAAATTGTAGAAGATATAAGAACAAAACAACTGGTTTGGTACGGGCATGTACAAAGAATGCCGGATGAGCGGATTCCCAAAACAATCATGCAGTGGCGAACACATGGAAAAAGAAAACGATGAAGGCCGAGACTGAGCTGGAGAGACGGAGTCGAAAAGGAAAAAAAAGGGATCTACCAGAAGACCTGTGGATATTGGAGATCGGAAGAAGGCGTAGAACGTTGTAGACCGAATTATAGATAGATTATTTATGTTTTTTATTTTTATTTATTTATGTTTCTAAATTATTACATTACTGAAACAGTTTAAGTTTCGTGGGCGAAGCCGCGACGGGTAATGCTAGTTTACTATATCCTGTGGTTACAAAAACAATTGAAAGTCGGACGTTTACTTCAAGTTACCGAGTTTGGCACTATGACGGCCGCTCAAATAGTCGTCTTATAATAAAAATTCGTTAACACCTACTGGAATTTTCTGAGCATCGAATCGTATTTCCATATTTCTCTTAGAACAAGAGAGTACAGTATTTGAAATGGTAATACATTATTGCCGAAGACGTGTATAAGCATTCAGTCGCCGTATCGGCGATGCAGCGGCATAAATCAACATTTATCACCCGCCTGATGTATTTTGGGGAATTGAATGTCCCTGCATGACAAGTGAATGATGGTGGTGAGCCAGATGTTGGTCAGGCGATGAGGTGTAAATGCGGTGTCCAATGATTGATTGCGAACCTTGTGCGTTATTTGTAACGGTGTTTACAAAATATTGGTCGCACGACAAAACGTGGACATGAATGTGGTGACATTACACAATCTCTCTAACGTTCAGATGAAATATTTATAAATAGGTTCGAATAATATTTCGTACACAATTTATGAGCCGCTGTCCATAAACTTATATTTTTTTTGTTTAATTCTTATAATTTTTAACGCTGATTTCGAATGTAAAATCAGATTTTCAAAAATATTAGACAGAAAAATGTTGGGAATTTTTTAATAAGTATTTAAAATTGCTACCATTTTGTATTGTTGGACGAATTTTTTCCGGTTAACGCACTTGTCCAAGCTATTGACAAAATCGATTTTCGTGCCAAATTTGACTCAAATCGTACTACATTTTTAAACACACATATATTATCGACTCCTAAACAAAGTAATATAGAGGTTATGATATGTGCTTTTTTTGGTATTTAACGTCCGACTATTGTGCACACTTGGGGTAATGCAGACGATGGGATGATTTATAGCGTATTAAAATAGCGTAGGCCGGGAATCGAACCAGGGTCCTCGGGGTGAAAGAAATGCAGACGACACTTGGGCTAATGCAGACGATGGGATGATTTATATCGTATGGAAATGCCAAGTCCTGGCCGGGAATCTAACCTGGGTCCTCGGGGTGAAAGCCTAGTAGCCACCGAGGCGGCTAAAACCATATGGTATTTAAAACCATATGGTAAAAACCATGGTATTTAAACTTATATAAATACCATGTAAAAGAGCTTCAACAAAAACTAAAATTACATAAAATTAACTTGGCTACAATGTAAAACACATTTTAAGCCAACTGAATTAATTAACAGAGAGTATTTAGCAAAAAAAATACACGTGAGGAATTCGGGGAGTTACCGACAGAAACGAAGCTTTCATTAATATCTTTGCTGAATATACAATTAGTTTGAAGATATGTTAACAAATATCTTGTTTTGTTTAAACAAAGAAATACGTGAACCTAGCGTATGTATTATTTACTGTAGCTATGTAAAAAATCAGTTGTTTTATATTAATTTCTAACGATCAGCTGATTTCATTGAACATCTGATAGGCTATAATAAGTTTCAGGTTATGTTGTTAAAAACTAGCAATATTAACAATAATCATTATAAACGTTTATACTAATTTCGAATTCAAGAGTATTATAAACGGTTACAACGTGCACGTGTTCTTCGATTAAGGAAACATATCGAAATCAACACGATGTTTTCATATAATACGTGTACTGTTATCGAAAAGGAGGAAGAAAAAGAAAGTGACAGAATTAGAGAGTGGAAATTCGTTCGTTCGTTCCATATTTCCGTTACATTCTTCCGTTCGGCAGACGTTTTTCTGTTCGCTCCTCTCGCCAAAGCTGACATTTAAAGTTACGCTTCAAAAATCGCGAACGTTTTATCTAAATCCCCTTAACGAAATTTCGTTCGGCACCATCAAAGGATCTCGATAATCCTGTTCAGCCAATTTCAAACCGCTGTGTTAACATTAGCCTTTGAAGAGGTCAAATCTATTTTGGGATTTTACCGTACCATCAAAGAAGATACTTTTACTTTGCCATTAAACAGTGTTTGTTATAAGTAATAAGTTATTGTTGAAATGGTCCTGCGGGAACCATTTTTTTTTTTAACGTCCGACTATTGTGCACACTTGGGCTAATGCAGACGATGGGATGATTTATAGCGTATGGAAATGCCAAGTCCTGGCCGGGAATCGAACCCGGGTCCTCGGGGTGAAAGCCCAGTAGCTATCAACTAGGCTACTAAGGCGGCTGTGTGTGTGTGTGTGAGAGAGAGAGAGAGAGAGAGAGAGAGAACTATTGTACACACTTAGGCTAATGCAGACGATGGGATGATTTATAGCGTACGGAAATGCCAAGTCCTGACCGGGAATCTAACCCGGGTCCTCGGGATGAAAGCCTAGTAGCTATCAACTAGGCTACCGAGGCGGCTGTGTGTGTGTGTGTGTGTGTGTGTGTGTGTGTGTGTGTGTGTGTGTGTGTGTGTGTGTGTGTGTGTGTGTGTGTGTGTGTGTGTGTGTGTGTGTGTGTGTGTGTGTGTGTGTGTGTGTGTGTGTGTGTGTGTGTGTGTGTGTGTGTGTGTGAGAGAGAGAGAGAGAGAGAGAGAGAGAGAGAGAGAGAGAGAGAGAACTATTGTGCACACTTGGGCTAATGCAGACGATGGGATGATTTATAGCGTATGGAAATGCCAAGTCCTGGCCGGGAATCGAACCCGGGTCCTCGGGGTGAAAGCCTAGTAGCTATCAACTAGGCTACCGAGGCGGCTGTGTGTGTGTGTGTGTGTGTGTGTGTGTGTGTGTGTGTGTGTGTGTGTGAGAGAGAGAGAGAGAGTATGTGAGTGTGTGTATGCACATTGAAGCTATTATCGCCTCCCTAAATTTAAATGTGAATGTAAAGTGTTAAAGTTGTAAGTATAGTGTTGTAAGTGTAAGTGTGTGTTAGACTCGGGTACCGCGAGAGACGTCTAAATCCTCTCAATAAGTGCAGCTAGTCTACACCCCCTGCGGGGTTTTGTGTGTGTGTGTGTGTGTGTGTGTGTGTGTGTGTGTGTGTGTGTGTGTGTGTTTATTAACACTCTCACACATTTTGGACGGATTTGGACGGGTGAAAGCCTAGTACGCAATCCACTAGGCCACCGAGGCGGCTTCTGCTTGAACCAGAATGTATGGAACGGTACAATGGAACAACGATAGAAATGGTAAATAATCAATTAATTAATCAGATTAATTTCAGATTGAGTTGCGAGATAGTCTTTTTTAGCCCTTTACCGGAGGATCACCAGTGAGAAGTTTATAAACCCATTAAAAATTACAATCAGATCATACAAATAAGCTAACTTACCTCTGTGAAGATATCTTCAGAGGCAGCTTATTTATGTGGCGAATAAATATTGTCCAATGGTCCGAAGCTATCTATACAGCTTAGCTTAACACTTGAAAGTACACAAAGTTTCTAAGTAAAACGTTCATAGCCACAAAGTTCACTTATTTTAGATTTTATTGTTTCACAGTATCACTGATTCACGATTTGTCCGAAATTAGTGATTTAATTAGAATTCCTTATATAATCCAGCGGTTGGCGTTTATAGTTTTAGTCGTTCGACAAGTTATCGTTTCACTTGTATAGTACAAGCAAGTTAATGATATCTTTGCTGAATATATAATTAGTATGATTATAAATATCTTGTTTTTAAATAAATAAATACGTTAACCTAGCATAGACATTATTTACTGTAGTAATAGTAAACGATCAGCTGTTTTATATTAATTCCTAACGATCAGCTGATTTCATTGAAAAGCTGATAGGCTATACAGAGGTGTGGAAGCAGAGGCAGCTGGTAGGTTTATCAGTCCTACCGAGAAGATATTCTGGTGTTACCAGAGATACCTAAAAAGAGGTGTGGAAGCAGAGGCAGCTGGTAGGTTTATCAGTCCTACCGAGAAGGTATTCTGGTGTTACCAGAGATACCTAAAAAGAGGTGTGGAAGCAGAGGCAGCTGGTAGGTTTATCAGTCCTACCGAGAAGGTATTCTGGTGTTACCAGAGATACCTAAAAAGAGGTGTGGAAGCAGAGGCAGCTGGTAGGTTTATCAGTCCTACCGAGAAGATATTCTGGTGTTACCAGAGATACATAAAAAGAGGTGTGGAAGCAGAGGCAGCTGGTAGGTTTATCAGTCCTACCGAGAAGATATTCTGGTGTTAGCCTACCAGAGATGCCTAAAAAGAGGTGTGGAAGCAGAGGCAGCTGGTAGGTTTATCAGTCCTACCGAGAAGATATTCTGGTGTTACCAGAGATACATAAAAAGAGGTGTGGAAGCAGAGGCAGCTGGTAGGTTTATCAGTCCTACCGAGAAGATATTCTGGTGTTACCAGAGATACATAAAAAGAGGTGTGGAAGCAGAGGCAGCTGGTAGGTTTATCAGTCCTACCGAGAAGATATTCTGGTGTTAGCCTACCAGAGATGCCTAAAAAGAGGTGTGGAAGCAGAGGCAGCTGGTAGGTTTATCAGTCCTACCGAGAAGATATTCTGGTGTTACCAGAGATACATAAAAGAGGTGTGGAAGCAGAGGCAGCTGGTAGGTTTATCAGTCCTACTGAGAAGATATTCTGGTGTTACCAGAGATACATAAAAGAGGTGTGGAAGCAGAGGCAGCTGGTAGGTTTATCAGTCCTACTGAGAAGATATTCTGGTGTTACCAGAGATACATAAAAAGAGTGTGTGGAAGCAGAGGCAGCTGGTAGGTTTATCAGTCCTACCGAGAAGATATTCTGGTGTTAGCCTACCAGAGATGCCTAAAAAGAGGTGTGGAAGCAGAGGCAGCTGGTAGGTTTATCAGTCCTACCGAGAAGATATTCTGGTGTTACCAGAGATACATAAAAAGAGGTGTGGAAGCAGAGGCAGCTGGTAGGTTTATCAGTCCTACCGAGAAGATATTCTGGTGTTACCAGAGATACCTAAAAAGAGGTGTGGAAGCAGAGGCAGCTGGTAGGTTTATCAGTCCTACCGAGAAGATATTCTGGTGTTACTAGACATACCTAAACACGGTCCGCACTAAGAAGGGATTTATCATGCACAATTCTAAGAAACGGGATTTCGATATTTAATCTCCCAACGCGTCACTGTAGATGTAAAGTCCGAAGGTTTCGATTTTAGCGCGTGGCCGATCAGAAACGCTACATTGTGAAGACGTGCTGCCTGGTGTGTGGTTGCAGAAAGAGTTAGTGTGTAACCTTGATCGTTGCTGTTTATCATCCCATAAGCGTGAGTTTTGGTAAAATTCTGTTTTCTCTGACTACATGGAAGTACCAGTCATTCAAGCGTACGTTAGGATTAAGTTATTTACAAGAGGTAGGGATTTGTTCAACCCCAGCCACTGCGATCGACTGACCTGTGCAACTTACCTCTTAAAATACCTAGTTCAGCAGATTGGTGCCCCTAATAAGTTTCAACAATCCACTGACTAGCTTACTCTGCTGAAGATCCCTAGGGTCTTGGAAACCAAAAACCCCTAGCCTCCTACTAGCAAGAGCCTCACAATCATAAATTATGAGACCTGCAGTTTCCTCCTCCTTCCTGCACAATCTACACACGGTTTCTCCATGGTATACACTTATCCTGTTCATGTGCACCCTTAGACCACAGTGCCCTGTTATGAGCCCCATGATCCTCCTGAGTTGTGCTCTGCCCATGACATCTGCTGCCCCTTTGATTCCTCAAGAAGGAACTTTGCTTAAGAGACGTTTACTATGGGAATGCCCATGAAGGTTGTCCCATCTTACCGGGTGTTGACATGTAATCCACCCATTAATAGCGGACCTGGCCAACGATAGAGAAATCCCTAAAGCCGGCTCAGGTCCAATAAACTCAGATGCATATCCAAGTCCAGCTAATCGGTCTGCCTCCTTATTACCCTCAACTCCCCTATGCCCCGGAATCCAGTGAAGAGTTACCCGGTTATCCCGGGACAGAACGTCAAGGTTCTTCCAACACTCTCAGACCAGCTTGGACTGTATTATAGGATCCGCAAGTGATTTTATTGCCGCCTGACTATCGGCATGAATATGAATATGTGCCTTCTTGAAGCCCCGATCCAAGTCTCCCGAACACAGTCACTAATGGCAATCACTTCAGCCTGAAATACTGTTGTATTCTGTCCCAGGGTAATTACTGTCTTTAACCCCGGTCTCAGACCGTACACACCAGCACCAGTGCCTGACTTTGTCTTGGAGCCATCTGTATACCATACTATGTCTCCAGGTTTTTCCAACACACAATCTCTCTCCTCAAAGGCTAAGTTGATATCAAAGGGTCTAGAAGCGTACGTTCCTATTGGTTATTATAGTTTGCGTTAGGAGTTGATGTTACTTAAACACGAAACTTTTACTCGCTAGAAACGGAATAAGCGCCTGTTATTTCCCCGTGTAACCTGATGTTTAAGAAGAGCTCCGATTGATCCGAGGATGTAGCGTTAGCAAACAGTTACTGTTCCAATGTTTTTTTAAAGAAATTGTGGAGTTAATAGAACAAACATTTTATTTAACAGTGACCAATAAAACAATATCATGAGTTTATATTGTTTCATTTATTTTTATATCTTGAATCCGAAAAAGTGATTTTTTCCTTCGTGTCTGTCCGCCTGTACTTAGCTGACATATTTGATTAAATTTGCCGTATGTCGGAACTATTTTTCATTTTTAATTTGTCCAAAAAAATGTTAAACTTGTTCTAATGACTATGATTAAGCTTTGCTCAAATGTTTACAGTGCCCTAACAAAACTTATATTTAGGAATACCATAAGAAATTCAGTTAGGGAACTATAAAAAGGGCATAATTTCTGAAAAGCAGTTAATCATAATTTGCTCCATGTTTGACATATACGAAAATTCATAACTCACATATTGTTATCGCTTCTTTTTATTATAGAACTGTTAGTTTCTTAAACTGTTATTTTTCCGGGTAACTTTTAATCGGATTTTATGCTTAAATAACTTATTTATCATTTTTTTCCCGACAAAAAACCGATGAGGTTATCATCGCCGATACTCAAAATAAAATTATTAAACAACAAATAAAATAAACAAAAATTTAACTTTAATAAGGAAACCAAAAACAAATCATAATAAGAAAACAAATAAATAAAACAGGATAATGGTTATAAATATATGGCTAAAACAAGTTAACAATAATATCTACAAACAACAACAAACACACTAATTATTGTAGGGCTGTAAATAGGCCCTTGAATAATAACAAGAAAAATAAAATAAATATAAACTTACCTAAAACTAAATAACAAAATAAAACAAATATAAACAAATAACAAAACAAAACAATAAATATAAACAGTCTTTTCAGGGCTGTAAAGGGGCCATACCACAAACAATAACAAAATTATAAATTAAATTTTATTTACAAAATTCAGACATTGAAGGAAGTCTAGGACCCGGTCAACGGCCAAGGCACTATCTCCTAACATCGTCTGCAAACAATTGCTCAGGCCACACATAACACGCAAATTTTGGAAACCATCACAATCGAGCAATATATGTTTTATTGTGACGGTTTCCCTACAACCAACCAAACAACAGTACAATGAAACAACGCACCAGTGCAATGTTTCACGCCTTTGCAGTGTTGTTGCAACGGTATCAATGAAACAGTGCATTGAATAATACAATATATATATATATATATATATATATATATATTATGAATCTGTGAAAAACGTTCAACCGTGTGATCTAGAAAATCTTGTGATGTTTTCGATTTAATATTTCTTGAACAAAGAACAGAAGAATTAATAGTTCTTGAACAAAGACAATATTATGTTTTGTAAAAACATCGCTCCACGACGAAAGGTATTGAAAACAGAAAACAACCCAAGGCATGAATAAGGATCACATCATCTTGTGTAATATACTTTGTCAGAGATTTGTTCTGCTAGTAGTCTATATAATGTTACGGTGATAATGTTAAAGTATAACGTAAAATTTTGTTTGTAAAAAAATAAATATATATATTTTTTTGTACAAACATATATATATATATATATATATATATATATATATATATATATATATATATATATAAATGTTTGTATGTATGTATATATGTCCGGGATGAACTCAAAAACTACATAAGCTATCGTCACCACTTTGCACTATTGTGCTCTGGGTCCTCAGAAAGGTTTACGTCTACTTTTTTAAAACACCATCATACTACTTACCCAGTCCGACTTTAATAATCAACGTACAGCTAGAGACTTGACATTTTCAAGGTAACTTCTTACAGTAATGTCGAG
The DNA here is from genome assembly GCA_022606455.1 of Callitettix versicolor. Taxonomy (NCBI): domain Eukaryota; kingdom Metazoa; phylum Arthropoda; class Insecta; order Hemiptera; family Cercopidae; genus Callitettix; species Callitettix versicolor. The sequence continues at coordinate 16,111,514 of CM040189.1, forward strand.
GTACACTAAGAAAGACTTTTGCAAAAATTTGATTTTAATGCCATTAAACTACATACCAATTCCAACTTTAATAACTAACGTATAGCCGAGACTATAATAGCTAAAGATTTAAATTTTTCAGGGTTACCACATGTAGAGATACTCTAAAAAACGATTTTCCAGTATTCAACCCCTAAAGAAGTAAAATGAGGAACAATAATTTTTATTAGAAAAATATGTTTTATTGGAAAAATATATCATTTTAAATAATGGCCTTCTTATAAACGTAACATAGTCACTCTTAAATAAAAGTAATGAAATATATTTTTCACCATTTTCTAAAACTCATCCCCTAAAGAGATTGAAAGGTGTAGAAAATGTAAAAAAAGGGTATAGAATTTTGCGTTAAAAATTTTGATCGTATATTCTAGAAATATGCTATGAAACACATATCAACATTTTTTCTAATTCATTCCCCAAAAAGAATAAAAATATAAAAAAGAGATATCGTTGGAGAAAAATATTTTTTATCAGATTTTCTTAAAAGTAAACAAAATATTCTAAAACACAAATTTTGATACACGTATTTCAGCATTTTTCCCCGGATTCATCCCCTAAAAGGACAAAAATATAAAAGAGATATAAATGTTTGTATTGGAGAAAAATATGTTTTATATCTATATATATATATATATATATATATATATATATATATATATATATATATATATATATGTGTGTGTGTGTGTGTGTGTGTGTGTGTGTGTGTGTGTGTGTGTGTGTGTGTGTGTGTGTGTGTGTTTATATATATGTATGTATGTCCGGGATTAACTCAGAAACTAAATTAGCAATCGTCACCAAACTTTGTACAATTGCGCTCTGGGTCCCCGGAAAGGTTTATGTCTACTTTTTTTGGCGAAAAAAAATCAACCCCAGCTTGCTACAAGCGGTTTATGAAAGTAAGTACATATAGCTAAAATTAACACGACCTTCATTCACTCTTACGCGGTACGAAGTTCGCTGGATCAGCTAGTATAAATATAAATAAATAAATAAATATAATATATATATATATATATATATATATATATATATATATATATCGTTACATTGATACGATATTATTATTTATATACTTATGTGTTTAAATATTAAGTATTTAATGACGCAGTTATTGTGCATAAAAACATGAAAAAGAGCCGTAAATAATTTGAAAATACAGTATCGGAAAAAGAAGGGACACTATTACGCAAACGCCAATAGTAGACAAGTTGCACCTATTGAGAGGATTTAGACTTCCCTCACGGTACCCGAGTCTAATACACACTTACACATACAAACTTCACTTACGACTTTACACTCACACTTACATTTAGGGAGGCGGTAATAGCCTCAATGTGCTTTTCGCCTTAAAATAACAACAACAACAACATCAATAGCTTATCTGAGCTTACGTGCAAGATTCCGGCTGAGGCAGCTGATAGGCTTAGCGGTCGATCCTACCTCTAGCTCATCTCATACTACTGCACTCAGATCTACCCAAGATGTATGCACATTCACTACTCTACATAGTCTGGTTAACTCTAAAGTGTAAAGCTAACAACACCGGGCTAGTGTGTATCAAACTGAGCCCTGGGATATCTGGCGCCCTCCCAGTGTACTTGCGGGGCTCCGTATGAGCGGAACTCATTTTCTTCGCTGCTCGTGCGTACAACGTGAGTAAAATAGAATTAATAGGATATCATTGCGTAACGAAAATGGCCACGTGGAGCGCAAAAGGGTCAAGAGGAAGATAAAGTGAAATGGAAATAGCAGAGCAAACATCGTCAAGCACCTCAATAATAAACTCGAAAGTCACCAACTAGAACGACACCGGGCTAGTTGTGTATCAAACTGAGCCCTGGGATATCTGGCGCCCTCTCGGTGTACTTGCGGGGCTCTGGTATGAGCGGAACTAATTTTCTTCGCTGCTCTTGCTTACAACGTGAGTAAAATAGAATTAATCGCATAAGGAAAATGGCCACGTGGAGCACTACATTCGTGATAAAAAGACTCAAGAGGAAGATAAATTGAAATTGAAATAGCAGAGCAGACATCGTCAAGCACCTCAATAATAAACTCGAAAGTCACCAACTAGAACGACACCGGGCTAGTGTGTATCAAACTGAGCCCTGGGACACCTGGTGCCCTCCCAGTGTATTACGGAGATCCGTATGAGCGGAACTCATTTTCTTCACTGCTCTTGCGTACAACGTGAGTAAGAATGTAAAGCAGAATGAATAGGATTTCATCACATAACGAAAATGGCCACGTGGAGCACTACATTTGTGATAAAAAGACTCAAGAGGAAGATAAATTGAAATTGAAATAGCAGAGCAGACATCGTCAAGCACCTCAATGACAAACTCGAAAACCGCCATTTAGAAAAGTGAGAATTACTCTCCTTGAATCCTCTTCATATTCTAGACTATATTAAAGCTAGTTTAAGCATCTTAGGATTATAGAAAGGGAGTACAAAAGACTTACAAAGGTCGCAGTGACTTAATGCAACCGTACAAATTCATTCATTCTTGTATAGTGGGACTGACTAATCATACAAATTCATTCATTCTTGTATAGTGGGATCGACTAATCATACAAATTCATTCATTCTTGTATAGTGGGACTGACTAATCATACAAATTCATTCATTCTTGTATAGTGGGATCGACTAATCATACAAATTCATTCATTCTTGTATAGTGGGACTGACTAATCATGCAGCATAGAGTTTGGTCTTGAAAAATGTACGTTTTAAACAGAATGACAAATGTTGACAGCTGGGTCGTGACTTTACCGGCAGTAATTTTATCTGCCGGCCAACAAATTGCATCCGTTCAAGTGGTTGTTGAACGTAACGGTTTTTGTGTTTTTCCGTTACGTCAGCAAGACAGCTGCGTTTTGAGTTTGTAATCTATCAAACATTGTATTTTATTTAAAACTATCTATTTATTCACCGCTTCAATCATATATTAAGAAAAAGAGAAGATAGAAGGAGACAACGATGTAACTATCTTCAGGTTTGACCTCTGGATAACCTCAAATGATTGACGTACGTAACAAATTCAGAGGGAAATTTTAATTGCGAAAAGTGCATTCACCCTGATCTCCCGATAAACTATGCAATGTTCCATTGTTAGAACATTAAGTAGAGCAACGGCTGTGGAAACAGCTGATTTATAACGTCAGACATAAACAACCCCAATACTTAATCCACGATAAAATTATCTGCGCAAGATATAAGTGTTTTACGAGTTGGAAGGATCTAAAGATTAGTTTCGTGTGATTTGTTGAAAACATTTTACGTTTTAAATCTTTATCTGTGAACATATAAGATTACTGCAGCTTTCTAAGAATTTATTGAAACAGTTCGATCGGAAATAAACCGTACTATAAAAATAGTTGCACGCAGCTGTCTCGCTGACGAAGAGAATTTCCAAAAGAAAATTTGATGTTACTCTCTTTCTGATACTCTGGTTTTACTGTTATTAACAATGTTAAAATCTGCATTAACATTTTAAACACCAAAATGCATTGACAGTACGAAAATGAACAATGACAGGGTCAAATTCTATTTATGAATTTCAACGGATTTTGAAAAATCAAAATTCTAATTCATGTCGATTTTAATACTGGTTACGACGGTAAAATTTGATTTTTTACATTTATGTTCAAAATTTTAATTGACCGCCATTTTGAAACAGTCGAACAGATTTTGCTCTAAGCTGTTATCGAGATATATTTTTGTGCCAAGTTTGCTTCAAGTCGGACTTAATTTCGATCTTGAGAGGGTTAAGATATATATATTTGTTATTTTAAGGTTAAAGAAAATTGAGGCTATTATCGCCTCCCTAAATGTAAGTGTGTGTATAAAGTGTTAAAAACGTAAGTGTAGTGTTGCAAGTGTAAGTGTGTGTTAGACTCGGGTACCGCGAGGGACGTCTAAATCCTCTCAATAGGTGCAGCTAGTCTGCACCTCCTGCGGGAAAAAATATATATATATTATTATTATCTGCGTATAGAACCTGTTGGATCACGCAAAGCACTCCGACTCATGTCTTGCTCCTTCTAATCCTCCACAACTCCCTCATCCTGTCCCCAAGGATCCTCTTCCGCTCCTCCGTCCATTTTACCCCTGCTCTCTTTGGGATTTCATTCTCTGGGACCTTCCAACCGAGCATCTTTCTCCTGTATGCGTGCCTGTCTTCAACGTCTGTTGAGTCTATTCCTGCGTCATGTAGGTCTATTCTGACTTGTGCGATCCACGACGTTGTTGATTTGACTCCTTGTATATACTTAAGGATTCTGTTGGCAAGTCTCGTTATTGGGAGTCTACTGATGTGTCCACAGAACCGAAGCCTCCTTCTTCTGATATCTGCTGCCAGGTTCGATATCTTCTCTGTGGTCTTCCGGGAGTGCAACCTGAATCCATCTTCTGTTAATCTCGGGCCAAGGATCTTCCTCAAGATTTTGCGTTCTTCCTTCAAAATACCCTCCATGGTAGCTTTTGTGTGCAACACTAGCGTCTTGCTTGCATATATATATATATATATATATATATATATATATATAATTTTTAACGACTGCCTCAAAAACGATTACGATAGTGAAAACAGATTTTTAAAATATTGTAAGATAAAAAAGTATTGGAAATTCGCTTCCATCATGTCAGCGCGACAACTGTGATCTAGTAATCTAGATATCAGAATCGGCGATCATTTAAAAATTCGGGTTTGGGTTTTACCACGATGGTCCCTGCAAAAACTCATTTTCCAATCGAAATTCGTCAGTGTACAGATTTTTCAAAATAAAGTATGTTACAGAAGCAAATAAAAAAAAGAAATGAACCATGACCATCTTAAGTTTCTATTGTTTCAAAATTTGGTACTACAACTTGAGTTACGTATCTTCACTTATGACCAAAATTTGGAGTTTTTTTATTGCTTTCCAACTGAATTTTTGTAGAAATTATTAAATGTGATAAAGTTTTGTATGACTAGCGTACTTTAAATTACATGTAAGCAGTGATTCCATAAGTTCTTGTAATTAAGTTTTAAGCTAATTAAAAGAGTTTTTATTGTTAAGAATAAGTCCTCAGCAATTACTACGAAAGTTAAATTTAACAAAACAACTTTTCTGTACTAATCTCGCAGATTCAACTGAGCAAAGTTGAAATTTTAATCCAATAAAAGTTTAAAATCCGACAAAATTTGAATTTCAAGTGAACCGTGTATCTCGTTAAAGGATACCTCGTTGCCGGTGTATCTTCTTTCCACTTAATGCAGTCTCGACACACTTCTGCCGTATATCGCTTTGAATGTAAAAGAAGATTTTATTTCCAAACATATTTTCCTGTAAGCCTGTTTTGAATTCTAATTTAACAATCATAACCAGCATTACATTCTGCGTACATAAGCATATCGAACTTATAAATTACATTGAATGTAGAAAACGAACCCTGACCGCCGTCTTAATTTCAACAGATTTTGAAAATTCAAAACGCGAATGGTGAAATCAATCATGTTTTCAAATAAAATTTGTAAGATAAAAAAGTTATATGAATTCATAAAGATTTTAAACAGCCGCCATTTTGATATTATAACTGAATTTTTAATGTTTTATTTTTTGCGTACATTATTTTATGTATTAATCTATTTTTAAAACTCGACGATGTGTTTGTATGTGTGTACTTCATACAAATATTCCAAAGCACACTTGACTTTCAAAATAAATGGGTAATTACTGCCTACATCCACCAATATTTTGTCCGATATATGACCATTTTAACTGCAGATAAGCTCGCGTAAGTCTACTAAATTGTTACGGGGGGGGGGTTATTGCCCGCAAAATCACTCCATACCGCGTAGATGCACGACAGTATTCCTGACCGGTATGATTCTTTTTCGTTAAATTAAATTTCTTAATTTCAACGGATTTTGGCAATTCAAAATCCTAATTTATGCAACTTATAACGTTGATGGTGAAAAGAGTATTTTCGAAAAAAAAATGTAGGACAAAAACGTTATTATTTTTAACTATTATTTGAAACTATTGAACGGATATTGTTGGATAACAAACCAGTCCAAGCTGTTACTAAAATCGATTTTTGAGCCAAGTTTTAAATAAATAGAACCAAAAACTATATATATATATATATATATATATATATATATATATATATATGTGTGTGTGTGTGTGTGTGTGTTTTCGATGCCAAAAAAAAGGTGGAAAAATCTTTTATATATTTTCCACCTACCTCACGCATTACCCCAGAATGTGGGACTCAAATTAAGTTCAAACTCAAGTTAAGATATATTATTACGCACTAAAAAACCACCAAAAGCATTTCTCTTCTGTAACCCCCCCCCACGGAACCGCCGCCAGGCATTACTTCGTGGGAAGGTGGACCGGCTGACCACCTACTCTTCTACAGCGTTGCCTCTCCTTTCTCAGCTCTCAACTTCTTCATGACCACTGCAGCGAATCCCACAATGGCCCTCCAGTTGGCCTCTGAAGCCATTATTGTTGCAACCAGACTTTCCGGTGCAATGCTGCATCGCAGATATGTTTGCAGCCTCATCCTTTCCTCGTCGAATCTCCGACACCGGAAAAATACGCGCGCGCGCGTGTGTGTGTGTGTGTGTGTGTGTGTGTGTGTGTGTGTGTGTGTGTGTGTGTGTGTGTGTGTGTGTGCGCGCGCGCGCGCGCGCGTGCTTGCGTGCGTGCGTATGTGTGTGAGCGCGCGTGTGCATGTGCGTGTGCGAATGCATGTGTTTGCGTGTATGCATGTGTGCGTGTGTGCGCGTGCGCGCGTGTACGTATGTGTGCTTGCGCGTGTGCGTGTACGCGCGTGTGTGCGCGCGCACATGTGTTGTAGTACTGTCACGTTCGCAGTTTTGGTCTGATTTAATGTACAGTCGGTGAAAAAAATCGATTTTGATAACAACTTAATGAATTTCGTTAACCAGCAAAATACATTCAACAGTTTCAAAATGGCGGCTTGTTAGAATATTTAAGAACTCACAACGTCTTTATCTTAAATATTTTTGAAAAAATGATTTCACTATCGTAATCAGCGTTAAAGAACTACATAAACTGACATTTTGAATGTTCAAAATCCGTAGAAATTAAGAAATTTAATCTGATGGCGGTCACGGTTCGCTTTCGCATGTTCAATGCGCAGATTACAATGCCAATATATGCAGATTTTAATGCTGTTTATGACGATGAGTTTTAAAAAGAGGGTAGGGGGTTAAAAAGTGCTTTACAAAATTCGCGTCAGCGAGACAGCTGAGTGAATTATAAATAATGCATTCGATTGTTGAAACGTTGTATCATTTATGTTTACTGTCATTGTAATGTTTTGAACATTGCGGTGTTTGACCGTTACAGTGCTTCATGAGGACAGTGTTGCCAAATGCTACTTGCGTGTTTTCCCTACCAGCTACATAAAATTTCCCCAGTTATAAGATATTTGAAAAAAGTATCCAATTATGAAATATTGATAGTGTATATATATATATGAAAAACTGAAATCAATCTTTTCATTAAATTTAATGCTCTATACTATACCTGTATTTTTATTATTCATAACAAACTTAATGTTATAAAACCTTACATATTATTTTTTGCACTATGTGTTTTAAGTAAACACAGCCTTTTGAATAATAGTAGTCGTTGCAGTGAGGGCGGTAGTTGGAAGGAAGGGAAAACATGTTTAAAATATAAATGGAAAAGCGATCGGTTTGAAATAATAATAACAAGTGTATGAGTCATTGTAGTATATACATTTCAAAACAGATAATTGTTTTTAATAGAAATTTTTAAAGGGCATAATAATACCTCGTAAACGATATTTAATATAAGAATGTAGGCCTAATCTTGTTGTAATTTTTGTATTTCATTTTCTTTAATGGATACAAACATGTTAGTTGATTTACTTAGCCTTGAAAAGGCTACATACAATTATCCGCGAGTAAAGACGGCATTGGTAAATACATTCCAGCTCTTTGAAGTGTTTGTCCTTGCGACTTGTTTATAGTGATAGCAAACGCAATTTTAATAGGTAACTGTCTTCTAGTCAATTGTAAAGTCATATTTGATAACCTCTAACTGTATTTTGACATTGCAATTGTACTTCGTATTTTATGACGTCGTATTAGCAATAAATGTACGATGGAGGGAGAAATCACAAATATATTTGTGTAAAAACAGTGTCCAAAACATGTGTTTGGTGTTCGAAATGCTTGTCCCGGCTTGTACGACGGGCAGGGATAGGGGACTGTCAATAAACCTATAAGTTTAATAACTTTTAAGTAAATATTGAAATTGTTCTAAGCACGTTATGCAAAAAAAGAGGAATTTTGTAATGGGATTGTCTGTTCGAGATTAATAAGTTAGCTTCGTAAAATGTACAAAATATTGTCTGATTTGTGATGCGCATGTGCATCCATGATGCCGTTTTGCCTGTGACAGTTAAAAGTGTCTTATGTTAAAATTTTCCACAAACAGTAAGTTTTAGCGCAAAATCGTTTTGCAATGTCAGAAGCCCAGTAAAAAAATGTTTCTAAAGATACCTCACTTATGCCTCTATGAAGAGTATGTGCTGAGAAAAAGGGATGTTGACTCGAGAAATAATGTATATGATAAACAAATAATCTAACCTAAAAATTCTGGATTTCCCCAAGCTTACAGTATATTCTTGCTGACGTTATAATCGTAAAATACTCTACAATACAAAATACTCTACAATACAAAATACTCTACAATACAAAATACTCTACAATACAAAATACTCTACAATACAAAATACTCTACAATACAAAATAATCTACAATACAAAATACTCTACAATACAAAATACTCTACAATACAAAATACTCTACAATACAAAATACTCTACAATACAAAATACTCTACAATACAAAATACTCTACAATACAAAATACTCTACAATACAAAATACTCTACAATACAAAATACTATACAATACAAAATACTCTACAATACAAAATACTCTACAATACAATACTCTACAATACAAAATACTCTACAATACAAAATACTCTACAATACAAAATACTCTACAATACAAAATACTCTACAATACAAAATACTCTACAATACAATACTCTACAATACAAAATACTTTAAAACACAATAAATACTGCACATTACAGTGAAACACAATCGTTATAGCGAACACCAAAGAAAAATAACGTTCGTTATTTACTTCCAAAAGAAAGATAAAGAACAATGTCACAAACCACAAGGGTCGTCTAGTTTCAAAAACAGATACATCACTTTTAACAAATTTTATACGACACAAAAAGAACTAAAATACACCTTGATTTAATGAAAAAATTTCAATTTTTTTACAAACTATTTTGAAGTATACGCATGTTTCAGAAAAGTTGCAAATCTCAAAAATTATTAATTATTGAGGAAATAGTTTTTTAGTTTGATCTATCAGGTCTTGCAACAAAGCCTTGTGATCTATCTGGTTTTGCAACAAAGCCTTGTGATCTGTCTGATTTTGCCACAAAGCCTTGTGGTCTATCTGGTTTTGCAACAAAGCCTTGTGATCTGTCTACTTTTGCAACAAAGCCTTGTGATCTACCTTATTTTGCAACAATGCCATTTGATCTGTCTGGTTTTGAAACGAAGCCTTGTGATCTATCAAGTCTTGCAACAAAGCCACGAGATCTATGTGGTTTTGCAACAAAGCCTGGTGATCTGTCTGATTTTGCAACAAAGCCTTATGGTCTATCTGGTTTTGCAACAAAGTCTTGTGATCTGTCTGCTTTTGCTACAAAGCCTTGTGATCTGTCTGCTTTTGCAACAAAGCCTTGTGATCTACCTTATTTTGCAACAATGCCATTTGATCTGTCTGGTTTTCAAACAAAGTCTTGTGATCTATCAGGTCTTGCAACAAAGCCACGAGATCTATGTGGTTTTGCAACAAAGCCTTGTGATCTGTCTGGTTTTTAAACAAAGCCTTATGGTCTATCTGGTTTTGCAACAAAGCCTTGTGATCTATCAGGTTTTGCAACAAAGCCACGAGATCTATGTGGTTTTGCAACAAAGCCTGTCTGTTTTTGCAACAAAGGCTTGTGATCTGTCTAATTTTGCTACAAATCCATTTGAACTGTCTGGTTTTGAAACAAAGTCTTATGATCTATCAGGTTTTGCAACAAAGCAATTTGATCTATGTGGTTTTGCAACAAAGCCACGTGATCTATTTGGTTTTGCAACAAAGCCTTGTGTTTTACCTTATTTTTCAACAAAGCCTTGTGATATATCTAGTTTTGCAACAAAGCCACGTGATTTATTTGGTTTTGCAACAAAGCCTTGTGTTTTACCTTATTTTTCAACAAAGCCTTGTGATATATCTAGTTTTGCAACAAAGCCACGTGATTTATTTGGTTTTGCAACAAAACTATGCGAAGTATCTGGTTATAAAAAAAACAAAAATACTGTAACTGGATTTTTAATTTTTTGCATTTTTTAAAATAAAAAATTAGAAGTAATAAAAATAACATTTGAAGGTTATATACGTTCAGGTAAGGAATAATAATAATATGTTATTCATTTTATTTATTAACAAAAATAAGTAAATACACAAATGTTTAGTACAGATTTTTAACAAATTAACATAATCTTACACTATTACTACATTTACTTAACTAGTAACATGCTGACAAAAAGCTCAAACGTTGTCTTCAGTTTCAATTGTTGGACCTTTTACAATGTTCTTGTAATACGTTAGGTATTCCAGTGTTTTCCACTCTTCACTAAATTGTTTTTCTAGCAATGTGAGTACATCTTTTGCTTTTACAGTTGATACCATACCAACGGATGGTATAACATCGGTCATGTTGATTTTTTGAAATTTTAGAATATTTTGTAGCCAAAACGCTACATGCTCATCATATAGTAATCCTTAATTTGCCCTCCGCATTCATCCGAGGCATGGCGGATTGTTGTTACTTCTTCCGGTTTATTAATACTATTTAACAATCGTATATATCTGAAGCAATTCCGTTTGCATTCTTAGCTTGTTTCATTATCGTTTCAATGATAGACGAATACATTTTCTTTAGTTTTCTTACATTTTGAAGCACCAAGTTAGGTTATATTTATATAATTGTCTTGAATAATAAGCTCTTTGATCGGTTACCTATGGAATTACTTGATTTTTTTTACATTCGAAAGAGATAGTAATTATTTTTTTATTTTCTTCTTGAAAGATTATTTTTGCTGGTTTAGTACAATTTTAATCAAGAGATAGGCAAGTTGAACACATCTGTTTTTTAAAAACCCAACGCCAATATTAAAATATCTGTTAAATATTCTTCACTTTTGTTCGAAGTTTACTTCTGACTCGGGTACTGCCTTGCTGTTTTACACCTGCAGTAGCGATTCTCAAACACCCATTTATAGTTCTTAACTGATTTTTCTTAAACTAAACATTGATATAGCATTTCTTACATTTAAAACATTTCTTAGTAAATACACATTGATTCTCTCTCACTTTTTTCTTCAGGCATATCGTCACTTTAAAAATGTCTTGAAATAGCACTTGATTTTAAGAACTTTTTAACGTAAATTGTCTTAAAGTAAAATGTAAAAATGTCCTCTTACATACTGGAACACTTTTCTGGAAGACCTTCCAAAAATTAAATATTTAGCAGTCAATTAATTTGTCCCGGATCGGCATATTTAATATCTTTGTAATTATATGCTTTCTTTATCTTCCTTCGGTTTCATGTGTTGTTCATAGAAGTACCACAGGCGCCATATCTGTAGTTGAAGAAATTCCGTTTACACTCTTAGGGTGTTCATTTTCTTTTCAATGATAGATGAATAAATTTTCATTAATTTTCTTACACTTTGAAGAACCAACAACAGCAGTTAGGTAATGTTTAAATAACTGTCTTGAATAATAAGAACTTTGATCGGTTACCTTGGAATTACTCGATTTTTTTTTTGACAATAGTAAGATTTATTAATTTATTTTCTTCTTGAAGGATCTTATAAATGGTTTTTGTCTTTAGTT
>CM040189.1:16123689-16133689 GCA_022606455.1 Callitettix versicolor
TTCCAAAATTTGTAAAGTTAAAGCTTTGTTCTTGTGTTGACTTACTTAATTCTGCTGCTGCAGCAGGTGTTGGGTGTTGAGCATTGAAAAACTTCATTAAATTAATTATGCAATTCAAATTATAAGTGAAGTAGTTTTATTAGAAAATTTCCATTTGAAAAAAAAGTTATTTGTTTGACATCTTGAAAATACTCAGATTATATATATATATATATATATATATATACACATACACATACATACACATATATACACACACACACACACACACACACACACACACACACACACACACACACACACACACACACACACACACACGAGGTGTGTTCAGAAAGTAACGAGAATTTTTAAATTTCGTGAGATTGGAGAGTCCGATTGTCAAACATTTTTTTTTATTATGTTGGTCTACATGCCCTTGACGTATGATAAAACTTTCAGCTGTTTTCATTGTTCACTTTGTCTGTGACAGCCACTAAGGTTAGACGTGTTTTTACGAGCTCGGCGATTTTCGTTTGTTAAAAGAAATGGATCACAGAATTTGTATCAAATTTTGCGTACAAAAAATGGAATAAAGTGTAACAAAGTGTGTGAAATGTTAACAAAGGCCTATGGTGAGTCTGCTATGAGTAAATCAAGAGTTTACGAGTGATATAAGCGTTTCCAAGAAGGCCGTGAAGACGTTGAAGATCACGAACGCCCTGGACGCCCCAGCACATCAACAACCGATGAAAACGTGGAAAAAGTGAAAGAAATGGTTATGAACAATCGCCGAATCACAATTAGAGAGGTCGCTGATGATGTTGGCATATCGATTGGATCATGTTATGACATTGTTTCCAATTTTTTTGTGTATGAAACGCGTGGCAGCAATTCGTTCCAAAACTGTTGAATTTTGCACAAAAACAGCAGCGAATGGAAGTTGCTCAGGAGTCACTAAATGAAGTCAACGATGATGCAGAATTACTGAAACGTATTATGACAGGTGACGAAACATGGGTTTAAGGATATGACGTCGAAACTTAGGGTCAATCATCCCAGTGGAGGTATTCTGGTTCGCCAAGACCGTAAAATTCTCTACAAGTGCGGTCGAACGTGAAGGTTATGCTCACTGTGTTCTTCGATATTAATGGCATAGTGCATCATGAATTCCTGTCACCAGGTGAAACGGTCAATAAGGAGTACTACCTACAAGTTCAACGCCATTTGCGTGAAGAAATCCGAAAAAAACGCCCTGATCTGTGGAAAAACAATCCATGGCTTTTGCACCACGATAATGCACCAGCTCATACTTCATTGCTTGTTCGTGAATTTTTGGCCAAAAACAGTACTGTAACGATGCCCCAGCCTCCATATTCACCAGACTTTTTCCTATTTCCAAAAATAAAAAGAACCTTAAAGGGCCGTCGTTTTACAGCCGTAGATGACATTAAAAGCGCATCGCTGAAAGAACTAAAGGCTATCTCAAAGATCGAGTTTGAAAAGTGTTTCGAGGATTGGAAGAAGCACTGGCACAAGTGCATAAACTTCAGTGGGGACTACTTTGAAGGCGACAACATCAACATCAATGTAGAAGAATAAATAAATATTTTGTTCAAACACACTTACTATATATATATATATAAAACACTTGTACACTTACTGATCTGTTGCCTGGGTCTTCTGACATATGGTGATGGTGTTTCATATCTTCTATATAAACCTGAAAAAAAATTATTAGACAAAATTAAATATATAGAGAAATAGTTTTTTTAACGATGTCTTACTGAAAAATAAGCTTTTAGGTAGTAATCATAGTACGACCCAGACCAGGGACTATAAAATATGCGCCGGTATTTAATTTTATAACTCTTTTTTATAAAATATAAAACTTTTTGTCAAAAAGTGTTCTGCATGCCTAATGTGGCACTCATTTCCCTCATCTCTGTGTTTTTCAATTTACCAGTGATATATTTCGAAAATTTGTAAAGTTAAAGCTCTTTTCTTGTATTGAATTACATAATTCTGCTGCTGCAGCAGGTGTTGGGTGTTGAGCATTGGAAAAACTTCATTAAATTAATTATGCAATACAAATATATAATTAAAGTAGTTTTATTAAAAAATTTCAATGTGAAAAAAAGCTATTTGTTTGACATCTTTAAATACTCAGATTGGGTGATATATATCTAAACTTTGTACACTTACTGAGCCATTCCGTGGACCTGGAATTTTGTGCTGGTGGTCGTAATCTCATATATGTAGCTGAAAAAAAATAATAGCAAAAATTTAGTTTTTTTAACGACATCCTACTGAAAAATAAGCTTTTAGGTAGTAATCATAGTAATAAATTTTATATTTTTTTTTATAAAATATAAAACTTTTTATCAAAAAGTGTTCTGCATGTCTATTTTGACACTCATTTCCCTCATCTGGGTGTTTTACCCCAGTGACATATTTCTAAAATTTGTACACCTACTTTTCCTTCAGTCCAGCATGCAGTTCGAACAATGTATGTGAACAAATGTATTGTCACAAGATGGAAAAATGAACAGAGTAAATCAATAATGGAACACAAAGTTATAAATATTGTTTAATATTTCTGTTAGGGAATAATATATTTGATAACCATAATGGTAACACCCAAGTCAGGACCTTAAAATGTCCATCGACTCTAATTTCAAAGAACATTTTGTGGAAAATATTTTATTACCCCTTAAAATTGGTTAGAATCGAAACTTATTTTCCTTAAGTTTGGGATTTACAATGTGCCGGTGATATATATAATGTGATATATATACATTAGAGGTGGGCGTTTCTGCTATTTTTACAAAACGTCAACAAACTGTTTGTTGAGGGAAAAAATCTGATTTTTAAAACAGTTGGAAAAAAACAGTTTAGAAAACTGAAACTCAAAGTTGTATTAGAAGATAAAACATAAAGCACATACGTTCAGTTTTCTAAGACTACTTTTCATTCCCACTGCCACCATGTCCTTAACTGTTTTTGGGTATAAAGCATTTAGAAAGGTTAAAAATAATCCTTATAAGTGTAGTAATAATTAAATTACATTCTCAAAACGTAATAATTATGTATGCCATTTATATTTACAAAATGCAATGAATTTCTAATAGAAGCATTCTTTTATTTACTTAAAAATTAAATAGTCCTTTGCATATTAACCAAAATGCAAACAATTTTGAATAATTTTAGTTGATTAAAAATACTGATAATTGATAATAAATATAAAAAATATGTTTACATAAAATTAGGCTCTGTATCTACAAAATGTGAGAGGTTGTTACTACAACTCACAACAAAATAGAGATAAACGTTGACATTGACCAAACAGTTCTTACTTCACTACAAGCAACAAGCAACTTTGGAATAAAGGGAAAAGCATAAAAGAAGTTAGAAGAAAAGCAGTTAGCAGGCAAACAGCAGGAAAACAGTTTTAGCGCTTGTGGCAACGTTCGAATAGAACAGTCCAAATCAAACTGCTTGTTTTCGTTTGAAAAATCAGTTTGTCGTTTATAGAAAAGCAGTTTTTTTAACAGTTTGGTGTTTTCTGCCCCACCACTAATATCAAGTGGAGAGAGTACTGAACTGAAATAATCTAGATAATCTATATAACTGGGTGGGTCAGTGATGCCAATTGGCGGGTAATTATAAGGGTAAAGATAAGCGGGTAATTTTGTCTCGCTAAGTAAGGTGACAAATCGTCCTCCTTTGTAGGTTCTGTCCTTCCTTGATATGAAGTTTTCAATGGTGTTTTTTGCCTTTATCTGAAGTTAATTGGTCAGATATTGAAGTGTTGAGTTTTTGTCGACAGAAATGCCCGATAATAAAATCGATAACGATTGTCTGTTTGACGAAAAGGAAGACTAAATTTATATTTAAATTCTGATAAATTCGAACCATGGAAAAATCAAGCATGTTGAAATTGATAAAAGATGGGTGAAAATATTTGACCATTTCAAAAATGAACGTATTCCATATGAAAATTCAGCTGTTCTTGTTGTACGCTGCCCTGGTACTAATGCAGCAGTTGAAAGAGTTTTTTTTCAATTAGTAATGATTTCTGGACCATATGAAAAATCATATCGATACTATAGCTGCAGCACTTGATGTAAAATTTAATACGAAGCATATATCTTGTTGTTCAATTTCCAATATATTGTTAGAAAACGATATTGACAAAAATATTCACTCAATGGAAAAATAATCATATAATTAAATAATTCCCCTCAGGGGGTGATATCAATAATCAAATATATATGCATATATATAATATATATATATATATATATATATATATATATATATATATATATATATATAATGTGTATACTTACTCCATTCCATCCTGGTTGGACGATTGGATGGTATGTATAAAGTTCGTAGTATATTATCTGAAAAAAAGAACAGCATTAAATTAATAATAAAATTAAAGATATAAAGAAATAGTTTTTTTAACAATTTCCTAACGAAAATGAGCATTTATGTAGCAATCATAGTATGACCCAGACCTTGGACTATGAAATACGCGACGATCCTCGACAGTGCAACACTTTTTGTGGAATATATTTACCCCTAAACAGACAGTGAGCCACAGAACAGAATCAACACTCATTTCCTTCAAGTCTGGGTTTTACCTTTTGACGGTGAAATTTTAAAATTTTTAGACTTTAGAGCAGGGGTCTCCAAAGTACGGCCCGAGGGCCACATCCGGCCCGCGGACAGATTTTGTCCGGCCCGCGGAGAGCTTTTTTTCATCAGTGGACTATTTCGCTTTTTACCACCGGCAACAATGATAAAATGGTTTTGGCCATCGGAACTTACTAGAGTAATCAGTATGGCCCTAAGGCTGGAAAGTTTGGAGACCCCTGCTTTAGAGGAACAATGTGAACGTGAATAGCTGAAGAAAACGTAAAGATACAAATGAAGTAGTCTTATTAGAAAAGACGCTATTGAATATCCGTCAATTTAACATCCAGACCAACGATTATGAAATGTTCGCCATCTTTAAACCAATAGAACTTATTGCGGAGAATATAAACGACCTCTCAACAGTGATCTAGAGGTCAGAGTAGGCTGTCATTTCCTTCAGGCCTGTTTTTTACCATTATATTTTATAGAATTTGATGATACATGATAACTTTTGCTGATACATTTCTATAGGTTACACTTACCAAAAGTTCGATTCGCATGGTCCTCATGAGATCGACCATAGAGGATGTCACGAACTGTAAACAAATAAATACGTTAAATTAATAACTGACCATAAATATATAATGAAATAGATTTATTGGATAATTTCCGTTACAAAATAAGATGTAGGTTAGCCATCTTAGTAATATCCTGACCAGGACTTTCAATGAACGACAATTCATGACAATACAGCTCGATGTGAAGACCTATAGTTTTTGCGGGGCTCTGTATGGGTGGACACATTTTCCCCCAACTATTCAGGGAACTTAACGAAAAGTAAACTAATTGTAATTTCTAAGACTCAAACCCCTTGAGGATTTGCGGAAATGGACCTGGGAGATGGGAATATGGGTAAGAAATAAATGGGGTATCCACCAACTGTGGACTGTGCATGTTAACCTACAAAACGGTAAGGCGGCAAACTTTTTTTTTTGAGCAGTTTGCTTGAAACAGGAGAAGCTGACGTCGCTTTACTGCAGGGACTTTGGGTGAAGGAAGGCAGAACAGGTGATTAACTGTAAGCGGAAGTAAGTTGGCTCACCACAGATCAGCCGCTAAGCCGAAAAACTTGCATTGTTTTATTTAAAAAAATATTTTTTAACGTCCAACTATTGTGCACACTTGGGCTAATGCAGACGATGGTATGCTTTATAGTGTATGAAAATGCCAAGCCCTGGCCGGGAATCGAACCCGGGTCCTCGGGGTGAAAGCCCAGTACGCTATCAACTAGGCCACCGAGGCGACTACGCCTTGTTTTAAGGAATAATATTGAGGTACTAATTTTATATTCTTTATGTACCAAAGATAGCACAGTAATCAGTATTGAATTACAACTTGGATATAGGAGCAGAAGAATTGTACTGACCTCTGCGTACTTTTCAACACGAGGACATGTACAGCTTCCCGCCCATCAGCTTTAGGAGGGTGGTGGAGTACTGCCGTGATGGAGTTGTGAGCCGACGTCAATGCGCACACACAACACACGCACAAGCACGCGCACACGCGCGCATGAACATACACGCGCGCGCGCGCGCGCACACACACACACACACACACACACACAGTGGGGGAGCAGCGACACAAACGAGAGAGCGGAGCACCTACTTTCCTTTATCTTAGCATCTTAACTTGATATTTTTAGCAATGATAATACACCAATTTTTGTAAGGAAGGATAGAAGTAAGTATTTAGGTATGTAAGCATCCTGTGTGGTCCAATGGCAACTACACCATGCTGAGAAGGTAGTACTGTATGTGTCTAAAGAGCTGTCTATGTCGGATCATAGTCTCATAGTCACGGATCTCGGAGTAGATATCAGTATACGAGTATAAATATCAAAATTATAGTAATACCAGATAAGAGGCCTTTGAAGAGAGATAAGGCTGACCTCTGGGATCTTAGGTGGCCAATTGGACAGCCATTTTGCTAATACTCAGGCCAGGGTCGATGAAATGTATGGCGATACTAAACTGTATAACACTTTTATTAAACAAATATAAAACGTCCTATCAAAAAGTGTTCTACAGGTCCCATTCGGCACTCATTTCCCTCGGCTGTGTGTTTTGCTATTTGCCAGTTATATATTTCTAAAATCTGTACACTTACTGGTCGGTTCGGAAGGCTCCCGTTGCAACGCAGCCACAATCAGGTTCACTTCATAATCTGTGAAAACACCACATTTAATTAATAGTGACATGTAAACGTACAATTAAAATTGTTTCATTAGAACATTTCTATAACGAATCCAGCTATTTGTTTCACATCTTGGTAATACCCAGCCCAGTGACGATGAAATGTGCGCCGGTACTAACTCTAAAGTACTTTTTATTGAAAATACGCTTATATAAAGTTCACTCAAAAAGTGTTCTACAGGTCTAATTCGGCGCTCATATCCTCAGCTGTGTTTCTTACCATTTACCAGTGATATATTTCTAAAATGTGCAAACTTACCCAACTGAGCTGGGTCTGGCGCGGTGTCAGACATTGAATAATTAGTAGATAGTGCATCAAGTGCTGTATCTGATAGTGTAGCTGATGTTTCGTCAGGTGTTGTTTCTGTTGTTGCGCCAGGTGTTTCATCAGTTGATGCATCATGTGTTGAATCAGAAGTTCTATCAAGTGTTGTATCTGGTAGTGCAGCTGATGTTTCGTCAGGTGTTGTATCTGTTGTTGCGCCAGGTGTTTCGTAAGTTGAATCAGGTGTTGGATCAGAAGTTATATCAGATGTATCAAGTGTTAAGTATGGTAGTGCATATATTGTTAAATCTCGTGTTTCGTTATGGCTTGTTTCTGTGTTGGTGCCAAGTAGTCCTCCATCGGTAGTTGCGTCCGGTGTTGCAATGTGTACTGAAAAAAACGTCATTAAATTTAATAGTGTAATATAAAGATATAAATAAAAGAGTTACTGTACTGTGCTATTTTACCCCCTTTGTAACTCATCATTCTTTCTTATAACTTATCCTTTATTTGTAAACAGTTTAATCTAAAACACAGTAAACGACACACAATACAATTTTCAGATTAAGACTAATCTCTTTATAATTTAAACGAGCAAATAAATATCACCTAATATTTCACTGATTATATATTAGCATAGCTTGTAGAAGTCACGCAGCGTTACTTTTCCTATAAAAATTCACTTCAGTTATCAGTTACTGCTTTATTTTCATTAAAAATATAATTTGGAAAAAACATTTTTTTTCTCATCAATTTTTAAAGTAAAACAATCACTTAGATGTGAGCTTGGGCCTCATAGAGTTTCATAAGAAAACTGAGGAATATTAAGGGAATAATAAGGAATCTATAAGGGATTGTAATAATGGAACTTGCATTTAACATATCTTCATGAAACGATTGTTGAAACATATGCTGGCAAATTGACTGACACAATCACCGATCACAGGGAATACTAATAATGTGCTATGCTACAAGATATATGTCCGTACCAATTTAAGAAAGCTGACATCTGTCCAGTCTACAAGGATGGCTCAACAAGTATGGTGAACAAGTAATCGTACTAATTTCTAATTTATCAAAGGTTTTTTAAAACAAAATATTTTTGCCAGGTTGTTTAGTTTTGCAAAGAAATATAATCTCCTGACTACCAGACAATTTGGCTTCCTCAAGAGGAAAGGGACAGCTGCTCCTCTGCCCTACTGAGAAATTTTATTTATGAAAATCTAAGTCTCAGTAACCCAACTGTAATAGTTTTTTGCATTACCTCCAGTGTAAAGTTACCTAATATTTCAAACCATACAATTTGAAATAAAAAAGTGCTTAAAAAATAGAAAAGTTGTTATTGATTAACTAAAAATATTAGTCTATCACAGGGTGGACTTCTTCCTTATCTTTTCCAACTTATTGTTTTTGCTTGATTTTAAAAATAATTTAATACTGTCGAATTAAAATGAAGAATTATCAACTTTTTATAAAATATTATTTGTGTTGGTATCAAGTATAAATATTAATCGGTGGACCAACCATGTACGGGCATTTATGCCCTCTATAGGTCTTTTTATGTATAATTACTTTTGTATGTAACTGAAATTTTGTAATTAATAAATAAAATAAAACTATATTCCAAAATATTTCTTAAGATGTTAGAAAAGTATTGGACTAAGTGGCGAGTACATCCAGTACAAAGTTATCTAACATTTCAAACCACACAATCCTGCCAAGACGCTGTTCATTATTGTAAACAATTTTAAACATGTTTCTAATTAATACGTTGTACCTTATGCCACGCCCACTTTGTTGCTAGAGAGGAATGGTGTTTTTTATTTGTCTGTGTCAAAATTACTTTCTTTCAAATAATCACAATCAATATCATATACAACGTAAACAATTCTTGCTTTGTACTGATTTTTGCTTCATGAATTTGTATCTGTAATTATTGACATTGTCATCTCTGATCCTGATTAAACCTCGTATATCTCTTTCGTACTTCGACCGGAAGCTGAGGTAATTCTTCTTTGGGTGTTTGCAATTTTATTGAAACTTTACAGGCTACTTTGACACGCCTATCTTGCTTCCATGTCCATTGAGCAGCAAGTGTAATATCTCAAAGTTCTTTTCAAGCTTTGTTAACCCACACAGCCTACAATATATCCATCGCTATCTCAAAGTTCTTCTCAATCCTTGTGTACCCACATAGTCTACAATATACCTGTCGCTATTTCGAGGTTCTTCTCAAACCTTGTGTACCCACATTGTCTACAATATACCTGTCGCTATTTCGAGGTTCTTCTCAAACCTTGTGTACCCACATAGTCTACAATATACCTGTCGCTATTTCGAGGTTCTTCTCAATCCTTGTGTACCCACATAGTCTACAATATACCTGTCGCTATTTCGAGGTTCTTCTCAAACCTTGTGTACCCACATAGTCTACAATATACCTGTCGCTATTTCGAGGTTATTCTCAAACCTTGTGTACCCACATAGTCTATAATATACCCGACGCTATTTCTAGATTCTTCTCAAATCTTGTGTATCCACATAGCCTATAATATACCCATCGCTATCTCAAAGTTCTTCTCAATCCTTGTGTACTCACATAGCCTACAATATATCCGCAGCTATTTCGAGGTTCTTCTCAATCCTTGTGTACCCACATAGCCTACAATATACCCGTCGCTATTTCGAGGTTTTTCTCAAACCTTGTGTACACACATAGCCTACAATACACCTGTCGCTATTTCGAGGTTTTTCTCAAATCTTGTGTACCCACATTGTCTACAATATACTTGTCGCTATTTCGAGGTTCTTCTCAAACCTTGTGTACACATAACCTACAATATACCTGTCGCTATTT
>CM040189.1:16148689-16176189 GCA_022606455.1 Callitettix versicolor
GCCTGTCAGGTCAATAATGCAGCGGTAATAATTATAAAAATTGAACCCACACTAAATAGATGAACCTAACCTGTTTGTTCACTGAGAATAAACAATGCGGAGACAGCTGTTCCGTCTTAATGCATACAATTACTTTCCTGCAATTTTTTATAAAACATCTAACAATTAGTTAAATGTTGTTTTAAATAACGCATTATCCGCTGCACGCAGCTGTCTCGCTGATGTGACGGAAACGAATCTCCAAAAGCAATGTTTTACGTACAACAAATACAGAATATAGAGCTTACCGTTTGCCGATGATCAGCATACATTGCCGCTTTAAATGTTCAAAGTAAGCTTTGACGGCGGTGTCGTATTTTTAAAAAAACGTGAACGTAAAGTTATCAATTTTCAAAATATTTTGAAATTACCGCCATTGTGAAACTGTATGTTGTTCGCTTTTGTTGCAGGGTAAAGGTATGTCCACGTTATTACTGTAATCAGTTTTTAAGCCCAATTCCAATCAAATCGGACCAAAATTGTAAACATGAGCTTGCTACACACACACATACACACACACACACACACACACACACACACACACACACACACACACACGCATATATATATATATATATATATATATATATATATATTATATACATATAATATATGACGCATAATCAAATGAAATGCACACACACACACACACACACACACACACACACACACACACACACACACACACACACACACACACACACACACACACACATATATATATATATATATATATATATATATATATATATATATATATATATATATATATGTGTGTGTGTGTGTGTGTGTTTTAACAAGCTCATGTTTACAATTTTGGTCCGATTTGATTGGAATATATATATATATATATACTCGTATATATATTGTTTGTCATATCACTCGGGATACACATATATGAATTTTTTATAACTCAGGAAGTGACATATAAATGTGCAACAGCATTCGTTTCCAGGTCCCAGGTCCGGGTCTTAGCATGATAGTCTCTCTGCAGGTCATTTTCTAACAATATCCTCTGAAAACAGGCTAACAATATCCTGCGTACATTTAATGCCCTACAGATAGAAAATTGAATGTATTAAATAATCGATTGTTACAACTCACAGTAATACAGTATTTGCAATGCGTCATATATTTCTTTTTGTAACAATTCTGTCTGTCTGTACAGTTGCGATTCGATCAACAGAATTGTGACAATGCGAGGGGGTCTGTCTGTACAGTTGCGATTCGATCAACAGAATTGTGACAATTCGAGGGGGAAAATGTCTGTCTGTACAGTTGCGATTCGATCAACGGAGTTGTGACAATTCGAACGGGAAATGTCTGTCTGTACGGTTGCGATTCGATCAACAGAATTGTGACAATTGAAGGGGGAAAATGTTTCTGTACAATTGCGATTCGATCAACAGAATTGTGACAATGCGAGGGGGAAATGTCTGTCTGTACAGTTGCGATTCGATCAACAGAATTGTGACAATTCGAGGGGGAAATGTCTGTCTGTACAGTTGCGATTCGATCAACAGAATTGTTACAATTCGAGGGGGAAATGTCTGTCTGTACAGTTGCGATTCGATCAACAGAATTGTGACAATTCGAGGGGGAAATGTCTGTCTGTACAGTTGCGATTCGATCAACAGAATTGTAACAATTCGAGGGGGAAAAATGTCTCTGTATAGTTGCGATTCGATCAACAGAATTCTGTCAATTCGAGAGGTAAAATGACTGTCTGTACAGTTGCGATTCGATCAACAGAATTGTGACAATTCGAGGGGGAAATGTCAGTCTGTACAGTTGCGATTCGATCAACGGAATTGTGACAATTCGAGGGGGAAATGTCAGTCTGTACAGTTGCGATTCGATCAACAGAATTGTGACAATTCGAGGGGGAAATGTCTGTCTGTACAATTGCGATTCGATCAACAGAATTGTGACAACTCGAGGGGTAAAATGTCTGCCTGTATAGTTGTGATTCGATCAACAGAATTGTAACAATTCGAGAGGGAAAATGTCTTTCTGTACAGTTGCGATTCGATCAACAGAATTATGACAATTCGAGAGGGAAAATGTCTTTCTGTACAGTTGCGATTCGATCAACAGAATTATGACAATTCGAGGGGAAAATGTCTTTCTGTACAGTTGCGATTCGATCAACGGAATTGTGACAATTCAAGGGGAAAATGTCTGCCTGTACAGTTGCGATTTGATCAACAGAAGTGTGACAATTCGAGGGGGAAATGTCTGTATGTACAGTAGCGATTCGATCAACAGAATTGTGACAATTCGAGGGGGAAATGTCTGTATGTACAGTTGCGATTCGATCGTCAGAATTGTGACAAATCGAGGGGTAAAATATCTGTCTGTACAGTTGCGATTCGATTAACAGAATTGTGACAATTCGAGGGGGAAATGTCTGACTGTACAGTTGCGATTCGATCAACAGAATTGTGACAATTGGAGGGGGAAATGTCTGTCTGTACAGTTGCAATTCGATCAACAGAATTGTGACAAATCGAGGGGAAAAATGTCTTTCTGTACAGTTGCGATTCGAATAACGGAATTGTGACAATTCGAGGGGGAAATGTCTGTCTGTACAGTTGCGATTCGATCAACAGGATTGTGACAATTCGAGGGGAAAATGTCTGTCTGTACAGTTGCGATTCGATTAACGGAATTGTGACAATTCGAGGGGGAAATGTCTGTCTGTACAGTTGCGATTCGATCAACAGAATTGTGACAATTCGAGAGGGAAAATGTCTTTCTGTACAGTTGCGATTCGATCAACAGAATTGTGACAATTCGAGGGGGAAATGTCTTTCTGTACAGTTGCGATTCGATCAACAGAATTGTGACAAATCGAGGGGTAAAATGTCTGTCTGTATAGTTGTGATTCGATCAACAGAATTGTAACAATTCGAGAGGGAAAATGTCTTTCTGTACAGTTGCGATTCGATCAACAGAATTGTGACAATTCGAGAGGGAAAATGTCTTTCTGTACAGTTGCGATTCGATCAACAGAATTGTGACATTTAAAATTCAAGGGAATGTTTACTACTGCAAAGATCTATCCAACACTCTTTGTCCTTATTCGTAATAAATCAGCATTCATCACCGGCTGTCTTGGCGTGACAAGTAGCTGGAGTGATTTTGAATGATGAAGAGCCAGAAACGGTCAGGTGTGCGAACAGACCCCGAACAAGAAACAGATGATTTATGTGCGGGAGTTAGGGAGCGTTATTTGTAATCATATTTGGCAGGGAAATATCGGCAATAATTCAGAGGACGTAATAAATATGAAAATACCTCAAAGCTGAGCTGTCGAATAACACATGAGGGAAATGTAAAAGAAGACTGACAGTGTAAAGGCAGACGGCATAATGCAATGCGGCATTAGGGCTTAGGAAGAGAATTTTCGATAACAGACAGCTATATTTAGAAAAGTAAAAACAACGGGGTGAACGCAAAATACTCAATTCTGTCAGTATTTATATTAGTGTTTTTATTAAAGAATTTCCGTTGAAATAAATTCAGTTATTGAACGAAAAATAAAAAGCATATATTATGCTTTCTCTTTCGTTTTATTTTAATTACGATAATTTATTCGAAAACACGACAAATTAACACAGCTAGTTTTTAACAACATACCTAAAACGCATTATAGCCTATCAGCTGTTCAACGAAATCAGCTGATCGTTACAAATTAATATAGAACAACTGATCTTTTACTGTAAAACAGCTAGTTTTTAACAGCATAACCTAAAACTGATTATAGTCTATCAGCTGTTCAATGAAATCAGCTGATCGTTACGAATTAATTTGAAACAACTGATATTTTACTATAACTCGTATCACGCGACGCGCAAAATTCAACGTCACAATCAGCCCTAAAACATTGTAAGACACGCATCCGGTATCTTGAAATGAGCACCGATCTTAAGGAATAATTAAAGGTTTTACGAGAGAGTGGGTACGCAATTTTGATCGCATTTGAATCAAACTTGGTACAAAAATATTTTTTTTATAATAGCATGGAGAACAGTTTGAAAATGGCTGTCAATTCTAGTCATTAAAAGTTCGTAACTTTTTTATTTTAATTACAAAATTTAGCATTTTGAATTTTCAAAATCTGTTGAAATTAAAAAACTGAATTTGACGGCGGTCTAGATACATTTTCGTAATTTCAGCATACAGTAGAGTCTCGATTAACCGTCATTATCAGGACAGTTAGGTGACGGATAATAGAATAGACGGATCACAGAAATAAAACACCCGTACTTTCGGCAATCGATAAAAAGAGCATACTGTACTCTGTTTATAGTATAAAATGTCTTATATTTTTGGAAAATGTAGTAAAACTCTTAAATTATCTATTTAACTCTAATTGTATCTTCTTTTCGTTTCACCCTCTTTGGGGTACGCTGAATTAATCATTTCTTGCGCGCTGTACTTTTCTTTGTTCCCAGTAGATCGTCATTCTTTCTGATCTCCTTTTCCTCTCCTCTTCTGAAATGATAGGTTTAGGTTTTACTTTGGTTTTATCTTGGAATCTTATTCTTTCGTCTTTGGTAATTATCTCTAATTGTATATTATATACATTTTACATACTTAGGTCTTCAATACAGTAAATTACCTGTACTTAGCCTTTACACGTAACATATGCAAGAGCATTGCGCGCGACACTTGGGATAATCACGTGATTGTTACTTGTCGACTTAAACGCTGAATGGTATTATCGTAAATAATGTGAGAGTGTTTATCTTTTAATAGATATGTCTTGAACCCTTTCCAGGTTTTTTGACACTATTTAAAGAGTCATTTCAATAAGTAGTAGGATTATAGATAATTTTTTATTATCAATGTTTGCTTAGGGTAGCAAGTAGGGCTGCCCATCTATGCTATAAATAAGACGTGTCCAGTTACAGTGTTTTGTTTTGTCTAGAAGGTCACTTTTATTATTTATTACAAATTATTTATTTTGGAAATCTGTTTTAAAATATCAGATAACAGAATTAACCTGATTGTAAATGAAGACTATTGTAATTTTAAATTTTAAAGTGATAATGCATGCAGATTTTAATTTCTGTTTATGATAGTAAAACTAGAGTTTCAAAACGAGAGTGAGATAAGATAATTACTTCTGGAATTTGCTTTCGTCACAAAGACAGATGTGTCTAAATTATTTTTTAGGCGAAGTAATTTAAATATTTTTTTAAAAAAACTTTCAGTCACAAAGTCAATTTTAAAAATATAATTTTCATATTTCTGAATTACGTTTTCTGACTCCCATAATCTTTAATGAGTACAAATTTGGAGGGTTCAGTTCGGCCGTTTGCAGCCCGAACTGTGCGTGTTATTGCAGGGACACGTGTTATGCGGAGAGAGACTTTAATGCCCATTTACTGTAAGTTAGAACGTTTTACTCGACCCTTCCAAAGATTATACGTTTTATACCTTTACAATATTATACAAATAAACCCAAACATTACCAAGCTGTTATTTAGTGTGCTATCCTGAGCGGATGTATAATTTTTTGTAATTGATTTGATAAGATACATTATTTCAAGGACAACTATATTTATGATGAGGATATTTTTCTCATCTGTAGTATTTTCTTTTCGTCCACCCTTACTGAGTTATTTCGGAGTACGTTTCAAAGGCTATCAACTTACTTTTTTTTAAGGCGAAAAGCACATTGAGGTTATTATCGCCCCCTAAATGTACGAGGTGTGTTCAGAGAGTAACGAGAATTTTTAATTTCGCGGGCTTGGAGAGTCCCATTGTCAAACATTCTTTTGTTAATTATGTTGGTATACTTGCCCTTGAGGTATGATAAAACTTTCAGCTGTTTTATTTGTTGACTTTGTCTGTGACAGCCACTAAGGTTAGATTTGTTTTTATGAGCTCGGCAATTTTCGTTTGTTAAAAGAAATGGATCAAAGAATTTGTTTCAAATTTTGCGTAAAAAATTGAATAAAGTGTAACGAAGTGTGTGAAATGCTAACAAAGGCCTATGGTGAGCCTGCTATGAGAAAAGCAAGAGTTTACGAGTGGTATAAGCGTTTCCAAGAAGGCCGTGAAGACGTTGAAGATGACGAACGCCCTGAACGCCCCAGCACATCAAAAACCGATGAAAACGTGGAAAAGTGAAAGAAATTGTTATGAACAATTGCCGAATCATAATTAGAGAGGTCGCTGATGATGTTGGCATATCGATTGCATCATGTCATGACATTGTTTCTAGTGTTTTGTGTATCATACGCGTGGCAGCAAAATTGGTTCCAAAATTGTTGAATTTTAAACAAAAACAGCGGCGAATGGAAGTTGCTCAGGAGTCACTAAATGAAGTCAACGACGATGCAGAATTACTGAAACGTATTATAACAGATGACGAAACACGGGTTTACAGATATGACGTCGAAACTAAGGCTCAATCATCCCAGTGGAGGCATTCTGGCTCGCCAAGATCGAAAAACGCTCGACAAATGTGGTCGAACGTGAAGACTACTTTTATTAAACGTTATTTTCTTTCTATGTTTTGCAGCTTTTAATAACAAAACCATTGCAAACGTAAGCTTATAAACAATAATTTTACAATAAGTAATAACAGCGATTCAGATTTTTAAAACGGAAATACATCTATGTCCATCTCAGGTACCTAAACCATGTTTTTTTAAATTTCATCTCAATCGGTCCAGTAGTTAATGTGTGATTGAATAACAAACAAAAACACATATAAACTTTCAAATTTAAAATATTGTATTAAGAAGTATAAAATATTATTAAAACGTCACTGTTGTAGCCTACAGCTAACACATATCACAAAACTAAATAATTCAGTTGTACTGGGTAAGTAGTATAATGGTATTTAAATATTATTATTTATTATTCACACCTACCAATATATAATAACGTATAAAACGTCACTGTTACACAGGTAACACTTGTCGTAAAACTAAATACTAAATAAAGTTGGACAGGGTAAGTAGTATAATGGCGTTTAAAATAATTTAAATATTTATTATTCACGCCTACCAATATATAATAAACGTATAAAACGTCACTGTTACACAGTTAACACTTGACACAAGACTAAATAATTAAGTTGGACTGGGTAAGTAATATAATGGCGCGAACATACAAGTTTTCACTTCAAAAATACATTTTAAAACAAAAATATATATATACGAGCGTGATGCGTGACGGCAAACTGAATTTTTTTCCTGTGCAAAACACACATCCATACCCCGCCATAAGAAGTATTCACTTCAAATATGTTTCTGCTATCATTAGTCATGGTAGTATTTACTAGTACAGACGACAAGTAGAAAGTGTGCTGCAGTGTTTAGTATAAGTCTGGTCCGCCACTGACTCACCAATATCTCCATTTTTGTTTCAAGAAAACATGAAAAATTAATACAGAATAGTCTCGATTAACCGTCAACTTGATTCTGTTTTCTGACATTTTTAAACAGTTTTCCGTAGTTTAACAAAAGTAAACTTCCGAACAAAACAAAACACAGTAACTGGACACGACGTATTCATAGGACAGGCGACGGCAACTGACACTAATTGCAACGCTAAGCAAACTTCGATAATCGAAAAATAAACGATCGTGGATCGAGACGAAAACAATTTAAATAGTGTCAATCTATTCTGAACGATTGCATGAACGTTCCTACTGAAAGATAAACACACTTGCTGTATTAAAGATCTACGAGGGTTGTTCGTAAAGTAAGGTTTCCAGGGCGCTAAAGTCGCTACGAACGCTGTTACGCGGTATCCGGTGACCTTGGCTTGCAGCTTGGTTCCCCCTCTCCCAATCACCACTCCGTGAGCTGTCTGCGACGCTCGGTTTTGGCTTGGCAGCCGTTAGTAATAGAGTTACCACTTATGTCTTCCGCCAGGTGCGAATTACGCTGTGATTCGTTTTTTGTGTGCAAAAAACACTGCGCCGGTGGTCATTCATTCCCACTGTGTGAAGTCTACGGGAAGAAATGTATGAGCATAGAACACGTGCGCGAATGGTGCAGAGAATTCAAAGACTGGCTTTCATGACGAATAGCGTTCCTGACGTCCATCTGTTTCGGACGAAATGATTGCGTAAGTGGAAGAAGCAAGGGTGACTGTTTGGGAGCCCTCCGAGATGATCGCTGATGTCAGAAAGGCTTGCATTGATAAAACGGCAACAGATTGATATGACCCGCGAATTTCTTCAGGCTTACGAAACCGATAGCGAGAAATTCTTGGACTCCATTGTCACTGGGGACAACATCTGGGTACACTACACGACACTGGAAAAGAAAGAACAATCACGTCAGTGGAAACATCCAGAGTCGCCGAAGCCGCGGAAATTCAAACACTGTCTGCCGGCAAAGTCATGGCGAGCGTGTTTTGGGACAGGAAGGGGTTATTGTTGTGCGAATTCATGAATACCGGAATAACAATCAATGCCGATCTTTACTGTGAGACGTTAAGGAACCTTTGTAGCGCGATTCAAAACAAGAGGAGAAGCATGCTCACGAAGGGAGTTTGTTTCCATCAAGACAACGCTCGTCCGCACACCGCCCGTGTATCAACCGATCTTATCAACCAATTTGGATTGGATACTGTCATACATCCGCCCTACAGCCCGGACGTAGCCCCAAGTTACTACCATTTCTGCCCTAATTTGAAGAAACACGTACCAGGAGGAGCTTAAATAAGAAGTTTTAAGCAACTTTCGCGGCGCGGCGGGAAAGTTTCCCGACTCAGGCATACAAAAGATTGTTCACCGTATGCAAAAATGCATCGATCTCAACGGCGATTATGTCAAAAATAGAAAAAGTGTAAGCTTTTCAAAAATGTATTATTCAATGCAAATAAACATGTTTTTCATTGTGAAAAATTATTGGGAACGTTATTTCACGTTTAACCCTCGTATAAATAAATCTGTTTGTACGTAAAAATTGTCGTTAATTTACTGATCAATGTTTCTTGGAAATTTTCTTCCGAAACAGTTGCGTGCAGCGGTTATTGCCGTGCGCGTTAATCTACTAGTTCTTGTAACCTATTGAAAAATGTTCTTAACATAACCTGAAACTTATTACAGCCTATCAGCTGATCGCAACTGAATCGAAACGTAGACTAAATTTTAAAACGTAATTGTAACTATTAGCGTGATGTCGTTGAAAATTTAAAGTGCTGATTTTAACGCTGATTTAGATCCGATCGTCAAGAAAGTATAAGGCAAAACGTTATAAATTCTACAGCGGTCAGGGTTCATTTTTATATTTTATAATATAACAAACGAATCTTTTTTGCACATAAATATTTTCGTTAATTCGCTAATCAATGTTTCTTGAAAACTTTCTTCCGAAACAGTTGCGTGCAGCGGTCACTGCCGTGCGCGTTAATCTACCAGTCCTTGTAACCTATTTAAAAGTTGCATTGATACCTATTAAAAGTTGTATTGATACAGTCTATATACGAAGCGCTAACAAGGTTGGTCTTCTTTCCGTGCGGTATATGTTGCAAACTTTGTATTGCTGGTTGGAAACTGTAATGAAAAATTATAAAACTGAAACTAACAGATAAAATGAAATCAAACCGCCGGGAAAATTTAATAACAGATATATATCGTAGAAACTTTTGAAATTATAAAGTTTCTCTTGGGTCACGACTTTCTTGGGTTAAATTACTGTACCTGTACGGACGTTTCATAATAAGAGAAAACTTAACAGCGTGACTGAAGGAGTAAGGTGGACATGTCTACATTAATTATTGTCTATTATTACCAAAACTGAACTTTTTTCTGCCCTTAACGTTTATACTTCTATGCCGGTTAGACTATTGAGACGAGTAATCTACGCTAACATCAGTAAATGCAGTCGAAACCTCGACCTTGAGATGAACAAGTTCAGAGACGTAGCAGACTGTCTTCGGACACAGGTTGTTTTAATACGTTTGTAATAGTTCTTTAGGAATTAAACATAATTTAGAAAAATAATTTAGTTACATAACTTCGCTATAACAACTTACTGTAAATATCTTTTAATACTAATGTGGATTAAATTAATAATTATATTTTCTCCTGTTCAACTGATTCAAACTTGTTCAAAACTCTCGCTATCTTACAGTCCAGTTCTGCAGCTAACAGCAGAAGTTCAAAAAAATTCTCAACGCCGGACGGAATTGATTTTTGAACCTAAGCTTTTAATGTTAGCTTTGGCGAGAAGAGTGAATAGAAAAAAACGTTTGCCGAACGGAAGTGCGTAACGGAAATATGGAACGAACGAGAAAACGAATTTCTGTTTCTTTCTTTTTCTTCCTCCATTTTAATATCATTACACGTGTATTATATGAAAACGTTGTGTTGCTTTGGTTTCGGTATGTTTCCTTAATTGAAGAACACGTGCACGTTGTAACCGTTTATAATACATTCGAATTTAATATAAACTTTTATAATAGTTGTTAATATTGCTAGTAGTAGCAACATAATCTGAAACCTACTATAGCCTGTCAGCTGATCAATGAAATCAGCTGATCGTTAGGAATACAACAAATGATCTTTTACTATAACTGCAGTAAATAATATCTAAGCTAGGTTCACGTATTTATTTATTTAAACAAAACAAGATATTTGTAAACATATCATCAAACTAATTATATATTCAGCTAAAAGTATCATTAACGAAAAAAGCTTCGTTTCTGTCGGTAATTTCCCTAGTTCCACAAGTGTACTTTTTTGTTTTATTTTTTTTCAATCTGCTTCTGAACTACAATTTTCGTCTTATTTGATACAGTAATTTTTGATCGAGAAAAAATTCTAGGTTAGTTTTTCAAACCTAACCTTAACCTTTTTCGTGGAATTACTAACTTTAAATATTTTTAGATTACAAGGAACACATTTCGGATATACGTTCTCTGAAAACAATTTCGAATAAAATTGGAGCTGTAAATATATTTTTCTAATGTTTCGAAACATAGAAATTTAATCAATTCAAATAATTTTGATAAAATTTTGTTCAGTCAACTTTATTGTTTTACTTTGTTACACCTTTACTGGAAACCAAAACGCTGCGTCGATTTCAATAAAATTTGGTGTGTGGAAGCAGTTTCCCCGTATCTCTACACCGGAGGTACCCAAACTATGACTCGCGGAAGGGCGGACGGCCTAAAACTTTGAAGTATTTTCTCGACTGGAAAAAAATTGTATTATCTCAAGAAATATGTTCAATAAATTCCACAAAACCTGCATCTCACTGTAAATTTACACATAAAGAAACTTTTGAGAAATAAAATGAGCAAGGCGATAGGACAATGAAGCCGTAGAGTTTATTTCTGTGATAGCAAAGTGGCCACGCCGTGTCGCGTGTGTTTTGTCTGTCCGTCTGGATCTTGAGGGTGAAGGAGAAGAGATTTACTTGTTCTTGGGCTCGCGCTACTACTGGAACTACGGCGTGCGTTTGGAAAATAAAATGAAACGCATGTCGTAGTTTTTCTGTAATAATTACACTATTTTCTCTTTTGTGACCCTTTTTTACAAAAAAATTAATATATATATATATATATATATATATTGTTATTTTAAGGCGAAAAGCACATTTAGGCTATTATCGCCTCCCTAAATGTTAAGTGTGAGTGTAAAATGTTAAAGTCGTAAGTGTAGTATTGTAAGTGTAAGTGTGTGTTAACTCGGGTACCGCGAGGAACGTCTAAATCCTCTCAATAGGTGCAGCTAGTCTGCACCCCTTGCGGGGATGTATATACAGGCAATTGTAGCTGGTCTTTAAAAAAAAATATAGGTGAGTCTCATGACAAAAATGTGGAGAACCACTACGTTATACCACTTTTTAATTAGAAATAAGTGCATCTCCAAATACTTTAAAAATCGATTTTCGTAAAATCAACTCTAACGATGCTAATCAAATTTCGCCCAGTTGTAGTTCAAAAATGCTTAACCAAAACGTATGGCTTGCGATATTTTCAAAATATCTGATACGGGAATTTTAGAGAAGAAACCAAAAATTCTGCCTAATTTCGAGTAACTAAGATAGCAAATTTCAAGAAAAAGAATTTACATTTTTTTAGTAAAAACGCGAATATAACCTGATCGTTTTCTTTTTTAAATTTACTTTCAAATTTTAAATATCTTTTCCTTTCAAGTCCTCATGACCACACTAAATACAGTTATTAATGTTTAAATTAAGACCACATTTTCAGGAAGTGTGACATTTTTTGCTTACGTGTCAACAGACATAGGTAAGTACTTTTGACGGAAACGTCAACAAGATAGAAAGTTTGTGCGATGTTTTTGTTCCATTCATTTGTTTATCAATCGCACGTTTTGTTCCGTTTGAAATGCAGACAAAACACATCATCTCGACGTGCTCAAACTAATTCACAATATCTGTTCATGACGTCAAAACTTGCCTCCAATGTCTACACGGCGCTGATTATGCAATATGTGTACACATAGAAATAAGCAATTTGCATAAGTTGTAAATAACACGGCGTTATTCGAATCGCTTTACTTTATGTTGACGTATGACAAGAACCTATTAAGAACTGATGACAGTAAATTAATATGTAATTATAATGTTTGTTACAAGAAATATAAATGTACATTCTGATTCGTGGTTATTCGTGATTATTAACCAATAAGTAATATTAGGCTTCAATATTGTAAAACGTGTATATAATTATTCTCTAATTTTGAATCAAATGCAATATTATCAATTATATATATATATATATATATATATATATATATATATATATATATATTACTCTGGCTGACAGTTCGTTGAGGTAAACGTAAAATAATATCCGAGGTAGCAAAATAATGGAATTTCCATGTCAGCTGTTGCAGGGAAATTGACACCAGCTGATTCTCATGTCAGCTGTTGTAGTGAGAATATTGAAACCAGCTGATTCTCAATGTGGGTTTACCAAAAATAAACGTATTTGTGTGACAATCACTTTCTTTGAAAAATGATCTATAAAAGCGGACATGTGGTATTATTTATAAGTGTTTCCAATAAAACCTCAGAGGTACGACCTTGAAATGAGCACTAATCGAAATTCTAGATCACATTTGAGGGATATATACGTTTGTGTGTGTGTGTGTGTGTGTGTGCGCGCGCACTCTAGCGTTGCGTTCGTAATGTTGATTTAATTTGACTAAAATTCGTCACTAGAATCGATTTTGTGTAATAGTTTGAACAAGTTTGTTATTTGGTAAACACTTTTTTTTCTAAAAATAGATTTTATCGTTGTAATCAGCATTTAAATTCCGTATATATTAGCAACTTCAAAATTTTAAACAACAAATGCAAAATGAAACTGACTGCTACGATTTTATTGTTACTTTTAGTAAATTTACTTCCATCACGTTATCGAGAGTTTTTCCTTTTGGTTTATAGAACAATAAATGTATTTACTCTTCAATATTTAAAAAAAATGTAATGTTTAAATTTACGGAAAATGTGTATAGCCTATAACCATTATTGCTAGTAGTGAACAGACAATAATAATTACCATGTTTCTGGGTATTGTTAATTAAAATATACACGGAGTGTTATGAACTCTACTCACAAGATTCGAAGTATTGTTTCTCGTAAAAATTAAGACTTAATAGTCTACAGTAAAGAGTAAATTTGTTTAATGTTGATTTTGAAAATTGAGCAAAACGAGTTGATTTTTTCCTGCAGTTTCGATTAGTATGTGAAGTTTTTAATTATTGTAACGCAACTGGTTTCAAAATGGCGGGCATTCAAAGGTTCGACCTTTTTAAAAACGTTTTTTAATCTTACAAATTTTTATTTGTACTGCACAAATTATTGAACAAGCACTTTCAACGTGCAATCAAATATTGACTGTGCAATGGGAATTTTCGTTTCTAAATCGCATTGTAAGAGAAAAAAGTAGGCAGTCGTGGGACTGGCCGATAGAAGTGACTACTTCTTTTGGCATGCCTGACTGTATACTTCTTTCACTATTATGATTTAATCAGCTCTTACCCGTTGCGGCTTCACCCGCGATTGTAATGTAGGTAATAAAATTTATAGTCGATTTTCAAAATCATGAGTACGTTCATTTCAGTTTAATATATTTCTAAATAAATATTATATGATTTTATGGTTTTTTTCCAATACACATTTATGCTACTCGATACTAGAATAGGCTATAACTGACCATGGGAGAAGCACTGATATGTATTCCAGATGTATTCCTGCTACTCTTAATATCTGACCCTGTAACTTATTGTCATTGTAAATGCCAACTTCAATGGAAACTGCAATATTTTAATTTGGAAAGGCAGATTGTTTGGAATTATAAGATTGTTTCAATTAAAATCATTGCAAATGTAAGCTTATAAACAATAATTTTATAATAAATAATAACAGGGATTCAGATTTTTAAAACGGTACCATCAATGTCCTTCTCAGGTACCTAAACCATGTTCATTTTAAAATTCATCTCAATCGGTCCAGTAGTTAATGTGTGATTGAATAACAAACAAAAACACACACATAAACTTTCAAATTTAAAATATTACATTAAGAAGTATAAAATATTATTAAAACGTCACTGTTGTAGCCTACAGTTAACACATATCACAAAACTGAATACTAAATAATTCAGTTGCACTGGGTAAGTAGTAAAATGGCATTTAAATATTTATTATTCACACCTACAAATATATATATATATATATATATATATATATATATATATATATATATATATATATAAACGTATAAAACGTCACTGTTACACAGTTAACACTTGTCATAAAACTAAATACTAAATAAAGTTGGACTGGGTAAGTAGTAAAATGGCGTTTAAAATAATTTAAGTATTTATTATTCACACCTACCAATATATAATAAACGTATAAAACGTCACTGTTACACAGTTAACACTTGTCATAAAACTAAATTTTTAATATGGACTGGGTAAGTCATATAATGGCGCGAACATACAAGTTTTCACTTTACAAATACATTTTAAAACAAAAAAATATATAAGAGCGTGATGCGTGACGGCAAACTGAATTTTTTCCCGTGCAAAACATACATCCATACCCCGCCATAAGAAGTATTCACTTCAAAAAAGAGAACATATACTACTGCAGTGTTTTCTAATACAAAAAAATAGAAACGATGAAATTTTTAATTCTCGTTAAACGCAAGTTATTAATAGTAAACGTGAGACCAAAGGCAATACTTTAGCCTCTGTGTGAAGTTGGATGAAGCGAGATCCTTGGGGAATGTGTGAGGTTATGTAGAATGATTGAGCGGTAAAATAGACAACCTTGGAGTCGAATCTGGTCAAAGAGGATCAAATCTGTAACAAAATTAAATGTTTTAATAATTTCAACAGAAGGCTGTCTCGTAGGCATAACACAAGTGAAATTTTAAAATACTTTTCGTATAAGGACAAATATAAACTCACGATTGCATTTATAACATGTGAAAATTTAAATAATAAGTCTACCAGTGAGCAGATTACTTCTGCATACATTCTGGCTCAGTACTGTGAAATTTGCTTATGTAACTAAGAAGGTGAATTCAAAAATCATTTTCGACAGTTTTTTTTAATATTTTATATTTCATTCCTTACAATTATATACATAAATAGGTTCATTAATAAATATGTAATTATAATTAATCCCAATTAATAATTGTAATGCATACTCAGCCCGTGCGAAATTTTGAACTATGAAAGTTTTAAGTAAACACAGCCTTTTGAATAAGAGTAGTCGTTGCGTTGAGGGCGGTAGTTGGAAGGAAGGGAAAACATGTTTAAAAAATAAATCGAAATGCGTTCGGTTTTAAATAATAACCACAAATTTATGAGTCATTGTAGTATATACATTTCATACAGATAATAGAAATGTTCACAGGGCATTATGATACCTCGTAAACGATATTTGATGTAAGAATGTAATCTTCTTGTACTTTTTGTATTGCATTTTCTTTAATGGATACAAACATGTTAGTTGATTTAGTTACCCTTGAAAAGGCTACATACATTTATGCTTAAGTAAAAACGACATAAGTAAATACAATTCTGCCCTTTGAAGTGTTTGTCCCTGCGACTTGTTTATAGTGATAGTAAACTCAATTTTAATAGGTAACTGTCTTCTAGTCAATTGAAAAGGCATGCTTGATTCTAACTATATTTGCCCCGCAGGGGATGCAGACTAGCTGCACCTATTGAGAGGAATTAGACGTCCATCGCGGTACCCAAGTCTAACACACACTTACCCTTAAAACACTGCACTTACGACTTTAACTTGTTACACTCACACTTACATTTAGGGAGGCGATAATAGCCTCATTGTGCTTTTTGCCTTAAAATAAAAAAACATTTAACTGTATTTTGACATTTTAATTGTACTTTGTATTTTATGATGTCGGTATTAACAGTAGATACATGTACGATGGATACATGCACGATGGATACATGCACGATGGATACATGCACGATGGATACATGCACGATGGATACATGCACGATGGATACATGCACGATGGATACATGCACGATGGATATATGTACAATGGATACATGCACGATGGATACATGCACGATGGATACATGCACGATGGATACATGCACGATGGATACATGCACGATGGATACATGCACGATGGATACATGCACGATGGATACATGCACGATGGAAGAAGAAATTACAAATATACTTGTATAAGTGTGCAAAACACGTGTTTGGTATTCGAAATGCTTGTCCCGGCTTGTACGACGGGCAGGGATAGGGCCACATAACCTATAAGTTTAACGACTTTTAAGTAAATTTGAAATTGTTCTAAGCACGTTATACGAAAAAGGGCATTTTAAATTGGATTGTCTATTCGTCTTTTTTTGTGTTTAACGTCCGACTATTGTGCACACTTGGGCTAATGCAGACGATGGGATGATTTATAGCGTATGAAAATGCCAAGCCCTGGCCGGGAATCGAACCCGGATCCTCGGGGTGAAAGCCTAGTACGCTATCAACTAGGCCACCGAGGCAGCTTGTCTATCCGTGATTAATAAGTTAGATTCGTGAAATATACAAAATATTGTGTGATTTGTGAAGCCGCGTATGAGCAACTATGATGCAGTTTTGCCTGACAGTTATAAAAGTTGTTTATGTTAAAATTTTCCACAAACAGTAAGTTTTAGCGCAAAATCGTTTTGCAAAGTCAGAAGCCGGTTAAAAAAGCTTTCTAAAGATACCTCATTTACGCCTGTACGAATAGTGTGTGCTGAGGAAAAGGGATGTTGACTCAAGAAATAATATATATGATTCTTACAGAATTAACATTTGGATATTGTACAAAGGATATGTTTTATGTTTATAACAGATAAATATACGTGTCCATTTTCTTAATTAATACGAGTTGTGTATAATTTCAGTTAAGCATTAAGGTCAATACTATAATTGGTTCAATACAAACCAATATTGAAAACTGATTACTTAATTTGTATAAGTCTTTGTCAGCCATTTTTCCAGCTGCCACTTTCAAGATCTGATTTCACCACCGTAATCAGCATTAAGATCTGCAGAAAAAGTTAATCAACCGCTGTTCAAAATTCCATTTCATAATTTCAGAGGCGTTTGTCAATTTAAAAAGATAATTTTATGCGGATTTTAAGTCTGTTTATCTTGGAGGAGTTAATTTGTAACAAGTATCAGAGACAAATTTTAAAAAAGACAAAAAGAGATTGGTCCCGGGTAGATATTGTCATGATTACAGCTCCATTGGCTCATTTTTCATTTGAACTTCGCTAATAAAGAGTTAAGGAAACCCCTTTGGAAATGTAATCACAATTATTATTTCAACTACGTCTAACCAAATGTAACAACCACTTGTCACTATAACCATTTGAAATACATGTTTCAGTATAATTCAATTTGTTAGCCTACATTGAATATTAACTATAATGTAAAATTTTGTTTTAAGAACTGTTAAAACGCGGATTTTCTCAAAAACGGATCAAACGATTTCAACAAACGTTTCGTAAATTTAGCCTATATGTACTAAAAAAAAAGTGGTGCATTGATCTTAGGAAACCCCTGAAAAATCAGTTTTGTTACGGTGGTTAGAGTATATTTTTGTAATTTTTTTTTTTTTATTTGAAAATATACGCGTATTAATAGATTTAGTTTATGTAATATTATTAAATTTTGTTTTGAGGAAATTCACTTCCATTAAGTTATCGAGACAGCTATGTGTTTATATTATTATAAGATATAAAAAACAATATATATATATATATACACACGAGGGTTGTCCATAAAATAAGGTTCCCAATAATTTTTCACAATGAAAAACATGTTTATTTGCATTGAATATTACATTTTTGGAAAGCTTACACTTTTTTCTATTTTTCGACATAATCGCCGTTGAGATCGATACATTTTTGTATACGGTGAACAATCTTTTGTATGCCTGAGTCGGGAAACTCTCCCGCCGCGTCGCGAAGATAACTTAAAACGTCTTTTTTCAGCTCCTCTCTGGTACTTAAATGAGTCCCACCTACGTGTTTCTTCAAATTAGGGAAGAGATGGTATAGTCATTTGGGGCTAACTCCGGGCTGTAGGGCGGATGTGTGACACTATCCCATCCAAATTAGTTGATGAGACCGGTTGTTACACGGGCGGTGTGCGGACAAGCTTTGTCTTGATGAAAACAAACTCCCTTCGTGAGCATGCCTCTCCTCTTGTTTTGAATCGCGCGGCGAAGGTTCCTTAACGTCTCACAGTAACGATCAACATTGATTGTTGTGTCGGTATCCATGAATTCGCACAACAATAACCCCTTCCTGTCCCAAAACACGCTCGCCATGACTTTGCCGGCAGACAGTGTTTGAATTTCCGCGGCTTCGGCGACTCTGGATGTTTCCACTGACGTGATTGTTCTTTCGTTTCCGGTGACATATAGTATACCCAGGTCTCGTCCCCAGTGACAATGGGGTCCAAGAATTTCTGGACTTAAGAAATTCGCGGGTCGCATCAATCCGTTGCCGTTTGTGGTCTGCTGTAAGCTGTCTTGGGACCCACTTTGCACACAAATTTTGCTATACCCTAAATGGTCTGTCAAAATTTTATCAATGCAAGTCTTTCTGACATCAGCGATCATCTCGGAGGGCTCCCACACAATCACCCTTGCTTCTTCCACTTACGCAATCATTTAGTCTGAAACAGAAGGACGCTGTTCGTCATGTAAGTCCGTCTTTGAATTCTCTGCATCATTTGAGCACGTGTTGTATGCTCATACATTTTTCTCTGTAGACTACACACAGTTGGATATGAATGTCCACCGGCGCAGTGTTTTTCGCACACAAAAAACGAATCA
The DNA here is from genome assembly GCA_022606455.1 of Callitettix versicolor. Classification (NCBI taxonomy): domain Eukaryota; kingdom Metazoa; phylum Arthropoda; class Insecta; order Hemiptera; family Cercopidae; genus Callitettix; species Callitettix versicolor. The sequence continues at coordinate 16,168,078 of CM040189.1, forward strand.
TAGGGCGTAATTCGCACCTGGCGGGAGACAGAAGAAACAATTCCACTATTAACGGCTACCAAGCCAAGACTGAGCGTCGCAGAGCGCTAACGGAGTGGGGATTGGGAGCGGAGGTAGCAAGCTGCAAGCCAAGGTCACCGAATCCAGCGTAACAACGTTTGCAGCGACTTGGGAACCTTACTTTACGGACAACCATAGTACATCAATTGATATTTCATTTACAATAGAGCTTCACTATTTAATAAAAAATGTGTTACATAATAACTTTGTTTCTACATAAATGATAAACACTAATACTGATTTCATGTTTGTTTCAGGAGTGCATCTGACACGTTAAATTCACAAAGGTAGGCAATATTACAAAAGTAGTAAAACAATATATAATATAATTAAAATTTTAACATTTTTCAAATATATTCAGGTAGGAAGCTGCCGATAAAGAACAAAACTGAAAATCGGTTCATCTGTTTTTACTCAAATTTTGATCGTATATGAAGATTATAGTCGGTTTGCCATTTTTTTTTTTAATTACAGTTTGTGAACAAATTGGTAAAACAAAACAAATGCTGACTTAGTTATGATTCTTAATGATTTTTAAAAGTCGCCATTCAGAAACAGATAAACCGATTTTGTCTGGTAATGACAATCTTAAATACAAATTCCCAAAAATAATTTTCGTTAATCTAACTTGATAAACATCACGTTTTAATCAGATCTAACTAAAAATACGTCTTAAAGAACTGAGACATATAAGTTTGTGTATACACATGTATAGGAAAGTTTCATACTACAAATATTAATACTAGAACTGGAACTAAGAAATAATAATAATAAAATTAACAACTCAAACTTAGTTCTCTAAATATCCGCCATTAAGTGTTATTAACAAAAAAACCTATATTTTTTAACACGCTACTTCGTGCAGTTAGGCCCTAATTTGTCAAAACATTTAATTGCCTTCCTTGAGCCACTTGAAAACGGCGATCACTTCAAATGTTTAACATCAAATATTTCGGTAGTTTTACGACCTTTAGTGACCAAAAAATGAACCTTTTTAACCTGAAACAAAATATTCTTTTCGTTTTTTTTCTGTAAACATTCGTTAGAGAATAACCGGGTTATTGAATAAAAATATTTGATCATATACTAAATTTTACTTGATCTGATTTTTATCCAATATATATATATGGAGGATATTTTGAAGGAAGAACGCAAAAAATCTTGAGGAAGATCCTTGGCCCGAGATTAACAGAAGATGGATACAGGTTGCACTCCCGGAAGACCACAGAGAAGATATAGAACCTGGCAGTAGATATCAGAAGAAGGAGGCTTCGGTTCTATGGACACATCAGTAGACTCCCAACAACGAGACTTGCCAACAGAATCCTTAAGTATATACAAGGAGTCAAATCAACAACGTCGTGGATCGCATAAGTCAGAATGGACCTACATGACGCAGAAATAGACTCAACAGACATTGGAGACTGGAACGCATACAGGAGAAAGATGCTCGGGTGGAAGGTCCCAGAGAATGGAATCCCAAAGAAAGCAGGGGTAAAATGGACGGAGGAGCGGAAGAGGATCCATGGGGACAGGATGAGGGAGGTGTGGAGGATTAGAAGGCACAAGACATGAGCCGGAGTGCTTTGCGTGATCCAACAGGGTCTATACGCAAATAATAATAATAATAATAATAATAATATATTATTATATATATATATATATATATATATATATATATATATATCAAACATAACAAGCCTGTGGCAAAATAGTTTGACAGTTATAAAGTTTGAAATCAGAAAAAAAATCAGTTTAAAATAAACAAAGGACCGATGAAGAATTATTTATTTAAATCTTAAATAAACACTTAGCTGCAGCATACCATTACTTTAAAGAAAAAACTATTTCTATGTTCATTATAATACTTTTATGATAATCCTTCCCTAGCTTCGTCAATTCTTTCGTTGACGCGTTTCGGAGAACCTCTATTTTCAAAAACTATTTCTACACTGGTCACCATTATTATGGTTCATCCTATACATAACTTTCTTGCTCCACCTCGTACCCCTCCTCTATTTCCATATGTTCACACGTGTACATTAAACCTAACGTGCTCGTTTCTGATTGGCTCTTCAAAATCATAACGTTTAATCATACGTTTGAACCTAACTAACAATCCATTCTACTGCGTCACTCAACTGCGCACCTAAAGGTTCTTAGTTCGAGCCGCAGTTGCTCCCATTACTTTACCCTTACCGTTAACACTGATCCTTCATCATTATTCTAACAGGCATAAATTATGTATGTTAAGCAAAAAAAATCTAGATTAGGGGCTTCGAAAATGTGATTTTGGTCACGTAGGCATACCATAAAACTAACCTTCAATTAGCTCAGCTTTACGGCAAGTAAGTTTCAATTTTCAGAGATGGTCAGACTTATTGGGCTAGAGTCTAGATGACCTTCTCGTCATTGGTTAAGCAAATGAAAGAAGAGTTCTTTACAGTTTTTGACACACTATTCAAGTTGCTTCACAAGTTGTATTCATGTTGGAATAATATATAATAATTGTAGTCATATCCAGCCTAACTGAGCAAGTATATTTTAATTGATGCTGTAAGTGGAGTCTATAATAAAGTGTTACAGTAACGTTTTGTTTTTATCGTCGTTATTTAGGGAGCCACTGCACAAAAATATTATTTTTTATGATTTTATATTGCCTGTATTCTTATTCTTTAAGAATTCAAATATCTTGGGAATGGATCAGCTGGAACGCCCTAGAGGAAAAAGCTGTGGAATCTAGGAGATATAAAGTTGAATTAGCCTTCCAACTTACCAAGGACACATACAACAAGAAGTCCCTCTCCTGGAATACAAAGATAAGGCATTATCATACGGTAATTAAACCAGAAGCCTTATATGCAGCTGAAACATTATCTCTCACAACCCAGGGCCCACTTGAAAGGCTGGAGATCAAAGAAAGAAAGATATTACGAAAAAATCTTAGGCCCCAAATTCCTTAACAACCAATGACTCCACATCAGTAATGAAACTCCTTATCAGAAAACTGAAACACTATCAGACACAATAAGAAAAAGGAGAATTGATTTTTATGGGCACATCCTCCGAATGGACAAAAATAGACTAACCAAAAAAATATTTGACTACTTTCGCAATAGAAGAGCCAAACCACTTTGGTTTATGGTTCTAGCAACAGAGAAAGACATAACAGAACTACAAATCACTGACACTATGCTCATGGACAGAACAGCCAAAACAATAATCAAAGACAAGAAACAACGGTTCCAAGGCAAAGTCAAATCCAAGCGAACGATCCAAATCTCTGACGAAGAAAGAAAAGCAAGATCACAACGAATGAAGCAATACTGGGCTACGAGGAAGGCACAGAACATTAAAAGTGATTGATTTAGTGTACCCCAAAGTTGGGTGAAACAAATAAAGAGATCTTATTATTTTCTGTTTACAATGATATAGGCTATAACACTTATACACTAAAATATTTTCGACCCATTTTATTTACATTCGAATGATACCGTGTTCTTGGTTTTCAGCTAAAAACTTTGTCTCTTGCGTGAACTCTTTCTTAACTATTCCTGCAATAAAACCTCTTGTTATAGTACACGCAATTTGTATTTTGTAATATTATTACTATTTGTACTGTTGGCTTTGTTTTGGTTTGTGTTTATACATTTGTTTCTTGTATTGTTTTAATTTTTGTTTTGTAGCCTCTAAAGCATTTGTGTATAATGTAGTGTATCATGACTAGAAGTACCACTAAAATATTCAAATATATATATATATATATATATATATATTATCTATGAATAGACCCTGTTGGATCACGCAAAGCACTCCGACTCATGTCTTGTTCCTTCTAATCCTCCACACCTCCCTCATCCTGTCCCCATGGATCCTCCGCTCCTCCGTCCATTTTACCCCTGCTCTCTTTGGGATTCCATTCTCTGGGACCTTCCAACCGAGCATCCTTTCCCTGTATGCGTTCCAGTCTTCAATGTCTGTTTAGTCTATTTCTGCGTCTATTCTGACTTGTGTGATCCACGACTTTGTTGATTTGACACCTTGTATATACTTAAGGATTCCGTTGGCAAGTTTCGTTGTTGGGAGTCTACTGATGTGTCCATTGAATTGAAGCCTTCTTCTTTTAATATCTGCTGCCAGGTTTGATATCTTCTCTGTGGCCTTCCGGGAGTGCAACCTGTATCTGTCTTCTGTTAATCTTGGGCCAAGGATATTCCTCAAGATTTTGCGTTCTTCCTTCAAAATGTCTTCCATGGTACCTTTTGTATGGAGTGCCGGCGTCTCGCTTGCGTATAATGCCTCCGGTTTTATGACTGTGTTGTAGTGTCTGATTTTTGTGTGCGTCTACATACATCTCTTATTGTAGATATCACACGTTATACCAAGAGCCCTCTTCATTCTCAGTAGCCAAACCCTTTGCGCAGCCTTCTCGCCACCTGTGGGTTCAAGAATTTCTCCCAGATATTTGAAGTGCTTGACTCTGTTTATCTTAACATATTTTGTGTTTAGTTCTTGAATATTTAATTTTGTACAGAAAAATTCGGTTTTTTTAAACGAGATCTGTAGACCGACCCTCTTTGCACATTCCTTTAGGACTTCTATCTGTTTAATCGCTGTTGTTTCTTTATCTGTGAGTATGGCTAGGTCTTCTGCAAAAGCTAGGCACGCGATTTCTGTGTTGTCCTTAGGTCTTCTAAGTCGAACTGGTTTCCAGTACCCTTCAATTTTAATTCGTTCTCCCATTCCCTGATAACTTTGTCTAACACCAGATTGAAAAGGAGAGACGAGAGTCCATCTCCTTATGAACTCCAGTTATATATATATATATATATATATATATATATATATATATATATATATATATATATATATATATAAGTATGTATGTATGTATATATATTGAGATGAAAAAACAGAAGATATCTTTATTAGTTTTATTAAGATTTAGTTTATGTAATATTAAAATTTTGTTTTGAAAATTCACTTCCATTAAGTTATCGAGACAGCTATGTTTTATATTATTATAAGATATAAAAAACAATATATATATATATATATATATATATATATATATATATAAACGAGGGTTGTCCATAAAAAAGGTTCCCAATAATTTTCACAATGAAAAACATGTTTATTTGCATTGAATAATACATTTTTGGAAAGCTTACACTTTTTCTATTTTTCGACATAATCGACGTTGAAATCGATGCATTTTTGCATACGGTGAACAATCTTTGTATGCCTGAGTCGGAAAACTCTCCCCGCGCCGCGAATTGCTTAAAACGTCTTTTTCAGCTCCTCTCTGATACTTAAATGAGTCCCACCTACGTGTTTCTTCAAATTGTAAGAGATAGTAGTCATTTGGGGCTACGTCCGGGCTGTAGGGCGGATGTGTGACAGTATCCCATCAAATTGTTATGAGATCGGTTGTTACCGGGCGGTGCGGACAAGCTTTGTCTTGATGGAAACAAACTTTTTCGTGAGCATACCTCGCCTCTTGTTTTGAATCGCGCGGAAGGTTTAACGTCTCACAGTAACGATCAGCATTGATTGTTGTGCCGGTATCCATGAATTCGCACAATAACCCTTCCCCCAAAACACGCTCGCATGACTTTGCCGGCAGACAGTGTTTGAATTTCCGCCTTCGGCGACTCTGGATGTTTCCACTGACGTGATTGTTCTTTCGTTTCCGGTGACGTTAGTATACCCAGGTCTCGTCCCCAGTGACAATGGGGTCAAGAATTTCTGGCCATCTTTTGTAAAGAAATTCGGGCCCATCAATCCGTTACCGTTTGTGGTCTGCTGTAAGCTGTCTTGGGACCCACTTTGCACACAAATTTTGCTATACCTAAATGGTCTGTAAAATTTTATCAATGCAAGTTTTCTGACATCAGCGATCATCTCGGAGGGGCTCCCAAAAGCACCCTTGCCTTCCACTTACGCAATCATTTCGTCCGAAACAGATGGACGCTGTTCGTCATGTAAGTCCGTCTTTGAATTCTCTGCACCTTTGAGCACGTGTTGTATGCTCATACATTTTCTCCGTAGACTACAGTTGGATAAGGAATGTCCATCGGCGCAGTAGTTTTTCGCCACAAAAACGAATCATAGGGCGGGTACCTGGTACCTGGCGGAGCAGAAGAAATAATTCCACTTATTAACGCATACTAAGCCAAGACTGAGCGTCGCAGAGCGCCAATGGAGGGGATTGGGAGCGAGGAAGAACTGCAAGCCAAAGTCACCAGATTCCAGCGTAAATACCGTTTGGGCAGCGACTTCAGAACCTTACTTTATGGACAACCATAGTACATCAATTGATATTTTCATTTACAATAGAGGCTTCGCACTACATTAATAAAATGTATTTACATAATAACTTTTGTTTCTACATAAATGATAGACACTCATCACTGATTCCATATTTGTTTCAGGATACGCAAATAATAATAATAATAATAATAATAATATATTATTATATATATATATATATATATATATATATATATATATATATCAAACATAACAAGCCTGTGGCAAAATAGTTTGACAGTTATAAAGTTTGAAATCAGAAAAAAAATCAGTTTAAAATAAACAAAGGACCGATGAAGAATTATTTATTTAAATCTTAAATAAACACTTAGCTGCAGCATACCATTACTTTAAAGAAAAAACTATTTCTATGTTCATTATAATACTTTTATGATAATCCTTCCCTAGCTTCGTCAATTCTTTCGTTGACGCGTTTCGGAGAACCTCTATTTTCAAAAACTATTTCTACACTGGTCACCATTATTATGGTTCATCCTATACATAACTTTCTTGCTCCACCTCGTACCCCTCCTCTATTTCCATATGTTCACACGTGTACATTAAACCTAACGTGCTCGTTTCTGATTGGCTCTTCAAAATCATAACGTTTAATCATACGTTTGAACCTAACTAACAATCCATTCTACTGCGTCACTCAACTGCGCACCTAAAGGTTCTTAGTTCGAGCCGCAGTTGCTCCCGATACTTTACCCTTACCGTTAACACTGATCCTTCATCATTATTCTAACAGGCATAAATTATGTATGTTAAGCAAAAAAAATCTAGATTAGGGGCTTCGAAAATGTGATTTTGGTCACGTAGGCATACCATAAAACTAACCTTCAATTAGCTCAGCTTTACGGCAAGTAAGTTTCAATTTTCAGAGATGGTCAGACTTATTGGGCTAGAGTCTAGATGACCTTCTCGTCATTGGTTAAGCAAATGAAAGAAGAGTTCTTTACAGTTTTTTGACACACTATTCAAGTTGCTTCACAAGTTGTATTCATGTTGGAATAATATATAATAATTGTAGTCATATCCAGCCTAACTGAGCAAGTATATTTTAATTGATGCTGTAAGTGGAGTCTATAATAAAGTGTTACAGTAACGTTTTGTTTTTATCGTCGTTATTTAAGGGAGCCACTGCACAAAAATATTATTTTTTATGATTTTATATTGCCTGTATTCTTATTCTTTAAGAATTCAAATATCTTGGGGAATGGATCAGCTGGAACGCCCTAGAGGAAAAAGCTGTGGAATCTAGGAGATATAAAGTTGAATTAGCCTTCCAACTTACCAAGGACACATACAACAAGAAGTCCCTCTCCTGGAATACAAAGATAAGGCATTATCATACGGTAATTAAACCAGAAGCCTTATATGCAGCTGAAACATTATCTCTCACAACCCAGGGCCCACTTGAAAGGCTGGAGATCAAAGAAAGAAAGATATTACGAAAAAATCTTAGGCCCCAAATTCCTTAACAACCAATGACTCCACATCAGTAATGAAACTCCTTATCAGAAAACTGAAACACTATCAGACACAATAAGAAAAAGGAGAATTGATTTTTATGGGCACATCCTCCGAATGGACAAAAATAGACTAACCAAAAAAATATTTGACTACTTTCGCAATAGAAGAGCCAAACCACTTTGGTTTATGGTTCTAGCAACAGAGAAAGACATAACAGAACTACAAATCACTGACACTATGCTCATGGACAGAACAGCCAAAACA
>CM040189.1:16181189-16191189 GCA_022606455.1 Callitettix versicolor
CGGGTCCTTTTTGGAATTCTGATTTCACCGTCATGATCAGCATTAACGTTAAATTGAAAATACGCAATGATCGCTGTAAAAAATGTCTTAATTTTAAAAGAATTTGAAAATTTTAAATGCTTATTTTTGCAGTCTTTTAATTTCACTACAAATCACCGTTAAAAACTGCGTAAATATTTTCTAAATCCGTTGAAATTAAGATTTGTTCGCCGGTGAATAGAATACATTTTCATAACTTCAACGTAATTTCATTGTGACTCTCATTTCAAGGTCTCGGGTTTGGATCTTACCATGTTTTTTCAACATTATTATTACTAAAAATAAATATATTTATCATTACGTATTATTATTATGTATAATTATATTATTATATAATATATTTATTACTTTAATGAGGGAGTTATGCAAATTTGTCGCACTCTTTATTACAATCGAGTGTTCAGTCTTTCAAAATAATGATGCAAATTCCTTTCTCCTCACTGCGGACAATAGAGTTTTGAAGGAACGTCTTGGAGAAGTCCTTTGTACAAATTATCTGTTAATATAATTATTTATTGTACAGAAGAAAAGGTTATTTAAGAAGAAATTCTTTAAATTTACCTTCCACTCGACTGCACGTAACAATTCAAGCTTTTATTGATTCCTATTTTTTTTTTTTTTTTTTTTTTTTTGAGAGTGGAATTTTCAGACAATTTTCAGAGTGAAATCAATAAAATTTTTTTAATAGTCGGACGTTAAACACCAAAAAAAATTTATTGATTCCACTCTGAAAAGTTCCATTTTGTGAATATTTTTCAATATTTATTGAATTGTGTAAGTCTAGACAAAGTAGGTTACATTTTTTTTTCTAAGTAGGTTACAATAATTTTCTAAAATTAGAAACATTGCTCAAGTCATACTCATTAAATAAATTTAACTACACACATTTTTAAAATTAACAAGAACAATGAACATAACCTAAATTAATGATATTGAAGCAACAGCTGTTGTGCGAAATCAGCTGTTTATATGTAGTCACTTTAAGTCTACGTATATAAGAATTATATATGCTGTGAGGTAAGCGTTACGGAATCAAGCGTGACGCAAAAGCACATGTTTATACCCATATTCTGCCAACCGCGACCGTAAAAGTGTTCGCTTCAAAAATAGATTTCTTAATAACTTTGACAAATTAGTAGTCCGGCTGGCGTGATGGTAGCTAATTTTGAAAACGTAACAAATTTGAAATAAAAACGCACAAACGGACATTTTACCCGCGTGCAGCAATTTTTTTAAAATTTATTTTACAAAAAACTTAATGAACCCCGACAGTTGTAATATTTATAAGTTCTTTTATCTGATTAATTTTTAAAAACGTTATTTCAACACCGTGAGCTGCCGCGTATAATTTTAAGTTATAATAATAGCGGCAAGCAGCTGTTCGGATGATGTCATAGAAGCGAATTTCCAAAAGTATTTTTGCACGTGTTAACTCTTTTGAAATATTTTATTCCACCATTATAATCAACATTAAAATCTGCTTTTTAAACTTAACATTCTATTAGCGTTTTAAATTTCCAAATTGCATTGAAAATAGGAAAAAATTCGAAAATATCTTTAAAGGATTTTGAAGATTAAAATGCTCGTGCGATTATGAAATCAATTTCAAAATAATTGCGATTTCAAAATAATTTCTATTAGACACTGTATATATTTTTAAAAAATACGAACATAGAGCACTGACAGGCGTCACATTTATTTCGTTTTTGTCAAAATTGAACATTGATTTAAAGAAAAACGTATTTATAAGTTTTTTATCCAAAAAAGAGATCTTCAAAATCCATGTTTTTGGGAAATTTTTAAAGTTTGCAGAGATATGAGTGAAAGAGACCAACTTGTAAAATTTCATAAAAATCTGTTAATTGGTTTAGTCTTCAGTAATATGCACAGACAGACCGACAGGCGTCCAACACTTCGACTATCTAAAAACTTTAAGATCCATCAAAATCTAAGATAAAATTTTTCTTGTACGAGTTCGTATAGTGAAAATTAACCCACAAAAACAAAAGTTTTTTACAAATCGTTTACGCATTTTGGTTGTACCAGTCATTGCAATTTAAACAGGGACGTGTGACGTCATGTATGAATGTGAATTTCAGAGCCATATGACCGAATTTGGAATGAAGCCGAATGAATCGGAATGACCGAATTTTACCGAAACTTCTTGTCTAGCTGCAAATAAAACCTGTTTCGACTAAAGATATATCTACCATAGTAAGCACTTTTCGTAAATAAATAACGAATATCGTTTTTACTCAGTCTTTGTTCTTACTCTATCAGGCCGGACGGTCACCAAATGCGGAGCGGAGCTATGCAAGCTGAGGCAAGCGGAGCGGAATGAAGATGAACTGCACTAAAGCAGATTTCAGTCAGTTTAAAGAACAAGTTTTATCTTTTAAATCTAAATATTTAGGCCTGCTGTAACGATTTTTAGGAAATATTGTTTAAATACCGTAACCTAGGTAACGAGAAATAATAAGTTTGAAGGCGTGGTGGAGAAGCGAAGTCAGTTTCAAAACCGATCCCAGACAGAGCTGAAGCTACGCGGAGCGGAACCCAGAGACGCCGCTCAGCTTTGTTACGCTTTCAATGGCAATAAAACAACAGATTAGATTTTGAATGCGTAATCTACTCCGCTCAGCTCAAATCCGTTCCGCATTTGGTGGCTATCCGGCCTTTATATTGCAATAAGTAGACGTTTACGGAGTCGATTGTTTATCGAGATAATTCATTCAAATCGAGCAAGCTCTTGTTTCCTGGGTGAAATATGTCACGTGATTGAGGTTGCAAGCAACTTTTCGTAAAAATTGCACATATTTTAAAAATTTCAGTCGAACGTGTTCACAAACGTTCAATCAATTGAACGGTTTCACACGCCGTTTGCTTCGTTCATGTGCATGGTTCACGTTGTTTCAAATGTGAAAAAACACAGTTCTAGATGAACATCATCAACCAGTGTCAGTGAAATGAGGTTCAGACTGAAATTTGTTAGGATGTAAATATTTCAAAAAACCTTGTAAAACATACTTACATCTGAACAAATTACGTGCGCTGAAAAATCAGTGCTATTTACGATATTTGTAAAAGTAGATTTCAAAGAAACCTGCAATGAAATAACAAACTGTTTTAAAAAAACAATTGTTTTTCATTCTCAAGATTAAAATATCTGTCACATTCTATTTGTAATGATCATAAAAAATGTTTCTAAACTTTACTGGGATGCCAGAAGATTAATGAGTTGATTCTCACAAGTTTGTCATAAGAAAACAACTTTTAATGTTAAATTGTTTAGACTTTAAATTGTTATCTCTCTAAAAACAAAATGGCTTTTTTTATTTTTACAAGATAATGTTTTGCATTCAATAAATTCACTGACACTAAAATGGAAGTTATCTTTACTTTCAGGAAATGGAATGTTAACTGTAATTGAACTGTTGACCTATAATCAGAATAATTCGGCCAATGTTACGAAGATTAATTTTAACTTCCAATTTTTTTACGTGTAGTCAATGATAAACAATAAAACAAATGTTTTAGTGGTACGTTTAAAAACTATATTTATATAAAAACTGCATTAATAACCAGTCCTAAACATTAATTATATTTTCTTATTAAAATGTTCTTACTAGTACTGAGTCGCAGGGAGTCCCTTCTCTATGGCCTACCAGCGTCTTGGCTAGCTGTAAAGACATGCCATATGTTTTGCTAGTATGTAAATCGACAGCAAGCAATTTTAACTTTTTCAAAAGTTGTTTTTACCTTGACCTTTTTTTGAAATTCTTCTTCTTCTTCCAATGGCTCCTTTTGGTTCACACCATTTTGGATGTTGCCTCCCAATACAATCCAGGAAAGTCCCTTCGTCCCTGCTTCTCTCTATCCAGGCCCTCGTAGATCAGTAAGTGATCCTTGTCCATAACATACACATCTTTTGAACAAATCTTGCTCTTGTCAGAGGTTATTAGTCTCATCCTATGGAGATGCTTGGCAAGAAAATCGTGACCAGTTTCCAGGCGGAAATTTGCTACAGCTATTTTGTGTGGAAGCATCTTATTGTCCTTAAAAAGATTAAATGGATCATAATTTTTGTCTTGTAGGTTTTTCTTCATTTCACTAACAAATTTTTGCTGTCAGTCTGTTTTTAGTTTTCTTATAACTGCTTGTAATGACAGGGAGCCTGCTGGTTTTTGAATAATTTTTGTTCCTCTCTTCGCCAAATTATCCGCAGCTTCATTTCCCATCAATCCCACGTGTGCAGGGACCCACTGCATTGCGATATTGCCAACATTATTTCTTACAATCTTGTAATTCTGTCTGATATTTTGTATTACTTTGCTTTTTGGATTATCATTATTGCCTGCAGAGACAACTAAGACCACTATGTTTGTGTTCAGCCATGGTCTCACAATCAGCTGTTCGAGAGCCTCATTTACAGCTATCAATTTCGCCTCAAACACTGTAGACTTGCTGCTTAAAGCAATGTAGTGCGAGAAGTGGCAAACGCTTCCCAAGAAGCAAATAGATTGAAAACAGATTTTTTTTCAATTCTGATTTCACCATTATAATCAGTATTAAAATCTTCAAATTTTTTTTGAATTTTAAAATTAATTTTTTTTAATTACAACAGATTTTGAAAACTCAAAATGCTGATTAATGCAGTTTTCAACACTGGTTACGATGGTAGTTGAAATCACATTTCCAAAAAATTTTAAGGCAGAAACTTTGTGAATTTTTATAATCTGAAATGGTCGCCATTTTAAAGCTGTTGAACGAATTTTCCTTATTAATGAACTTGTCCAAGCTATTATTAAAATTGACTTTTGTGCAAATTTTGAATAATATCAGACTAAAACTGTTAATGTAAGCGTGCTAAAATACTCGCACACACAAGCGTGCACATGTAATGACCCCTTAAAAAGTGATCAGAGGACAGAATCACTCACTTCAAGGTCCCAGATCTGGATGTTAACTTCTCCAGTAGAAATTGGCTATAAAATAATTTTTTGACAGTTATTTTAACAATAGTAACAATTTCTCCAAACCTCCTTGGTTACAAAACTTGATTATTCACGTAATTATCTTCTCACCTCTTTCTAACATTCAACTCCCCAAGCTATTTGTTTTTGTCTATCTGCTGAATGACTGCGCATCACAGAAGAGTAAACAAATAGAAAATTTTCAATAAAATTTGATATGTAGATGTACACTGCGCCTAACACAGGATCGCACTAGGAACGATAATTTTTAAAAGCTTTGTTTAGTCAAAAAGCTTTAAAATTAAATATTCTAAAAATCAGCTCTAGTGATTTTGATCAAACTTCACTTAAATACATCAGAATTATCCAGTTTTCCAAATTTTACCAACTTATTTTTTTTTAATAGACTTGAAAATTTCAACTACGTCAATGTATCCCACTAATATGTCTTTAAGTAAAAAAATAACAATCCTTGATTCAATAAAGGAAGATCATTTTTATTTAATACAATTCGCTTAAATTACTTTTTCCTATAAAAGCTTAAAATTATTGCAGCCTTGTTCTATTGTCAAAGTCTAAATTAAATTAGTACCCCTCATCGGAATACGTTATGTTATAGTCTTTAAAATATTTCTTCAGTATTTCTACTGTGACTGAGTGATCTGCTTTGCCAAATCCCTGTAACAAAAAAAATAAAAACATGCAGGTTATGAAACAATAATGATTAGAAGACAAACGCAATTCACAAAACTTTACTGTTCCAGAATTTTGTGCCCTTTCATTTAAATGATTAGCCTAGGTTCTAGTGGTGACATGAACTTCAACCTTTAAAACTTCTGTTTTTTTTTAATTTAAAACTGTTTATTTTTAATTTTAATTTCAAGTTTATTTTTAAATAGAAATAACCAACAATGCCTTAGTTTCACTCTGGTGTGGCTGACTGTATTTACTTCTAAACTGGTTTGTCTTTAACTCTATTTATGAGGCTCCAATTATTTTTTTGTTTACATAATTTATTCTCCTAGTGTTCTCGAATTAATTCCGACTTTCAGACTACAGACGTGTTCAGCTTTTCTTGACTTATCTGCTAGGCCTAATCACATTTTCTTTTTGTTAATTTATTCTTATTTCTTAAAAGCCTTTTTGTTTTTACTAATTTATTTTATACTATAAAGGTTTTTAGTGTTTTGAGTACCAAAAAGGTTCTGTTTTGGCATGATGTTGGTTGGCAGTTTTTTTTTTTTTTGTATAAAAAGCGGTTCAGATTTTATATCTGAGCTACTCATAGTGGCGGTATATGTAAATGCAAATGCATTGAGCATTTGTTTCTTGTTTTTAGTTAAAGTTTTTTAACATAGGCTTAGGTAACTAGGTTTACGCTAAGTTTGTCACTTGACAATGAGAGGTGATCCACAATATCATGCGTTGTTGTTCTACACACAATGTGCACATTGCACACACGCACGCACACACACACACACGATAACAAATATTGGATTAAAAATAACAATATGAATGTTTCACTATTACGTAACTATTTTTTTTTAATTAAGATTAGACTCAAAGTATAACTACTTGTTACCTTTGATGTGGTTTTCGAATGTGTTTATGTAAGATTTGTGTTTTTACAACTCAAAGGTAAATATCAAATTTGATTATAGTTGCAAACTAAAATAAAGATTATCTACGATCAGAATCTTCAACTTTAAATAATCTATTAATACCAGTTATACATAAATCGATCTGTACACAAATATATTGACAAAAAGCGAAAAGATAATATTAGCCTATTTGATATATAGCCTGCAAGGTTTAGCTAGAAATATTTTTTTTACAACACTGATACAGGTCTACAGGTTTAACTATAGCATCAATTGTTTATAAATAAATGATAACATCCTTATCACAATACATTTCCGCTATCTGCTCTGAAAGATTATAAAGACTGTACTCTACCGAGATTTGCTATACTCTTTGTTTCAAGTGAGTCATCATTTGGAAAATGGTAAATGTTGAAAAATCAAAGATCTTTACGAAACATGGTAAATTCGCCAATTACACTTATGTTTTACTAACAGAAGTGTACACAAATAGTGTTTATCAAGTACACAAATTTTTCAATGCTTTCAATATTTAAAGGTAGATGGGAAGTAATTGCAGACGACCAAAGTTTACTTCGTACTTAAAAAATGAACGTACGCATTGACAAAAAATCAACGAATCGATAAAAAAAATCTTTGATTTAGTATCCGTTGTGTTGTCGAGTTCGCAAAAAGTGTTTGTCATAACTTTACACACAAACGTTTTACAAAGTCTAATTAAAAAGTGTAAAGAACGTCACACTCGAATGAAAAGAAAATTTCGATTGAACAATTTGTGCTGAAATTATTTCGTACATAAATTTGTTACCCGAAAGATGAAAGAATCAAATTGCGTTACAGTTCTGACTCATCTTTGTGAACGACTAATGAGATGACAATCTGATTTATGAAAAAGTGAGTTTTAGGTTTTTCGTCCGAACAATTCTGGCTACACCACACAGATTTTTTTTACCAAACACAGAATGGTTCAGGAATCATTCTTGTAATATTATTTAGATTCTAAAAAATAACATGATCTGAATAAACAAAAATAACAACGTAAGAAACAATTCATTTAACACATTTTTTTATAAAAATTAAAATTAGCAAATTAAATTTTTAAAAACTATCTCAAGTTATAAAATAATAAATAAATGCAATATTGTAAATCTAACCTGAGAATACCCGTAGACTAGTATTTTTGAGTTTTTTGACTCATGAGCGATTCTTCCACCACCGATGCATTCAGTGTCTAATCCTAATTTCTGTATTTTCGTAGATGCTTTATCATAGATATCAGCTGTAACAAGGCAATTTTTTTTAGAAAAGATTCATTACAAAAAAAGAAATTCTATAATTGAAATTAAAGACAGTTAAACAAATTACATACATTCATTCACATTTCAAAATAATAGCTATTGGAAAGTTGAAACAGTGGCCATTTTCAACTGTTGTTTTCCTTCAGGTTTCCCTAATTCCATTTACATAAACAACTAAGCTATAAATGCAATATCGCTATTACCAAAAAGTTGTAAGGGGTGAACTCCCTTCCCTCTTACCCTATGTGCACAGACAGTTAGATTCTCTTGTTATCTTGTAAGATATTTATGATCTGTTAATTGTAATACATTGCACTGTTTTAACTAAATTACAAGACATTATTACATAAAAATATTTTAAAACAATAACGTGTAATATTACATAAGTAATGAAATATCTATTTATTAGTAAACAAATATAAATGAAAAATTTTAATCCGCACAGTATACAAATAATTACTTTAAAAATGGAATACCATTACGTGTTTTTAATTTTGTTGCCTAAATTCATTGCGTAAAATCATTCTTTCGAAATCAAAAACCGACTGTTTTTATCCGACAAGAAGATTTCTACATTATGAATATTTTATTATTATTTATTATCTTATTGAAAGTTCCTCTTTATTTACAGGGTTTTCAAGAAATCAGCGCCAAACAACAAACTAACACTGTATTTAGGCAGCCGAGATGTGATCATTTCAAACAAAAGCATCGACAAAATACAAGGCGTTATCTTAGCTGATCCTGACTATCTACAAAACCGAAAGGTAAGACATTTCTTCTTCTTTTCGTTTCACCCTCTTTGGGGTACGCTGAATCAATCATTTCTTGCGCGCTGTACTTTTCTTTGTTCCCAGTAGCTCTTCATTCTTTCCGATCTTCTTTTCCTCTCATCTTCCGAAATGACAGGTTTAGGTCTTATTTTGGTTTTATCTTGGAATCTTATTCTTTCGTTCTTGGTACTTATCTTAGCAGTTTGGTCAAGCAGTGAATTTTCTGTAATTTTTAATTCCATTAGGTCTTTTTCAATTTCTTTAAACCAGTTCGGTTTTGTTTTATGATTATGGAAAAAAATCAAACACCTGTTTCGTCAATCTATTGGAGTTCATTCTAAGAAGATGGCCGTAAAAATGTAAGACATTTCATTATGATACTAAAACATATAAAGACTATGACACTATCAAAATACGATATTGAATGTGTTATGTATCAGTTTCACTTGTAAAAGATATAATAATAAAAAAAAGAAGGTGGCAGTGGCATGACTGCCAACAGAAGTGACTACTTCTTATCACGGGTTATGACTATATATTTTACAACACAAAATAAAATTTATAGCCGATTTTCAAAATCACGATTACGTTCATTTCAGTTTAATATATTTCTGAATACAATATTATATGATTTTATGGTTTTTTGCCAAGACAGATTTTTGCTACTCGACACTAGAATAGGCTATAACTGACCATGGGAGAAGCACGGAGTCCAAAATGTATCCTGCTACTCTTAATATCTGACCCTGTTACTTATTAATTGTCATTGTAAATGCCAACTTCAATGGAAACTGTAATATTTTAATTTGTAAAGGCAGGTTGTTTGGAATTATAAGATTGTTTCAATTAAAATCATTGCAAATGTAAACTTTTGAACAATAATTTTATAATAAATAATAACACGGATTTAGATTTTTAAAATGGGAATACATCTATGTCCATCTCAGGTACTTAAACCACGTTTATTTTAAATTTCATCTCAATCGGTCCAGTAGTTAATGTGTGATTGAATAACAAACAAAAACACACACATAAACTTTCAAATTTAAAATATTATATTAAGAAGTATAAAATATTATTAAAACGTCACTATTGTAGCCTACAGTTAACACATATAACAAAACTAAATACTAAATAATTCAGTTGCACTGGGTAAGTAGTATAATGGCATTTAAATAATTATTATTCACACCTACCTATATTTAATATCGTATAAAACGTCACTGTTACACAGTTAACACTTGACACAAAACTAAATAATTAAGTTGTCCTGGGTAAGTAATATAATGGCATGAACATACAAGTTTTCACTTCAA
>CM040189.1:16196189-16226189 GCA_022606455.1 Callitettix versicolor
AAAGGAGAATCATGAGAAAAATTTTAGGCCCAGTGAAAACTAAAGAAACATGGAAACTTAGATCTAATGATGAAATGTACAGGAACATAGAGGACATGACAGAGACGATAAGGTAGAGAAGACTGCAATTTTTTGGACATATGTACAGGATGAATGATTCAAGACTAGCGAAAAGGATACTCAAGTACCTATGGGATAAAAAGTCAACAACTAGTTGGATTCAAGAGGTAAGGAAAGATTCAGAAAGAAATAATATAAAAGAGAGAGATTTTTAGAAAGAGGATATTGAGTATGGAGGGATTCCAGGGAAGATTGTGGAAGAAACCTGGTGTGAAGTGGTCCGAAGACAGAAAGAAGCTGCATAGTGGAAGGATGAGGGAATATTGGAGGGAACGGAAGAGAAAACAGCTAAGTGTGAAGAATTGAAATTGTCACGTGGTCCCTAGCAGGCCTCATCGAAAGAAGAAGAAGAAAGAAAACAAATTAAATAATACTCTTGTTTCTAATTTTCAGATATTTGGTCAAATAACACTGACATTTAGATATGGGAGAGAAGATGAGGAAGTAATGGGTTTGAAATTCTGCAACGAGGCTATCATGTGTCTCGCGCAACTCTACCCTCCTCACGAGAGGGCCCAACCTGAACCCAACACTCCTCTGCAGGTAATTTCTTATGCAATTATAAATCAAACTCTTCCAGAAGTTTTAAACCAATTGGCAAGATCTTACTTTTAAAAGTTTTGCAATGTTGGTTTGAAAAATTAAAATTTTATAATTTTCAATAAGCTTAACTTTACATAATTTAATGATAAGAAAAACATGATGAATACAACATTAAGTTTAGTCAGCTGATTTTATTATCAATATTATCAAAGTATATTTTTTGCACTTTAAAAAAATCAGCTGTTTTTTGTTAGTTAGAAAGTAACATAACTTCCATGGTATTGCCAAATTCAAGGCAGCTGAAGGTACTTCCCCACCCACACTTTTACTCTTACTGCCTGTTAAAACCAGACAAGAAAATATTAATTTGTTATATATATATATATATATATATATATATATATATATATATATATATATATATATATATACATACATACATTAAAAAACCAGTGAACACCCATTCAATAATTATTTCATAAAGAAACATTGTTCCGATGTTTCACCAAAATCATAACTGGCATCTTCAAGGTTGTTCTCGTTTCAAATCTGTAGCCGAACTCAGTCCGACTGAACACCACAAAGGAATAAAATACGTTCAGTAAAATATAATATTTTTCGATTTATTTAATTGTTATCCACTACTTTATTTATACAAAACATCACTATAACTGTAAAAAAACTCATAATTTCTTCGCAATTAGCTACAACACCCAAGATTACAATTACGTTACAGTTTTATGTACATTCGGAACGTTGGACTTCAGATCTGTAGTGAGAGCAAACTGAAAGACACAATTTTGGCAAAACATCGGAACAATATTTCTTCATGAAATAATTGTTGAGTGAACACCAGTTTTCATGTATTTTACATTTTTCCATCTGTAACGGAACATATATGTGTGTGTATATTAAAAAAAAAGTGTATAAATGTGTCAAAAAAACCTTTGTGGGATATACATTTTCGGATTTTTCACAGCAACAAAATTTAAAAAATGTTCAGTAAAATATTTTCGACAGAAAACTTGTAATATCACCTTAATCTTGGACGTTCAAGAAAATTATGATTTAAATGAATCTCATACATATTTTTATCGTTATAATTATGTTTTGTATAAAAAAAGTTGGTGGATAGCAGTCAAATAAAGAAGAGTTTAAAAATATTTTACTGAACATATTTTATCCCTTATGGTGTTTACAATGTGAAATTTATAGCAAGCTAAGGTTTTTTGTGACACATTTACAGTATAAAAGCATATTCATTTTGTTTTACAAAATAATTTTTATTTACAGTTTACGCTGAATAATTTAAATGTCAACAAAATATAAACATTATTTGTTTTTCCAGTTTTTTCACTTAGTTTATACAGTATATCAATTTTACAGGTAAGCCTGGTTAGATTGTGTTTTAATTGTTAGTTTGTTCTGCCGATAAATATCTTTAATACACTTCCGTTAATAAACTAACAAGACTTAATTGTACATAACTAAATTTTAAAGAAAATATTTAACATTAAACATGTTACAGGATGCATTAATAAAACGACTAGGCCCAAATGCTCATCCGTTCACCATGGAAGTGACTAACCTAGCCCCTCCCAGCGTACAGCTGGTACCTGCGAAGGAATACAACGGAGCTCCTATCGGAACAAGTTATGATGTTCGTGCGTATGCTGGTATGTACAGATACAACTTAACTCATAGATTAACAAAAAAATTGTATGTATGTCACATACATCCATTTACACATTCAATTCAGAATACTAAAAAGATTCTCCGTGTATCTCTCCATATTATTCAATGTATTCTCCATGTTATTCAAATTAGTAGTGTATTGCTTATCTTCTCTGCTTCAGAAGCAATTGAATAAAACATCACGTTAACATACTTTCATTTTCCATAACTGCAAATCACTTTTTTGCGAATACAAACATCTACTATCGAATCCATAAACTAATTTCAAGTTTCGGCTCAAGAAAGTTAACATGAAAACTAGATAGCAATATTATGAACACTTTTTTTTTTTTTTATCTTAAGGCGAAAAGCACATTAAGGCTATTATCGCCTCCCTAAATATAAGTGTGATTGTAAAGTGTTAAAGTCGTAAGTGTAGTATTGTAAGTGTAAGTGTGTGTTAGACTCGGATACCGCGAGGAACATCTAAATCCTCTCAATAGGTGCAGCTAGTCTGTACCCCCTGCGGATATGAACACTAAATCTTAAATATTCTATGTAATTGTAAATACCTTTAAAACAAATTTCTTTTTTGTTAAAATAAATATAAATTGCTACATATAATGTGAATGTACATATGTTCACTCATAATATCTCTATTATTGACAACATCAGGGTGTGTATGTGTAAAATGATGAAAAATATGAAAACGTTTGAAAAATATGTGTTGCCAGTGAGCCGATTCCACTGCAAATAATCATCTTTGGCCTTCTACTTTTAATGAAAAATATCTATTACTAAATATTACTGATAACCAAACACCTATATACTGTATTTTCCTTTTCTATGGTTTGATACAAGTATAAGCAACGTTATATTTATAACCTGTTATTCAAAATAAGAAGCGATTATTGTTTTTAAGCATATAAAGAAAAACCCTCAAAAAAATAACAAACTTATCAAACATCGTAAAACTTTATTGTTGAATTTCTAATCCTAAACGAAAGCAAGTTAATAAAGAAAAACAATGTTTTATATTAAACGCTTATTTCTGCGAAGACTTTAAAACGATTTGTGTTCTATCAAAAAATGCATCTCTAAAATGCAAAAAGAAGAACCTTTCTAGTTTAATAATGTGTCCAATTTACAAGATGTGTGTCAGATAATATCATAAATGCCGTTTCTTTAATAAGCAGACAGAGTATACAAACAATCCATTTTTTTAACTTGAATCTCATGAATACAGATGTGTATTAGCAAAGTAGGTCAAGCAAGAAAAAACATGAATGATGAATACCACAACTTGTAAAAGCACTTACTGTTACGTTCTGATTAAATTGTGCTCCTTTGTCCGGATGTCTAACACCCAAGGATGCTTTAGTACAATAACCATGAGACAAATAACAATTTATAAACAGTATTGATGAGCCCGTGTCACAAAACAAGGTTTCGAAAATTATTAATGTTCCTAATGCTAACACCGATTTTTAATTGCAATACTTAAACTTGAGCTTTTTAATAATTCAGGTAACATGAAGAGGTTCTTAAATAAACTTTGTGATACAATGCCATAAAGAAACAAACAAAAGTCACATGTTAAAGTTATTTTTTTTACCTCAGTTCAATGTAATCCAAAAGTTTCTTCAATGCATGGCTATTTAAAAAAAATATCAGCACACAGCTGTTTTTTATTTTTTTTTAGCCTAAAAATCACCACTAAAAACCACTAAAAATCACTGGTCTGATAAAAACAAACAAAATTTAACAATATCACATTGTTGTTAAACAAATTTTTAATATGCACGGAGTTTTGTATTTCCACATTATAAAAAAATTACAATTTTTCTAAGATTTGGGATGGCCATAATTTTTAAACAGTTAATTAGATCTGACTCAGTAATGAACTTGTGTAAGCAATTACAGAAATCAATTTTTAACAAGTTCAAATTAGACCAAAACTGTGAACACTAGTGAGCTAACATTTATATACAAGGTGTGTTCAGAAAGTAACAAGAATTTTAATTTTTTGAATAAAATATTTATTTATTCTTCTACACTGATGTCATCGCCTTATAAATAGTGCCCATTGGACTATTTTGCACTTGTGCCAGCGCTTCTTCCAATCCTCGAAACACTTCTCAAACTCGATCTTTGAGACAGCCTTTAGTACTTTCAGCGATGCGCTTTTAATGTCATCTATGGCAGTAAAACGACGGCCCTTTAAAGTTCTCTTTATTTTTGGAAATAAGAAAAAGTCACACTGAGCCATGTCTGGTGAATATGGAGGCTGGGGCATCGTTACTGTACTGTTTTTGGCCAAACATTCACGAACAAGCAATGAAGTGTGAGCTGGTGCATTATCGTGGTGCAAAAGCCATGAATTGTTTTTCCACAGATCCGGGCGTTTTTTTCGGACTACTTCACACAAACGGCATTGAACTTGTAGGTAGTACTCCTTATTGACTATTTCACCTGGTGGCAGGAACTCATGATGCACTGTGTCCTTAATATCGAAGAATACAGTGTGCGTAACCTTCATCTTGACCGCACTTGTCGACCCTTTTTCGGTCTTGGCGAGCCAGAATGCCTCCACTAGGATGATTGAGCCTTAGTTTCGACGTCATATTCGTAAACCCATGTTTCGTCACCCACAAATTCTTTGATCCATTTCTTTTAACAAACGAAAATCGTCGAGCTCCTAAAAACACGTCTAACCTTAGTGGCTGTCACAGACAAAGTCAACAATGAAAACAGCTGAAAGTTTTATCATACTTCAAGGGCATGTTTACCAACATAATAGAAAAAAATATTTGACAATCGGACTCTCCAAGCCCGATGTATATATATATATATATATATATATATATATACGTGGTGTGTTCAGAAAGTAACGAGAATTTTTAAATTTCGCGGGTTTTAAATACATATATATATATATATATATATATATAGTGCTCTACATGTTACCATAAAGTTATGGCATACATAAAACATTTACAATGATCCCTATTTAATCTAGTATGTCATCAATCCAGTCAGTGTCCGTGGATGGAAAGAATATAGTCTTAAAGGCTCAGTCTAGCCATCTGTGCACATCATTGCAAATTCAATTCCACATACACCGTTTTCTATCTCAGTATAAATTACTATTACGACACTGTGAACAGAAAATTTTCAATGTAATTGTGATTTGGGTGAGACTACCTTGCGACCTACAAGAGATCTAGGCGTCCCTTGCCCCCAATTATAGAAGCTCCTCAAGTCATCGCCTTTTAATAAGCATAGGTTCTGCATAGTATCAAGAGCAGTGCTTACTTCTGCACCAACTTGGTGCATTTCCAAGATCCTTTTTTGCACCACTGCACCATATTCAACTAATAAATCGTGTGAATTCTCATTTCCTCCTTGGCTTAAGCTACATGTTCCGTTATTCTCTATTTAAACCCTCTGGAGGTGTTTCATAAATGTACCCATATATAGAATTCTTCTTCAGCCAGATGTGTGCTCTTCACCGCTTCTTTTCTCAATCAAAGTAATTTCTAAACAAGAATGCTCTCTTAGCTTTCTCTTTTGATTGATAATACTTCCTTGAAGTAGGAGTTCTCTAGGCAAAGTCATCAGTGCATTTATTTCTCTCTATGTCAATGTGCTCTGGCATACAGGAGAAGTTTTAGAAGAAATATTCACACAGATCGAACGAAAACATAACACTTTATTGCCAAACTTTTTGTTTTTATTATTGTTACGCATAAACTATTTAATGTTACGTAAATTACAAAAAAATGCAATTCCTGTACTGTATCTTGTTTTGTACTTTTTTTTAACACAACATACTTTCAATCTTAATACAGTTTATACACTTTTTTCAACACTGTATTGTATTTTAATATACTGTACGGTATATCTTTTCTGCAATAAACTCAAGTTTTGCTTTTAAAATGCACTTTATAAATAATCCAGCATTTTTGTTAATCTGAGTCTTCATGTCTAATATCTGACAAATTACTGCATATAAAATTTTTAACAATCCCTCAAAAAGTGATCCATCAGTCAAGATTAGCACAAGATCCACATGATAAGAAATTTCGCTAACGAATATTTCAAATTTCGACGTATGCTCATGTTTCAGCCGATCGAGCGGACGAGAAACTTCACCGCCGAAGTACTGTGAGGATGGGAATCCGTGTAGTTCAACTAGCAAGTGCGCCTCCGCTACCACTATGCCCTATGCCAGATGCTCATAAACCACATGCTACTGTAGACAAGCCATTCCTCTTGAGTGATGGAAAAGTGCAGCTTGAAGCCTCTCTAGACAAAGCTGTATATAACCATGGTGACACAATACTTGTCAATGTAAACATACATAACAACAGCAGCAAGACAGTGCGTAGGATCAAGGTAACATTACACGCTGAAGCTACTCTGTTCATTTTGTTTACAAGAAAAATATATTATAGTGTTACGCAAACTACTTTTTTTAAAAAAATCATTATTAGATGCCTATATATTATAAATACTTAACTCTGTGTACTATGTTAAATTACCATATAATTCTGTCGATACAATCATAAATTCTAGTTTCAATAGCCTATTTTTTTTTAACGTCCGACTATTGTGCACACTTGGGCTAATGCAGACGATGGGATGATTTATAGCGTATGAAAATGCCAAACCCTCGCCGGGAATCGAACCCGAGTCCTCGGGGAGAAAGCCTAGTACGCTATCAACTAGGCCACCGAGGCGGCTCAATGGCATATTATCTTCAGGTCACGAACTGTAATGTTACTTCAGTCCCGGCAAGACTACCTATGAAAGACGTTTTAATCAGAATGCAACTGATCTAAAATGATAACACATCGAAACTAATAACCTATTAAGACTTTATAAACGATTATATCAATGTCAATATAAGACAATTTAACCTAGAATATACGTTAAAAATCCTGACTGCTAAATCATACAACATATTTATAAAATATTTAAAATCACAAATCTATATTTTAAACACCTCGTTAAAAAAATGCTTAACCGATTTTTCTTCATTACTAAGAAATACTACTGCTGAATTAAATTAGAAAGTTATGGCTGGTTTTCACACCAAATAATAATTTTTTTATTTCTTTGTTTTTATTATCATTCTTTATCATATGAATGTGATTAAAATCATTTCTCTATAAACAGGTAATTTTTAGAACCAATAATAAAAGTGTGTGCGTATGTGTATGTGTGTGTGCGCGTACGCACATTCATGTGTTCAAGTGTCATACAAATATGACATAATTGCCAAAATAAACATTGTTTGAAATTCAGACAGCTATGCTTATACTCTTGATCAGCTGTTTCTAGTATTATTTCCACTTAAAAATGTTTACATTTACTTTATAGTTTAAATTTATTTTACAATGAAATGATTCTTCATTACTGTAGAGAAAAAGTTATTGTAATGTACTACTTTTGTTTACACATCATTCATTCTAGTGGTCAAAATTTAGCACAAATTGCTAATGATTTTCAAGAACAATTTCATACGCAGCCACCAAAGAATTCTGTAACTACTCTGCAAATTGTAAGTCGTAATTGAAAAACTTCATCACACAAAAAGTGTTTTAACACAGTGGAAAGAGCGCAGTAGTCATCTAGCAAATATGGCCACAAATGAGAATCGCTGCACTTCAACACTTTTATTACGCACACACATTTTTACTATATGTAATTTTCTTTTAATTAAACATTTTACAACTTTTCGCTCATTTTAATGTGTAGTCATTCCTTTGAGGTAGTCGATTTCAATTCACTGTGACTCTAGGACTTCAACTACTGCATTTATAAATAAATAACCAGATTAAATGTTCTCCAATTCAAAAAAAAATCTCAGCTAACCAAACTTTGAAGGTTTTGTCTGTAATGTGCATTATTTGAGTAATTAAGTGACTGAGATTTGTTTTATGAGAAATAAAATTATTATTTCATACTAACGGAGTAACTTTTGTTGTACCGGACTTCATACGAACATTACCAAATTTCAAACAACCACTACTCCGTCAACTTTTGAAAACATTGACGTCTGTCAGTTTTTCATGTTGTTAAGAAAAATGTGAACTTTTAGAAAAAAATTACTGAAAACACGATATTATTGCTCTGCCTGTTTTATTCTAATACTAAATATCCATCTAGTGTAAAAAGACCCTAAAATATTCAAAACTGAAACGAAACATGCCATTACATCCACAACATAATAAACAAACGAACTTTATTAAATCTTTTCCACACAAAAAAATCAGTTTAAGAGCTTTCCGCATACAACTGAAATATAAGTGATTTTTTTTTTTAATTTGGTTCATCAAATTTTGCACGTATTTATAAGTTCACAACAAGACAGTGTACTAAAATTAAAATGAAAGAAATTTACGATTAGATACTGAATCAAAAAGAAAAGCAAAATAAATAATTTTCAAGCAGAATTAAAAACGAATCACTTCTATTAATTTACCAAGTATAATTATTAGTAGATCTACTTTTGATAAAACGGCACATCTAAAGTTATGTATCCGATTTCTTATTTTCTGTTGCAGGTGTTTATAGTTCAACACGTTGACGTCTGCATGTTTTCAAATGGAAAATTCAAGAACGTTGTAGCCCTAATAAACAGTAAAGAAGAATGTCCACTGGGCCCAGGCTCATCATTGAAACGAACATATACGCTAAACCCAGCTAAAGGCGCTACAAAAAACTGGATAGCTCTGGAAGACACGTACAGTAAATCAAACGCTCTACTAGCTTCAACTGTAGTCTGCAACTCACCAGAAGAGCGGAATGTGTTTGCAATATACGTATCGTATTATGTAAAAGTTAAACTATTAGTGGGTGCTATTGGCGGAGAATTATCCTTAAAGTTACCGTTCACACTCATGCATTCGCCATCCGACCCGGACCTGGATCAATCCGTTACTTTAACGACTACAAAGTCTCCTGTATCAATCGCTACAACTACCACTACTACAACCACAACCACAAACACAACGACAACTATCAGTGCACCTACAGATCTGGATGTTATAATGAAATGTGAAACCAACAACCAAACTGATACCTGAGGGTTTGAGTTCGGTCAGGACACAAAGACCGAACAAACAAATCACACAGATTTAAAATTGCAAAGAGCATTTTGTTGTTTCACAGTCAGAGAATCGCCTTCGCAGTGACAATGGATGTGGGTCCTGGTATGACGCGGCCAGGAAAAGCTTCTCGTATAGACAGCCAACTAAACACACACACAGCCTTATGAACTATCTTGGACAAACTGATTTCATTAATCATTTCTAATATATATAAGAAAACTTAAGAGTTTTTAGTTGAATTTTTGTCATTCATATCACAATAAGACTGATTCAAAGGCAGAATGTTCAGCGCCTGTTATAAAGTATTACAAGAGCAAAGAAAGGAATATGAATACGAGAGATGATCTAACCGAATGTTTTATATGTAATTTCTGTTTCACCGGGTTAAAAAATAACAGTGCAATTTTCCAATCTTAACAGACCAAAATAGAAATTATAAAACAGAAATAAAAATTGACAAAATCTTTATTGTTGAATACTTTAAATATTCAAAAAATGTCATGATCAAAATTCCTTCCTCGAATGTAATTACATATAAAACAAATTTTAGGCTCTTCTGTTTAGTACAATTTTATTTGTACTTATATAAAACTGATTATTTTACACTTCAGTAAGAAACCTGATATATGCTCAAAAAGGGGTAGATTCAGAACAGCTTATTTCGAAAATTTTTAGTCATTTTAATGTAACTTTTCCTAGCATGGCCTAGTTATTCACTTTTTTTTAATTTAAATACATTACATTAAAAAGCATTAAGTTTTTCATTTTTACACTAAAATAAAATATATGTCTTGATGAAGAGGAGGGAAGCAAATTTCCAAAAAATAATTACATTTAATAGCATCACATAAATGAACACTTTGTACTATACAATAACAACCCGAAAATTAACCATGTCCACCAAAAACATTCAAAATTTTTTTATACTTTTTGAAAGTATTATTTCATTTTCACATAATCGGCATTAAAATCAGCAAAAATTAATATTTTAAATATAAAATGAAAAAGAGATCAATCATCATGAACACAGGATAAATTAAACAGTTACATACAAATGAAGAATATGTTTTACAACAGAGAAGAGTTTAACTTTTTAATTAAAGTTACTAGGCCAAATAACTTCAATTAACTTTATGTTAAAAAAAAAATATTTATTATTTTCAACTTACATTTTATATAATTTGTAATTGCCACTCACCAACTAACCTTTAAGTAACACTACGTTTACAAATCTCGCGGCCAACGCCGTATGTCTCTGTATAATTGGGGTGTAAAGATTACAGAAAGTGGCGGAAATCGAATGTATTTACTTACTATTTTAAAGTATCACATCCCTAATGTGACAAAAATGACTTACATGATTAAATTTACTTTAAAAATTAATGTACTTTTTCACAGTAACTAAAAAAACTGTTAACTTATATTAATTTATAAATTACATATCAATTAACCTCTTTTTTATTGACGAATGTAAAAATTAAAGATGAAAAAAATTAAGGGTACCAACTTATACTTTTCTAAAGATCAGTCGAACACATTCTAAAAGAAGCAAAAAAAAATGTCACTCAAACAAACCCCAAGATGGAACTCAGTCAAATAGATTTCACTATACAAAGCACATGACTTAGGAAAGTGGAGGGAGTGGCGGAGACAATATCAGAATGAAGGAGTGATAAAGGCCTACAAGTTGTTAATTTCATGTACGTTTCTCAGACATGTGGTGTTTGTTAAGAGTTAACAGGAATTATCAAATTTTGCATTTATAAATAGACAACAGTAAATAATAAAATCATATACTGATTTTGGGTGATTCAGGGAAATAGTAAGTTTTTGAAATAATGAGTACGCAATAGATTTAACATAAATTGTTTATCTGTCAACATTATAATATTTGTTACAGAATGCCATTTCACTTAACTAAGTTCTGAAAATAACACCACTTAAATGATATCCTTCTCGAATGCAAATTTCAAGCCTATATTCGAAATTACTCATCTTCCAACAGTTATCTATCAATCGTCTGCAATTCAAGGCAAATAGCATCCTTCAAATCTTCACAGACTTCAGAAAACCCAATAAAAAAATCACAAGCTGATAGGTCAGAAGAACGAAGTGGCAAAGGCACATCGCCGAAACACGAAATGAATCATTCCTGGAAAATCTCAAGAAGAATCCCCCCCCCAATATCATAAAGAATTGAGTCCTGTGCTGTGTGGACTGTGGTTCTATCCTGCCGAAACCATAAACTCTCATGTTGACGTAGTGAACAGATGCGATGGTAAAGTGACACCTGGTTCCTTAAAAAAAAGTAGGGCCTGATTACATTATTTAGCAACAGAATGCTACGCCATCACTTGAGGGCCATGTAGGGGCCATTCATGTTACTGTTGTGGATTATCCATGGACCAATATCAGCAGTCTGTTTACTCACAGAGTCGTTCAATTGGAAGTGAACTTCATCATTCATCACGATTGTCACACTGCCGTTATTTCTCAGAATACTGAGAATATTCTCCGAAAACTGTGAATGCTGTTGATAGTCACATTTACCGAACTCTTGGACAACAGCTATCTTACATAGATGGAATTTTAAATCTAGTCGTAAAATGCATCTTACCAAACTATTGCTAATTCTTAATGAAGTGTTCATGCTTGCAAACAGAATGATACAGGCTCTTCAATATGGCCTTCTCTCAATTGTGTCTGGTGTCCAAGCAGTATGAACAGCACCTCGCGGTTTGCATCAAGTTACAGTTCCTGGTTGTTCTGAAATTGTTGACCCATCTATGGATGGTGTTGTGATCTGGTACATTTCCATTACGACTAACACTGAGATGTCAACGAAAAAGACGCTGTGTTTGGATAACAGATTCACCATTTTTAACATAATCATCGTACATGAACACACAACAATGCACGTTCCACTGCGCCATAAAATGGCGTAGCCTGCGGAGTTGAATGACACCTTACCATTTTCCCTTACTCTTCTACTCATTGTGCACTGAGTACCTAATACTTTGTCAGCTAAAGTTTATACTATAAAACAACCAACAATACAAATGGACAGAAGTGATGATAATAATCATCCATAACTAGGAAAAAAGTAAAAGGTACATAAAAACTGCACAAATTTTGTCACACCAAATTAACACATTTGAAAGAGATTTCAATGAAATACTTGAGCATCTAAAAAATGTAGTTATTAGATAATGGGAAAAAAATCAATTAAATTTCCTAAAAATCAATTTATCAAACTTTGGTCACATATAAGTGATTCATTATTCAAATCAGTGTCCCAATTTAAAATTAGAGAAATTTTCAGTTCGAGAGTAAATACAAATAAATAAATAAACCCTGAATACAAATTCAGAATTTTGTTTGCTTTATCGGTATTCTTAAACCAAAAATTTCACTTTAAAAAATTTAAAGCTTCATACAACTTGAATTATGTATCTTCATATATGACAAAAATTTTAACAAAAATACAGACGTGTGTAGATCACAGATAATCTGCTACATTTTTCACATTCTCATAATTGAGCCACTTGGAGCACTCACATGACTGTTACATGATCGCCTTATATGCTGAATAGTATTATCGTAAATAGCATAAGTGTTTTTCTTTCAACAGAAACATTCATGCACTTTTTTTCAACTTTACTGACACTATCTGAAGTGTTTCTATCCTCATTATATTCGATGACGGAATAATTTACTTTTCGATTGTCAATGTTTGTATAGGGTAGCAATTAGTGTCTAGTGTCAGCTGTCCAGTAACAGCGTTTTGTTTTCTCTAGAAGGTTATTTTTATTATTTATTACACATTATATACTACTGGAAGACTTTAAAAATATCAGGTAACAGAATTAACCCGTCCTGATGATTAATAAGAAGGGCGACAGTTAATCGACTACCATAACAGCTTGCTACAACTTCTACTTGCTTGAACAGTACAAACCTATAATTGCTTAAGCGGAATTAAAACCCTCCAGATAACTCTTACTTTTTTTCTTAAGGAGTCTGAGTCGTTTCCTTACAGTATTTACAATGTTTGTCCCTTATAAGTTTTAGTTTTTCAGATTCGAATTTCCCAGAGGGTTTGTGTAGAATATTAGCTTCAACATCAGGGACAGTATCTGTGTGCTTATAACAACTTTTCTAAAGCTGTCCAACTCTAATGAACAGAGCGTTTACAAGGCTGGACAATCAGCTTCAGAACTGTTTGCCTACTTGAGAGTATGAGCTAGAGGTACAGTAGAATTGCTAAGCTGCTCACTCCGTTGTCCTACACTGGCATTAGTTATAAAGAAAACCAGAAAGACCCGTTCGGCGATCAATTTGTATGGTATATATAGAAATGAGGCTAGTGCCTTACAGGCAATACTTGTGATTTTTCAGGTACAACAAATTACTGCAGGAATCCATTCTAAAATCACTTGTTCATCTGAATTTATAAATCACAAACTATTTATTTACTCAAAAATATTTTGCTGTACAGACTAGATAAGAAGTTGTTAATTTGAGTTTAAAGTGTGATTGCAGCCTAATCAGTCTAACACGATGTACTAGACTTGGTAAAATTTCCGAAGCTCACTCTTGCAAACAAATATTAAATGATAAAAACGTATGTTTCTTGATTATACATAAATTTATATGAAGTATATGTCACACATGCTTTATATGCTCAGATCTTAAACAAAAATGTATACTTTTGTAAAAATTGACTTTTTTTTTATAAGATAAAACCATAGTAAAGTAACAGTATAAACATAAAAATGATGCATGTAGTGCAAACATTGTAATGTGTTGTATCATTGTTTACGTTACAAGTCTACTAGTCTATATACTATACACGCCCAAGCTACAAAACTATTTCAGGTGGTAAAATCTTTCTCAATGTAAAATATGTCTTTCAAAAACTGTAAAATGTAAGATTATATTATAATAAAAACTTCAATATTAACAATAAACTATGAACTAACAGATTATAATGAATGATTATAATTCCTAACACAGAAAATTTGTAAACTTTCTTGAATGTTTAAAAAACGTCTCATTCACAATTATTTTTTTTTAAATCAACTGTACTTGATCTGAACCCAGCAACTAACTGGGACATTTGTATATTGCGATGTTAATAACTTTAGAGAACACTTTAATTTTAGTAGTAGTGTTAAAGTAAACGTGATGCGATTAATAGTTTTCATTATTTTACAATTGCCTAAATGTCAATTAATAGCCAGCATAACTATTACTTTTATTAATATTACAGTTTGAAAAAAAAGGTCCTTTCCGAATTTATGTTACCTAGAATAAATGCAATGTAACCAAAAGTATTTTTAGAATAAATGGTCAGAGATGTTACGTTAGATCTGAAATGCCAAATGAAGACACTTATGATTTTGTACATTGTACTTTTGGCTAGTAAATTAATCTTACACATTAAAATGTTAATTTATTTCATCTACCTGTTTTCAAGAATTTTCACATTTTTTGAACAACCCACATTTTAGTCATCTGCAATTAGTAACAGACACATTGGTATAGTTTGTTTTATCGTGACACATAAAGGACAAGAAGGTAAACATTTGGTGGGAGCTATGTTTAAGTAAACGCCTCTTACTTAATACATAATGTTAATAGAAAAGTAGTCTCATATGACTGAGCCTATACCATTAACAGTAAGCAGAAAATCTGTTAGACCAGTCAAGGTCAAGCGCCACAATAAAACATACAATACGTAGATAATATGATACAAGATAGGACTTAATATGTAAAACAAATGCAACAAGAATTGCTTTAAACCAAAAATTTTAAGCAAATCATTTTTGCTGATAACATCATTGCTGAATAATGAATGTTGGTCTTCTACATTAAGCGTTACTCTACATCTGGATGTCAAAACATTCCCAGGGATGTAAATGGGCCTACAGGCGACAATGTGGATACTTTAAATCCTTTATTTAAAATGTGAGATATTGATGAACTCCAATCATTGTCGTTATGAGTCGTCCCATGCTCTCACTGCCCCATACTATGACAAGTTTTATATTCATAATGACCTTTGTTATAAAGCTAGCTACGAGGGTTGATCAAATATAAACGAGACTGACTTTCTAAAAACTTTTCCGTTGGACATTGAACTCTAAAGGGTGGGGTTTCAGGTAGCCTGGGAGGTTTGGGACGGACATAGACGGGCAACATTTCCGTTCGGACCCTTCAGTATAAAACTATACAATGGTGAGAGTGAAGTGCACGTTTCCGTGGAGCAGAGAATTATTATTAAGTTTTTGGCCAAGGAGGGGGTCAATCCGACTGAAATCTTTCGTAGATTGACGGCTCAATACGGGGACAGGACCCTGTCAAGAGCTCGCGTTTTTGCTTGGCACAAGGAATTCGCCGAAGGACGGGAAGCAGTAGAAAACCTCAGCCATGATCGTCGCCCGACCACTTCAGTCACGGACGAAAACATTGATGCTGTTCGGAACGCACAATAAATGTCAACGAATAAACATCAACAACGCACAATAAATGCACAATATTATTGCGATGTTTTAGAGGCCGCAAAACAGTCTTTTCGTAGGAAAAGGAAATCTAAACCGGCAAGAAATGTCATTCTTCTTCACGATAATGCCCGACCACATTCGGCGAACGCTACAAGGCTTAAACTCGATCAAATTGGCTGGGAACCAATGGAACATCCCCCATACAGTCCAGACTTATCACCCTGCGACTATCACCTGTTTGGGCCACTCAAAGAGGCGCTTAGAGGCCAGCGTTTCCAAGACGATTCTGCAGTGGAGACCTTCGTGCTCCAATGGCTCAATGAACGCCCGAGAACTTTTACGAAGATGGAATTAAAAACTTCCAATCCGTGGGAAAAATGTATTACTCGTGCGGGAGACTATGTAGAAAAATAAGTTGTATCAAGAATAATTTGTAAGTAAGCAATAAATTTTTTAAAAAATCAGTCTCGTTTATATTTGATCAACCCTCGTACATTATCAGAATTATGAAAGTTAATAATCTTCGCTCATAAACTTATAATTACATAGGACAAAAAAAAACTATGTCCATGTTACCAGCATTCATTTTGGAATTAAGTCTAAAAGCAGTGGGTTAATTGTCGATTTGATTTTTTTGTTTGTGGATTTGATTGTGGGTATTTTGATTTTAAAAAATTCTATAACATAATGCAACGGTTGCAATGAACTTTGTCCTACTAATCTGAATAAAAAACTAAAATATCTTATTCAGTATTAGAAAATGGTTTTTAAACGATTTTAATTAGGCCTTTCACAAGTATATTTGTAACACATTTTTAAATTCAAAGTAGAAAAACCACCTATTTAACGAGGCATATCTCAATGGATACCAAGTTACAGGTTTTTAAGTGATTTACAGTAACAATTTTGGTCCAAAAAATTGGAATTTTAACCATATTAAATGACTTTTTAGATCACCACTACAACACTGTTACTACTGAAAAAGATTAAAAAATAACTGAAAATGCTAAATCAAATTATCTTTTATAGTCCCTGTAAATGTTTCTTTAAAGATTTGATAAAATGGTCCAACATATTCTGCACAGATTTTCTGTTTTTACACTCATGAATGATGGCAAGTATGCAGTAAAAATTCCACTGCGTTTTGGTTTTCTGCAATAACGTATGCAGGCTATTTAAGTTTTGTTCCTTACAAAATTATATAAATGTTTAGCAAAAATACATAAACGTAGTTATCTGACAATTTCAAATAAATTACATACCATAATTATCACAATTAGAAAAGCAAATTTCAATAGTAGGTTTAGGTTAACAAAAACGATTAGATATTAATTAGTGTAAAGCAGTGTAACCAACGATCTTATGTTTGTTACTTTTTCTTTAGTAAACTAACAACTTTCAAAAACTGAGGGAATAGTTATTTTTCATCAAAATCGGTATTTGTATGGCTTAAGACTAGCACAATAAAAGAAGAAGTAAAACAGTTTTTATTAAAAAAAAAAATAATAATAATCACTCAACAGAACAAATATACAAAAATCTATATTCAACCTACAAATCATACCGTATCAGATATGAGCTAATGGTTTTTCAAATTAGAAAACATTTTAGCATTTTATTTATTTACAAATGCAATAGCTCAAATTCTAGATAGACAGGAATAATTGACAATGAGTCACAGAATAAAATGGCCATCACAATATAATGAATAAAATTGAAAATGAAAAGAATGTTGTAAAACGTTTAGTTAAAAGAAAATAATGTAGGCCACAATTAAAAAAGTTTAAATTGTGCATAAAAAGTGCAATTTGGTTAAATGTTTTTGAAATAAAAACTAGCCTATCATATGTAACATTTTCTTTGTGTCTACCTAATAACACAGAAAGTTAAATTGTCAAAAAATCGCTTCAGAGTCAGTTTTTTGGAAAGTGCCATGAATTTTTTCATGATTACATTCAAAAAAATTTAAGGTATACTTAAAACAAAGTTGTTGGATAAAGTTGGTCACACTGTTCTACAGTATTTATTGAACAACTAACCATGATATGCTGATTGCTTATCTCCTCTGACTATTAATTTCGAAGGTTCATTTCCGTGCGCATCTTGTTTAGCATATACTCTGATTAGAATATACTTGAAGGTGCCATCAGGATCAATCTCAACGTCAGGAACTTGGTCCAAAGAATTAGCCATTATTGTTGCTAGAGCTCTAATACTAATTTGTTTAAATAAATCTGAAACAATATTTAGAATTAAATTATAATATTTTTAATAAATATGTCAAAATTAACTTAAACACGTTATGCAAAACAATAGTTCTATTATTATCGATATTATGTAGGTATCTAATTTCTAATATTATGTACAATATTAAAAACTAATAACTTCCAAAAGTTAATTTTTTTATTTAAATTAAAAAACAAAGCATTTTTAAGCTGAAAATTAATGACATCAAAATGTAAATATTGTTTTTTATGCAGATCAGAAGAAAACAAGGTATTTTTTTAATTCATTTAACACTTTTATAAAAATGCAACTGCCGTTGAAAATACAAGCAGCTACTATGGAAGTTATAATTATGACTACCTATTGGTTTATTGAATAAGTTAAATTAAAAAGTTATAGCACTATGTAGTCCTACTGACTAGCATTAAATTTAAACTACTTGCACAGTCAATCTGAAATAAAAAAGGGATGTCTTACGTGAAATGAAAAAAAAGGATGGAATAAATGGATTGTGATTGGCTGGGGACCGGTTACTCCCAAAAAACAGTCTCTGAATGCTAGTCAATTTGTTTGCAACAAAGCAATATTACAAAATGAACATAAAAACCAATAAATATTATCATTTCCCATATACCTTAAAAACATAAAATGATCTAACAATGTAGCCTATTGCATAATTATCAATCAATTTCTACATTATCATTTAAGACACTTTTTTTAGAAACAAATAGAATCGGTAGTAAGAATTTAGGTCGGCTAAATTATTTTAGACTCAAGTTCTAAAAAACTTATGAGGGTAAGAAAACTTTAAGTTTTTTTCTTTTTAATTCAAGAAGTGAGAAAATATACTGAATTAAATTAAATAATATTCAAATCCATGGTCTCTACAAATATAAAGTAAAAAATAATAGTCCAGCTAAACAATAAAATGTGGTGCTAAACAAACAAGCAAAATTAGCCTACTACGTAGTTTAATAAATTATGTAGCACTAGGCCTAATCTGAAATTGAAAATTTTGCTTTTATTTAAATACATAAACTAAAACATTTTAATACGAATACAAAATTTTGGTGGTTGTTAATAACGGCTTGGCCATGAAATCTATGTTTCTTCTTTAATGTTATTACACTGATATTACATATTTTTTTAACAGGAATCAATCAATGTAATCAAATTTTTTTACACTGAAATCAGAAAATGCATATTTTTTCTATTGGGACATGATGAGTTGCACCCTACATTTGTGTGGAGCCTACCTACTGATATTAAATATTGTATAACATACTAAATAAGAAACTATTGTGTTTTAATATTATGATAATAGATTTTACCATTATTTAAAATTTACAAATATTTGTGAACCTAAACTCTATTCTTACCAACACTAATTTACTTCAAATAAGTAAAATATGTTGCAATTAGAAAATACAATCTATTATGTTAAACCTAGTTTAACAAGTTGATTGTTTTACAAGGTAATCATATTGTTTCACCGAAACTTTTTGCTGTTGAACTACTACCAAAAGTTCAAATGTCCTGCCTACAGAATATTTTAATACTAGTCTAGGCCTAAACAGTGTGAAAATTAAACATTAGGACTTATTTACCCAAAAAATAAGTACTGTAGTAAAATATAAATCAAGTAATTGTTTACTATTTAGCTGTCACAATTAGTTTTTCCCATATTGAGATATGTTGTTTATTTTTGCTTAATGACATGTTTAGTTGGATCAACAAGATAATGAAATAAAAATATAAGGAGAGTATTTTATCTCATACCCAAAATACTGAAGGGATAAGGCATGAAGTATATGATACGGAATCCCAGTATAACAACTAGAAACATCACCTCATTAGTCACATGGCTGAATTAATCTTCCAAAGCGTTTGAAGCAAAAATTAATCTGAAAGTACTACAAATGTATGGTATTTCCACGCAAAACCATGTTAGGTTAGGATGGGTTTCTAACCTAACATGGTCTGCTTGGATTTAAAGAGTTTTTTATCCTAATTCCTTGCATTTCTAACTTCTGTATATATGTTGTTTTGTTGTATATATTTATTATTAATAACATGCACATTATTATAATCGTTCTCGTGATGAATATCCACCTACTTTTATGTGATAGCGATTTAGAGGTTATGTGGGCAACCTTTATTTTCCTCTTTTTTAAACCTTATAGTTTCTGCACGTTTAAATTGTGTATTTTTACTTTTGGGCATTTACTATAAAGTGTTATGGCAAAAAAACTACAAAAACTGACGAATCACCCAAATTATAGATTTACCAGAAAAAATTGCTCACAATGGCTAAATAGTAAACAATACTAGCAAAATATTTAGGCCTAAAGATAAATATATATTTTGTGAACCTTGTCAACATAAAAAATTCAATGTTTAAAAAAACACTACAGCATCAATTTGTTACCAAAAATGTGTTACAATTACATTACGAAAACCAAAAATTTGTGGTCAAATTAATCTAAATAATATGTACTTCCCGTCTTTAAAATACCAGTAAAGCATCATTTTTAGATTGCTGTACAAAAACTTTTTAGGCATAGGCCTACAGTTTATTCAGAAAAATATGTAGCTTACTTTTCAGGAAAAAGAAAATGAAACTAAGTTTGTCATGGTCATGTTCTGAACTGTTTCTTACATATTTTTTTTATGTTGATTGTGCTCTGCTGAAATTATTTTTGAAATGGATTAATCTAACTTTAGTTACTAATCTACAATTTATAAGTTGAATAAGTTAGATACATATTTCATTAAAACCTTAAATTTAGTTATAATGTACTAATAGACAAAAAAACATTAAATTGCGTAATAGTTTTACAAATTAATAAATTTTACCTGATATAGGCTTATTATTTCTTGAAAAGAGAAAAAGCATTTAACAGTAAAACACTTTAAATTGATTTTATAGGTTACAGGACAGAAAAATGATATTCAAATCAAACAAAACTGGTGCATTATAGTAAAAGTTGACTGCAGTGCAGTCTGCAGGTGTTAAAATACTGCAACATAGATAAATATTGTCGACACACCGAATTTAAAAATTTCTTACTAATCTATGACCATAGGTAATATAACTAGTCTTTAATAGTAAAAGGGCTTTGTACTATGCCAGTAAAGTCTTAAATATAGATTTATCTATGTATTACTTGCATTAAGTAAAAAATTTTATTGCAGCCATAGATAAACTACATAATGATAGTAAATCTTTATACTTATACTATAGTTATAATTACTATAGTATTATAACCACTACATTATTAGTATAATGAATTAGGATCAGAAATAATAATAATGTATAAGAGTTATATATTAATATAAAAGATATTGTATTAGAACTCATGAATTAACAAAGAAGCTATTGTAAGAGTTTAGTGATTAAACACGATGAGGTGAGGAAGCAGACAATCTATTCAAGCAGACGATATGGTTATTTTATGTATCCAAGTTCAACGAATCCGCTAGATGGAAAGACGATCGTGGGAAGAGGGTCGATCAAATACTTATTTGAATGTAAAACAATGGTATCGTGAGAAGGGAATACGACTCAATAAATCATTCAATTTTACTTAATTAATGATCAAAGTGATAGATTAGGGTGTTAGTGTTATTTACTGCTTCATCTTAAGACTGATCTAAGAGTACTGTGTATTCTTAAGATATATTATCAGTGTAATAAATACATTTTTTTTCAAACATTACAACTAATGAACTATACGTTAGCCGCTTAGAATATTAGGTCTGCTAAGAACATTAGTGAGATAGAAAGAAAAGGTGTGAGTGAGAGGTCGAGTTCCCACTCTTTCACCACAGCTCCTTCCTTTTCCTTTTCAGTAACTGAGAGGTAACTGGCGTTCACAGAAACGACCGCCATCCGGAATATCTGACGTTCCGGCCCCTCCGGAATCGACTGTTCCTCCCCTCCTTCTTCCCCGTGCTTTTATTCAACTGCTGTTCTACCTTGTTGCTTATTGCAACAGGCAGTATGCCAGCAGTTTCGTAATTTTTCCTATGTTTTTTTGTCAATAGTGTTCGTTCATATTTAAGACTAGTAACTAAAAATTAATATTTTCTTAAATCCTATCAGAACTATTTTTATTGCAAAATTTTAGGCTCTTTTTTTATGAAACTGACAAAATTATGATAGTTTTTGTCGTACAATATTACAGCAACTATACTCGCCATCGTTAAATCAAAGACATTCATCTTGAAACAGAAGTAAACAAGGAACAAATCTTGCACATAAGTCGGACCGGCTTTTGTATCACATTTCAAAACAATCGGTCAGTGCGTTTAGCCAAAACTGCGCAACACAAACCAAATGCCGAACGGACGAGTTGAAACACAAACCTCGCTTCGCTCTGTTACTAGCATGATTATTAGTTAAGAGTAGCCGCCTCGGTGGCCTAGTTGATAGCGTACTAGGCTTTCATCCCGAGGACCCGGGTTCGATTCCCGGCCAGGGCTTGGCATTTTCATACGCTATAAATCATTCCATCGTCTGCATTAGCCCAAGTGTGCACAATAGTCGGACGTTAAGCACAAAAAAAAAATATATTAGTTAATAATAATTATACAAGGACATTACCAAGGACACGTACAACAAGAAGTCCCTCTCCTGGAATACAAAGATAAGGCATTATCATACTGTAATTAAACCAGAAGCCTTATATGCAACTGAAACATTATCTCTCACAACCCAGGGCCCACTTGAAAGGCTGGAGATCAAAGAAAGAAAGATATTACGAAAAATCTTAGGCCCCAAATTCCGTAACAACCAATTACTCCACATCAGTAATGAAACTCTTTACCAAAAAACTGAAACACTGTCAGACACAATAAGAAAAAGGAGAATTGATTTTTATGGGCACATCCTCCGAATGGACAAAAATAGACTAACCAAAAAAATATTTGACTACTTTCGCAGTAGAAGAGCCAAACCACTTTGGTTTAGAGAAACGGAGAAAGACATAACAGAACTGCAGATCACTGACACTATGCTCGTGGACAGAACAGCCAAAACAATAACCAAGGACAAGAAGCAACGGTTCCAAAGCAAAGTCAAATCCAAGCGAACGATCCAAATCTCTGACGAAGAAAGAAAAGCAAGATCACAACGTATGAAGCAATACTGAGCTACGAGGAAGACACAGAACATTGAGAAATGATTGATTTGGTGTACCCCAAAGTTGGGTGAAACAAATAAAGAGAATAATTATACAAATACCAAAATAGATGATAACATTTTTTGTTCCGAAACGTTAAATCGTAAAGGAAACCGGATACTGCTAATGACTGTATTTTTAATTTAAAAAAATATTATGTTTAATATAGTAAATAAATTGCAGCATGCCTAACTCTGTCAAGCCAGATAAATTCTAATTTGTAGAATGCAGATTTTTACGTTTTTTTCTGGGCAATCAACAATAGTTTCTTTATTATATTTTTATTTGCAATTAGTCCATTAATACAAGGTGACTACTAAATTATTAATTAATTAACTACGTATTTGACGATACGGAGAAATGAGTATTGTTCGCTCATTTTCTAGTTAACAATTCGGAATAGATTAAAAAATAATACAGTTAAAATATCTGTTGTCAAGTCGTCATCAACGGTACAACCGAACTGAGTCCTACGCCTCGTTTGTCCTGATTCTGCGATAATATGTTATTCTTTTGATTCTATGATTTCGTCTCTACGACAGTCTATATATTATTTCCGTTTTGCTGAAAATATCCTTTTTTTCGATACCTATTGGTACTCTTAAGTACACATTGTTTATTTCCTTTGCTTGGCAACGTTCGCCTAGATCTCTCGTTGCTTGGAAAACTCTGCTAATATTTTTTTAAAATATCTTCGAGGTTACAAAAACAAACATATTTTTACCATCCAATAAAAGAGTGTTTAATTCTCTTTAAACAAATACAGTTCACAATCACTACTAACCTATTAAGGCTTAATACTGCAGTAATATTTTTTTCAGCTGGCTTTATTATCGAGCAGCCATCAACGATAAAAGTAATCAACATGATACGTTCTATAGTATTTGGTGAACATCCTCATCGTATAGGTTCTGTCTAACTGAGTGCAGTTCTAAAACAAACAAAAACTTAAAACAAGATGAAAATATAAAATATTATAGCAATAGAGTATTTTGAAAAAAACATAACGGGATTTTTACTGTTAATGTAGTTCTAATAGTAATTTATTATTTCTGGTAATCATGAATATGATTACCATAATAATAATGATAATAATAATAATATGATAATCATAATCGTTATTAATTTATGTTAACGTTAGGCCTAATATGTTAACCTTATTACCATGTTAACCTTATTAACATGTTATGTTAACCTATAACATAATTATAGGTATAATTATACTGAAATAGTTTTTTAAACCAAATAAAAAATTTTAAAATTCTTTTATTGAACCAAAAATAAAAATCATGTATTACGTTTTTCCTTTTTATTTTAATTACGATAATTTGTTCGAAAACACGACAAATTAACATAGCTGGTTTTTACACAACATAACCTAAAACGTACTGTAGCCTATCAGCTGATCGTTACGAATTAATATAAAACAACTGATATTCTACTGTCACTACCAATATAAATCTGTGTCGCGTAAAATCCAAAATCACAACCAGCCATAAAACATGGTACATGATACTCCCGAGCTGCTCAATTACAAAGCCTTCTTCAACCCTAGTTTTTTCATAAAATCTAGGATTTGGAGTGAATTAAAAGATGGGTAACTGTAACAATTGTAACTAGTGAATTTTCAATTTGTTGCTAAGATGTTTTCAAATGCTTGCTTTGCTAATTCCCTTTCAATTTTGTGTTTCAATTACGTGTGTGTCTTTCGAAGGCTTTCAATAATTAATTATGATTCTACTCAAACAATTTTATGTGACATTTTCTATGTCTTTTTTTACTGTGTGATTATTGTTATTTGATTTACGTTATAACTACTTCTTTCTTAATTTCTTTTTTTGTTTTACTTTTATGTTTTTCCTTGTTCGTCAGGACACTTAAGTTTGTAACACAGGCTCTAATAACACCACCTCAAAAATGTTGGTAGCATCGAATTGTTCTTAGAGTAGGCCTACTGTAAGTTTCTTGAATTGTTGTTTTGTTTTTGTAATATAAGAAACAATTTAAGTAGGCTTTGTACGGAACAATAAGTAAATAAAATTAAAAAATAAATAAATAATGAATAAACCAGTTGATGGCCTTCAATTAAAATCTATAGTTAATTATAACTGTAACTAACTGACCTCGAAGCTTAGACCGTAGACCATAAGTTTCGCTCTTCTAGCATCTATATATACTCTGGACCAAGCTCTATACTCAGATTGTACACCGAATTGACTAAATTCTTCTTGAGCTTCCTTGAATATATCGGCTAAAACAAAACAAAATATCAGCTGCAGTAATTTGTTAAAAAAAAAATAGTTAAAGAACATTATCACAGAATAGCAAAGAATACCATAAAATGATATTTTTATCAATTATTCCTACAATAAAATTCCTACAATTTTGTGACAAATCCCGGCGCACAGAGCTTTACGCCGGGAACGAGTAGTTGCACAAATCTCGTGGTTCTGTCAAATCTTAACCGTGACAATCTGTGACTATTAAAATCACTGTGACAAATCACGGTGCACAGAGCTTTACACCTTTAACGAGTAGTTGCACAGGAGCAATGATTCGGTCAAGTCGTAACCGTGACAACCCGTGACTATTAAAACCACTGTGACAAATCACGGTGTGCACAGCTTTACGATGGAACGAGTAGTTGCACAGGAGCGGTGATTCTGTTAAATCATAGCCGTGACAACCCGTGACTATTAAAATCACTGTGACAAA
This sequence comes from Callitettix versicolor, assembly GCA_022606455.1. Classification (NCBI taxonomy): domain Eukaryota; kingdom Metazoa; phylum Arthropoda; class Insecta; order Hemiptera; family Cercopidae; genus Callitettix; species Callitettix versicolor. The sequence continues at coordinate 16,222,275 of CM040189.1, forward strand.
TCACGGTGTGCAGAGCTTTACGGTGGAACGAGTAGTTGCACAAGAGCGGTGGTTCTGTCAAATCTTAACCGTGATAACCCGTGATTATTAAAATCACTGTGACAAATCACGGTGCACAGAGCTTTACGCCGGGAAAGAGTAGTTGCACAAGAGCGGTGGTTCTGTCAAATCTTAACCGTGACAACTCGTGACTATTAATATCACTGTGACAAATCACGGTGTGCAGAGCTTTACGATGGTACGAGTAGTTGCACAGGAGCGGTGATTCTGTTAAATCGTAGCCGTTACAACCCGTGGCTATTAAAATCACTGTGACAAATCACGGTGTGCACAGCTTTACGGTGGAACGAGTAGTTGCACAAGAGCGGTGGTTCTGTCAAATCTTAACCGTGACAACCCGTGATTATTAAAATCACTGTGACAAATCACGGTGCACAGAGCTTTACGCCGGGAAAGAGTAGTTGCACAAGAGCGGTGGTTTTGTCAAATCTTAACCGTGACAACTCGTGACTATTAATATCACTGTGACAAATCACGGTGTGCAGAGCTTTACGATGGTACGAGTAGTTGCACAGGAGCGGTGATTCTGTTAAATCCTAGCCGTGACAACCCGTGGCTATTAAAATCACTGTGACAAATCACGGTGTGCACAGCTTTACGGTGGAACGAGTAGTTGCACAAGAGCGGTGGTTCTGTCAAATCTTAACCGTGACAACCCGTGATTATTAAAATCACTGTGACAAATCACGGTGCACAGAGCTTTACGCCGGGAAAGAGTAGTTGCACAAGAGCGGTGGTTCTGTCAAATCTTAACCGTGACAACTCGTGACTATTAATATCACTGTGACAAATCACGGTGTGCAGAGCTTTACGATGGTACGAGTAGTTGCACAGGAGCGGTGATTCTGTTAAATCGTAGCCGTGACAACCCGTGGCTATTAAAATCACTGTGACAAATCACGGTGTGCAGAGCTTTACGATGGTACGAATAGTTGCACAGGAGCAGTGATTTTGTTAAATCTTAGCCGTGACAACCCGTGACTATTAAAATCACTGTGACAAATCACGGTGTGCACAGCTTTACGATGGAACGAGTAGTTGCACAGGAGCGGTGATTCTGTTAAATCATAGCCGTGAGAACCCGTGACTATTAAAATCACTGTGACAAATCACGGTGTTCAGAGCTTTACGGTGAAACGAGTAGTTGCACAGGAGCAGAAATTCTGCCAAAATCTTAGCCGTGACAATCACTGTGACAAATCACATTGCGCAGAGTTTTATGATGGGAACGAATTGTTTCACATGAACGGTGATTCTGTTAAATTGTAGCCGTGACTATTAAAACCACTGTGACATATCACGGTGCGTGAAATCACACCTCACTTCTACAGCTATACAATGTAAAAATACAAGTGAATTAATAAACGGAATACTAACCCGGCCGACGTAAACGACCAGTGCCTCTGAACACAAATTTAAACAATGGTCCATTCGTCGTATTAACGGACACTTTTATCACAACAAGTTTAAAAAAGCCATCAGGATCAAGTTCGATATCAGGGATTCTGTCCAGTGGGGTGTTGAACTGTGCTGTACCTGAAACAATTTAGAACAAATCATAAGCACAAACACCTTCACAATGTAAACGATCAGGCTGTGAAAAGGTAAAAACCAAATATTGAGTAGGGCTTTTACCCCGAGGACCCGGGTTCGATTCCGGGTCAGGGCTTGGCATTTTCATAAGCTATAAATCATCCCATCGTCTGCATTAGCCCAAGTGTGCACAATAGTAAACACAAAAATATATATATCGCAAAGAATGGGCTGACGTAGAACGATATCATATATATATATATATATGTGTGTGTGTGTGTGTGTGTGTGTGTGTGTGTGTGTGTGTGTGTGTGTGTGTGTGTGTGTATGTGTGTGTATGTGTGATATATATATATATAATATACATAAAAATATATATGTATTGAACACTACTCTACAAACACAAGCGCGCGTATGTGGATTCATTAATGAGTGGGCTGACTTTAGCTGACGCAGAACGACCGGCCATTAATGGTCATTAGCCCTGGCGATTAGAATCAGAAAGATTTACAAATCTTGTAGCACGATTGCACTCCATAGTAGCACAATTGCACTCAAAACGTTTTTGAGTTATGTATTGATTTTTCTCCTGATATTACTTCTTCAAACAATTTTGTTTAATAGTATGCACATTTAAATTTGCAAGGTTAATTGTGCTTTGTGTAGTATCACATCTGTCGGTTCCAAACACTGTTATTTTTGTTACATTGTTGATTTTTTTTACAATAAACCTATATTTTATAGTATAAACCTGTAAGTACAGTACTGTACTAAAAATGCAGTACAATTAATGAAAAGCATATCTCTTCTTGTTTAACTTATCAACTACGGAGGCAGAAAATAAACACATCTCATTAAATAATCTAATGCTGGTAAATAATAATTTGTATCAAATAAATGTTAGTTCTGCTAAAAAGATTACTGCGTTAATTAAAATTAATATCTAATTAATTATTAATTAATTAATAGAATATCTTTTTTTGCTTAACTTATCAATTACTGAGACAGAAAATAAACATAACTCATTAAATAATCTACGAGGTGTGTTCAGAAAGTAACGAGAATTTTTAAATTTCACGGGCTTGGAGATTCCGATTGTCAAACATTTTTTTTTTATTATGTTGGTATACATGCCCTTGAAGTATGATAAAACGTTCAGCTGTTTTCCTTGTTCACTTTGTCTGTGACAGCCACTAAGGTTAGACATGTTTTTATGAGCTCGGCGATTTTCGTTTGTTAAAAAAAAAAATGGATCAATGAATTTGTATCAAATTTTGCGTACAAAATGGAATAAAGTGTAACAAAGTGTGTGAAATGTTAACAAAAGCCTATGGTGAGTCTGCTACGAGTAAAGCAAGAGTTTACGAGTGGTATAAGCGTTTCCAAGAAGGCCGTGAAGACGTTGAAGATGACGAACGCCCTGGACACCCCAGCACATCAACAACCGATGAAAACGTGGAAAAAGTGAAAAGAAATGGTTATGAACAATCGCCGAATCACAATTACAGCGCCCTGGTCGCTGATGATGTTGGCATATCGATTGGATAATGTCATGACATTGTTTCCAATGTTTTGTGTATGAAACGCGTGGCAGCAAAATTCGTTCCAAAATTGTTGAATTTTGAACAAAAACAGCGGCGAATGGAAGTTGCTCAGGAGTCACTAAATGACGTCAACGACGATGCAGAATTACTGAAACGTATTATAACAAGTGACGAAACATGGGTTTACGGATATGACGTCGAAAGTAAGGCTCAATCATCCCAGTGGAGGCATTCTGGCTCGCCAAGACCGAAAAAGGCTCAACAAGTGCGGTCGAACGTGAAGGTTATGTTCACTGTGTTCTTCGATATTAATGGCATAGTGAATCATGAATTCCTGCCACCAGATGAAACGGTCAATAAGGAGTACTACCTACAAGTTCAACGCCGTTTGCGTGAAGCAATCCGAGAAAAACGCCCGGATCTGTGGAAAAACAATTCATGGCTTTTGCACCACGATAATGCACCAGCTCATTGCTTGTTCGTGAATGTTTGGCCAAAATCAGTACTGTAACGATGCCCCAGTCTCCATATTCACCAGTCATGGATCTGTGTTACTTTTTCTTATTTCCAAAAATAAAGAGAAACTTAAAGAGCCGTCGTTTTACAGCCGTAGATGACATTAAAAGCGCATCGTTGAAAGAACTAAAGGCTATCTCAAAGATCGAATTTGAGAAGTGTTTCGAGGATTGGAAGAAGCGCTGGCACAAATGCATAATCTCCATTGGGGGCTATTCTGAAGGCGACAACATCAGTGTAGAAGAATAAATAAATATTTTGT